>CAMXCT020000380.1:207500-270000 GCA_947184155.2 Cladocopium goreaui | reverse complement strand
TTTGTAAACCCCAGTAAACAGAGGCATAAGTTATAAGATGTTATAAGCATCATAGACCATAGTATATAGTGAAATTGGAGTTCTTTGCCCCTTTTTTGAACTCTCATAAATCAGCGATATATACATCCCATGAAAAATATGAAATGTCTCACCATGTCGATTTAGTGGCTTAAATCATCATGTTCCCATGTTGTCCTATGGTGTTCCTATGATTTCCCATGGTTTTCTGGGTGAAATATGGCAGTGTGTCAAAACCTTGTACCCCTGGTGAACATCAAATAGCTGGTAAATGGATGTTCATCCCCCTAAAAATGGTATTAATAGGTATTGATCCATACCCATATTCCATAATATGGTGAAATCATCATGTTTGGGCCTCTGTCTCTGCAAGGGACTCGCCCACGAAGTCACTGAGCTGTACCTCTGGCGCAATCTGGCGCCTTGGGGTGGCCAGATTAAGCCCTCCAAGGTTGGTAAAACCATAGGACAACTACAGGAAAACCCATAGGAAAATGATGATTTCTGCATATTTATGATGATTTAAGCCGCAAAACCATAGGAAAACTATAGAGAACCCATAGGAACACTATGGGAACATGATGATTTGGTTATACCCCAAGTGGGAAAAGCAGGGTTAATCCACTTATAACTGGGGTGAACTATGGTGGAATATGACTATATACAAGTCAATTCACTATCTGTTTGCAACATGTTATAACTGGGGTTATCAATGCATAAATGGGGTTGCAAAAACTGACTTAAACAACTGGTATTTCGGGCTTTAACTGTGGCCAAGCAAACGGAAGAATCTGTGATTTCGATTACTTTACCAGAAAAAATGAGGCTTTAATATGGGCTGTATATTATATAGCTGATTTATGATAGCAAATTTGGTAAACATGACTGGATAGAGCTAAATTGTGTCTTTGAAACAAGTTGGGACTGGGGGTTGATGGGGTGCAAACCAAGACCTACGGAATATGATTGAATCAGCAAAACCTTCGCAGAAAACACATGGATTTTCGATCATCAAATGAAAATCTAATCATGCACAGGGGATGTCTAAAGCATAGAACCACCAGAATCATCCCGGTCCCAACTATGGATAATGTCAAGCCTAGCTTCGTAGAGCGCGGTTGACTACCTAGTTGAGCATACGTTCAGTAGATAGATTAGATTAGATTAGATTAGATCAGATCAGATGAGATTAGAGTAATTAGAGTATATTAGATTAGATTAGATACGCGAGAGAGAGAGAGAGAGGACAGAGATAGATAGATATAGATATAGATATAGATATAGATAAATATATATATATATAGATATAATAAATAGAGATAGATATATAGATAGATATAGATAGATATAGATAGATATAGATAGATATAGATAGATATAGATAGATATAGATAGATATAGATAGATATAGGTAGATATAGATAGATATAGATAAATATAGATAGATATAGATAGATATAGATAGATATAGATAGATATAGATAGATATAGATAGATATAGATAGATATAGATAGATATAGATAGATATAGATAGATATAGATAGATATAGATAGATATAGATAGATATAGATAGATATAGATAGATAGAGATAGAGATAGATAGATCGATAGGTAGATCGATAGGTAGATAGATCGATCGATATATAGATAGACACACATACAACCATAATATTTTATAATATCATATGCATCTATGTCTATGACCCATATACCTACCCCGATGCATCACTATGGTTGCCCTGCATGGAAGTGCCAGATGTTTTTAACCGTTTAAGTTTCGCGAGGTCGTGGCCTATCAAGGATACCATCTGGGTGCATCGGAGCTAAACCCAGAAAGCGAAGTGCCAGAAAGCCACAAGGTGCCTAGTATAGTTTGTGGTAATTAAACTATGAACTAGTTCGTATGTGTAGATGTATGTTTGATGGGATCATTAACCAACTGGAAACACCACTGGACAATTTCAATCAATGTCATCAAATTGTTAAAGTTAGATTCAGTGAGAGAGTATGAAACGTACTTCCCACTAGATTGGCTATGTGGTATCATGCGTGGAGCCAATTCTTGGATGCACCCAATGGTCATTTCAACGGCTATTCAACGCAAGGAATGCCAGCAGAGTCTGGGTCACCTGGATTTCCCAAATTCGAGACTCACTGAGGCATGAGGTGTCCAAGACCGGGCTGTTGTCTGTTCCTACCCTCTGGTAAACATACAAAAAAACTATAGAAAATCACTAGTTTGAATAGGTAAATCAACTACAAATCAGCTGGGTCTGTCATAATTCCCCCCTTTATTTTTGTGGTAAACAGCCACAAGCCATCCCCAAAATAACAATAAATGGGTGGGATTGATACCATCCCTGTAAATGGTAGGGTTTGCTTTGGATGTACTATTGCGACTATTATGGGTATTTATTAATATGATATCTATTAACATTACTATTGCAATTAATTATCATTATTGCTATTGTTACTTGTGGGTTTACCTTACCACATTGTAAAGAATATGACAAGAATGCATTTTGGGGTTTATAAGATGTAATTTGGGCCCTAGGAATGATGTGAAGTAACCCAAGGATACCCACGCTTTGGTTGCTTACTGGGATATGGCATTGGGTTACGTCCTTGTGAGGTCGCTAGTGACATGACCCAGACACATGGCCGGGCATGGAGTTTCGCACTATAATGCTGTGCAGTTCAAGGCCGCTCAGGTGTCACTCCAAAGGCTGTTTACCTGCAGTGCGGTTGTGGGCATCCTGGATTCTGGAGGGGAGGGAGGAAGTGAGGGAAAAACAAGGATTGAACATGATTAAAGTTAGATTAGGAAAAATCAGGGGGTTCCCATTCCCATTGTCCCATCTACCGTAGATCTACCATCCTATAACCAATCATGGCAATGGGAGTGTCCCCTGATCAATGGGCATTTGAATGGGACAATGATTTTTTGGGAAAATTCGCCACCATGAAATCATCTAGAAATGAAGGATTTTCCATTGCCATGTTTGAATACCAAAGAGTAGCCAACAAAAAAGGCTTTGAACCCATTCCCAGAGATTGAACTAACTACAACAACAATTTAAGGAGCTAAAATATTGATTTAGCCAAATGAAAAGTGCATAGTTAATGTGAGGATCTGATGAACTGATTCGTGAAATAAAGATTCAACGAAGTGCCGACTTAAAATCAGGAGGCATGTTTATCTATCTATATATGTCTCTACCTATCTATCTCCTTTTCTACCCATCTATGTACCTACGCACCTACTCCTGTTTACAACTCCACATAATTACACATGAATACGCACACACACACGCACACACACATATATATATATATATCCACCCATCCATCAATCCATCTGTCTATCTGCCTATCTGTCTGTCTATCTATCTGTCAATCTATCCGTCCATCCACTGATCTATCGCTCTATGTTAGCATTAACATGATATACATATATGTATTATGTATATACATGTGTATATATATATATATGATTATATATGTACAAATTATAACAAGTCACCATGAAATAAAGCTGTCTTGGGGATGATTCCCCTTACTAACCATGATTATAGTGAGGGAGAACAGTGAGGAAGTTATAGTTTACCCAAATCTATAGAAAATCACCTTTTTGAATAATTAGGTAAATCAACTGTAAATCAACTATATGTATTTATATATTTATATATATGTGCACAAATTTACATATGCCCATCCAATCACTTCCCCCACTTCCCACGGCGAAACAGCCTCTTGGGTTGGGGTCTCCGTTGGCCAGCCCCCTGTAAGGCAGCCCCACCTACCGAGCAGCGCAGCAACGGGGAGAGTTCTATTTTTCATGGCTTAAATGTAACTATATAAATAAATATATAAATAAAAATTAAAAAAAAATATAAACAAATATATATATATATACAGTATATGTTTATAGCCCTAGTTTTGTGTATATAGTATATATACCGCTAAAAAAACAAGTTCTATTGTAGTTATACCATGTTATACCTGGAGACTCCGTTTGTATCCGTGTGTACCCTTACCATTTGTTTGAAGCTATTTGGGGGTCTTGGTATGGGTATATCCAGAATAATAGGCGACATAGATTCGCAGGTTTCTACGGTTTTATGTCTAGTTTCGAACCCACTAAAAACAACGCTTGGGAGATACCCACCGTTAAAAAACCTGTTCTTTCTCCTAGTGGTGTTGGGTTTAGGGGTGTATCCATAATAACAAATCCGTTAAGTGGAGGTCTTGCACCTTATATTGGTCAGTGCTGCCTCCAAATCAGGTATCTGAAGAATCTCCTGAACAAAGGGGCACCAAGTAATCATGATGGGTATGTTTACCCCTGATAAATTCTAATGATTACCAAATGTATGGATAAAACATTTTTACCCCAAGTAATCTAAGTAATCATAAATTCTAAACCCCTTTTTTCTCCCAAATGTTTATTCCCTTCGTTTCCTTGGTTGATTCCTGCGAATGATTTACCTTAATAACTTGGGATTGTTCATCGCATGCTAATTTACCCAATGGCATGCCCATGATATCGTATCCTATCACTATCTCTATATTATCATATGGGGATGGGTCAAAACCCTGGTACCTAGTGAACCCCAAAATAGTTGTAAATGGATGTTCATCCCACTAAAAATGTATCTATAGGTATTGACCCCATACCCATATATGATATGCAATTTGCTATCATTCCATTAATACACATCTATGTGGTCGTTGTGTTTGGATTCCCATGGCATGGGATAGATTTTCAAAAAAAGGTAGGCACCCCAAATATAAGTTGGCTTGTAATTCCCATCAACTAGTTGCTTATATGTACTAAATTCACCTAGTTATGTGTACCTATATCACAAATCAGCCATACATACCAGTACAGTGTTACAGTAAATCACCATTCTTGTTTGGTAAAAAAACATGTTTTTTTTATAAACACCACATCGTTCTTCGTGTAAAATCACAATTTTCCCATAGTTAACTCACCATTTTTCCTGGTAAAATCCATTCAATCACCAGTTTTCCTATGGTTTTCCTATGGTTTTCCTATGGCTTCGCAACGGTCTCTTCCCACCCAACGACTTGGGTTTTTTTGGCCCAAGCGACTCTGAACAGTTCGCGAAGCGAGGCCAGGCGACCAGTGGCCCTGACCTTCGCTCGACGCTGGATTTTGTCAGCTTTTCTGCATCGTTTTTTTGGGGATTATATGGTTTTATGATGTTATATCCCATTCAAATCATTCTGGGTATCCATAGGCATCTATAGGTATCTATATAGGAATCTATCTAAGTATCTATAAGTATCTATAAGTATCTATACGTATCTATAAGTATCTATACGTATCTATAAGTATCTATAAGTATCTATAAGTATCTACAAGTATCTATAGATTACATCCCATCCAAATCCATCCGCGTCATCTTGCCACATAACCATACCTGCCATACCGTATCGCCCAGAAACGGCACGTAGATTCCATATTTGACCCCGGGAAAGTCGCTGGTGTAGCGGCTGCCCGGGCAATCTGGATCCTCGGGCAGCCAACACCTGGGAAATACGCACAAGGCATGCGGCTGCTGGGTGAAATTCACCATTTTTCTCGGGGAGATACTGGTGATATGTGTCATGTGTATATATATATATATATGTGTGTGTGTATATATGGTAGCTCCCTCCAATAACGATAAACAACTTAGAATATGTATATATATATATGCACATAGATCTATCACTTATATGTGATGTATAAGCCTGAGTAGTTCTGTTGGTTGAAAGAAATAGTTTAAGAGGCAAGAATGCATGCTTAATTAACCAACAGTTACACGGTGATTAATCAAATCAAGAAGAATCGAAGTTTGTTGGTTAGCTAAGTTAGCTAAGTTAGATTAAATATAGGTGTCTGAACATGGAATATAACCTCAAAATGACAATTTTCATGAGGATAATTACTGTAAAATAATCCGTTGGAATTGGTAATGCCCTATTCTCAAACAAACCCTAGATGATATAATTTCTGCGTGTGTATCGATTGGTGTATGTAATGGCCGAAAATCGACCGAATTATTACAACTGCTGGGCAC
Source organism: Cladocopium goreaui (assembly GCA_947184155.2). NCBI lineage: Eukaryota > Dinophyceae > Suessiales > Symbiodiniaceae > Cladocopium > Cladocopium goreaui. The sequence goes on along the minus strand of CAMXCT020000380.1, from coordinate 263,891 downwards.
TACCTTTTAGGGCAATCTTCAAATTTGAAGACATATAATATAACTGATATAATATCATGCAAAATATTTCTGTATGTCTGTCTCAATTTAATCCCTGGAAATTTCCCGTGCTCACATCATATTTACCAAATGCTGGATTCTTCTGGAACCAATGTTAGCAATGTGTGTATCTTTACTGGTCAGCCAAAAAAACCCTCAGACTGGCTGGTTCTTGGTTCGTTCTCAGCGTATTCCCCATCTCATCTTTGCTGGCTCATCCGAAGCGCAAGTGGGTAACCCTAGGGCCCTAAGTTAGGCTTGGTCCAGCCACTACAAGCAAAAACAATTGCAATTCTTGGAGCTAATTCCACATGGGCAAAACCCAAAATTTGGAATGTTGGTTGCATGTCTCACTATACATGTCCATGGTGTCCGTGTGAGGATTGGTATATTAACTAATCCGTTTGTAGATTATATGTCCATCAAAGCACCACCAGGATATTACAGTCAATCCCCAAAGAATAGAAAAAACAAATTCCACTGAAATAGTGATGATTCACATATTTTCCTACACTCTGGTTATTTAACATAGCCATAACACGGCCCATTTATAGATGATTTTCCCAGCTAGAAACCTCCATTTAGTTTGGGGATTTTCCATGGCTATATTAGTCATAACCAGAGGAGATATATTTTTTGAGCCGATGTATCAAGAACTCATTCTTGGTTGATGATGGGCGATGTTTACCTTTGAACCAACCAAGACATGGGGTGGGAATGTGAACAACGATGAGATGTTTCACACTCAGGCTCAACGATGACCCCTGAGAGGGTCAAATCGGATTATTTTCCAATGATATTTCCATCATTTTTCCCTACAATATGCTCAATATACTAGTAAATTAACAGTTCGACCCTGCCACAAGATTGGAAGATTAGTTGCCACTACAAACAAATGTGACTTTCAGGGTCAATGTTCCCCTCTGCTAAACATACAAAAAAACTATGGAAAATCAGCAAGTTTCATGGGTAAATCAACGATTTCTATGGCCATTGCTGGCCATTGCTTTAATAGCAAACTGTTCGTTCACCAAAGGGTAACCCATGGGGTAGAATAGATAATAGGAAAAAAAAGCACCAATCATAGGAATATAACATAAGTTGAATGGGATTTTCCCTTCTAAACCAACCATGTGGGATATGTCACCAGAGACTCTCCGTCACCAAGGGCGAATTCCAGAACCAAGTCACGGGAGCTGCCTCTCCTGCACGGTAGTCGTGTGTCTAGCATGGGAATATGGATATGTGAAACATCATGGGAATATCATGGGATATCAATGGAGTCATGGAATATCATAATGGGAATATCATATTACTGAAACATTCATGGATCATGGGAATATGAGTGAAACATCATGGGAATATGTGTGGGAAATAATGGAATAGTAATGGGATATCAATGATTCAATGGAATCATTTCACTCATAAGAATAATGGATATTACATATTCCCCAGTCAATAAAATACTCTGGGAATGATAATTAGAGAAAAATCATTAAAAATCATGGGATATAAATGGACAAGTATTGGTTTGATACCCCCTGGCAATCTGACAACTAAAGGATCTAGGATTAACTATTCGAAAGTAGCCCCATGTATTTTGTGATAAGTGATAATGTGTACAAGCAACCTGGGATCAAAGGGGTATTTACCAGGAATAAAAGTGATAGCCTCTGGTAATTTACCACTTTGCTATGAAAAATCACTATGTTCAAAAGGTGAACCATCCATACATGGCTCATTTTCTATAGCTATGTTAGACTAAATGAACGGATGCGACGGATGTCATCCTGCCTCGAACATCCTGAAGACGTGCGGACCTGGGCTCGAACCACCGGGCTGCACACCGTGCTAAACGTAAGTAGGGTTATCTAATAATCATCCCAGCAACCCGCAGCAGCCCATCCATTCCCTACGTTTAGCACCAGTTATATCGTATTCCAACACCTGTACTTGGTCCAAGCTGGGACGGGAAATCCGTTGTCCGTTGCCATCGGATGCCCCAGAGGATTCAACGAGGCAACCCCATATCGGGATAGACCCAGATTCAAATCAAACGACTTTCAAATGATATTTCACATCTGAATGGGATCAAAATTTCACATCTTAGGCATTTTGATATCAATGGATCAATGGGAAAATCCCAGTATTTCATAAATTTCACATCAAAATTCGCTGAAAAAATGCCTGAGATTTTCCAATATAGAGATCCATCTATAGATCCATTGGTGAAAAACCAGGTTTTTTCTGCAGTCATCCACCCGCATCCAAGCGACCACAGAGGATCTCAGCGCCCCTCCAGGGCTGCAAACCCTGGTCTGGACAGTCTCTGTTGGCCACTGCCTGTGTGGAACTAGGCCCGAGAATCACTGGATTCGAAAAATAAACATAAAGAATAGGGATATGAATGGAATATGAATATTCAATCATGGAACAATGAATGGAACATCATATAGGAATAGGGATATGAGTTGCTGATATATGATTGCTGTTTCAAATCTTATTCCTGCTGGTTGAACTCCATTTGCTCAACTAGAGTGTGGAAAACTCAATTCGCAGTAGCTCCTCTCCCAATTTGTTCCTGGGAATATGGATAATGAATGTGGCAAAATGGGTGGGGATAATCTTTACAAGCCATTTATGGCTTCTGTGCACCATGTCTTACTATTCTTGGGCAGATACAGCGTTATCTATCATTAACCAGCTAAATGCATATATATATACGTATATACAAACGCATATGCAATGATAATTACATACATAAGTGTTACTATGCTGCGTGAAGAAATCCTGCACCACCTTGGATGGTTTAAACCTTAGAAATAATGGGATAGACCACTTATCAACTGGTGCAGGATTTCTTCCATCCACGCAATGATCACTATCATTCTAATTATCTCTGCTATTATCATGACATTATAATGATATTATCTATTATTAATAATTCTAACTATAATTATTATGTTTATTGCCATTATTTCTGCTATAACAATTATTTATCTCTGCTATAATTAATTATCAATATTTCTTACTGGCACCATATGATGGATACTATAATCATGATCTATCTGTTTATCTATTCTTCTAATTATCTATCCACATTATTTAAGATAGTTCGAATAATTATCTATATATCATTATCATTATCTATCTATGAATTATCATAGTTATAAGTAATCCATTATATTTTTTTTTTGCAATCACATAATCATATTACGATTAATAGGTTCTATAATTCTATCATATTCTATCTATGATGGATATTAAAATCCATTATCACATACATTATAATCCATCATAAGATACCACATTATTATAGTATCTATCATATGATATTATATATCCCATAGGATCCATGGTGCTGGTATATATGCTAACATGACTGGGGTATATTGATGGGATCCATGTCACCATATATAGCAGCATACATGGATCCGTCATGGGTATTGTTATAATCATTATCCACATGATTATGATTCTCACTATTTCTGGCGCCAGATTCCTGGTTGGTGGTAGGTCTACCCCTCTGAAAAATGATGGACTTGGTCAGTTGGGATGATTTTCCATTCCCAACTGAATGGAAAGTCATAATCCAGCCATGGTTCCAAAGCACCAACCAGAAAATGATCAAAAAATAAAAAATGATGACCTACTGACCTACCTAAAACAACTCTGAGTAGAATCATAAATTTGGAATCTATATCCCATAGGATCCATGGTGCTGCTATATATGGTGACATGGATCCCATCAATATACCCCAGTCATGTTAGCATATATCCCAGCACCATGGATCCTATGGGATAGATACTAACCTCTGGTAAACATACAAAAAGCTATCGAAAATGGACATAGAAATAATTGATTTTCCCATTAATAGCATGGTGATTTTCCATAGTTATGTTAGTTTACCACTGACTGGCACCAGATTCTACCACAACGGCACTACCACTGGCACCTTCAGCCCCGCGAGCGCCGTCACGGGACCCATCCATTCCGAGGTCGTGCCGTAGCGCTCAACGGCTTCACCCCTGGCGACTGTTTTTATGGCTAGGAACTGGGTGGAAGACCATCGGAAAAGCATAGGAAACAAGATCAATGGGAATATCACAGCAAAATTGAGTCATGGCTAGTTATAACTGGTTATTTCTATGGGATTACATTCTATAAGTCACTATAAGTGGGGTTATTTCAGTACTTATAACATCTGATAACTGGTCGTTCGGGCCATAGTAGACAATTCAAGTACCATCCCTAAGTCATCACCATGGATTTATGGGATTTCAACCATCCCCAAATCCTCTTGCGGCCTTGGGTTGACATTCGACCAAGTCAAATGACAGCTGTGCCAGCTGTCCCAAGGCATCAACTCTTCCAATTGTTTTCGTACAAGTCGTACAAGTCGTACAAGTGACAGTGGCTTCGAAATTTGGAGATGCTTTCCCATGTCCAAACATGGAAAAGAAATAAACTCCGAGACATGGAACAAGTCAGTTAGTCTGTGATACTCCGCGACAGAAATTCATGTGCAGCTTGATATTTCATGATATGTACACAATGTGTGGTGACGTTCCACGTTATGAAAGTTATACCCTCTGGTAAACTGTCACATAACTATGGAAAATCACCATTTTCAATAGGTAAATCCACTATACATGGCAATTTTCAATAGCTATGTTAGTCATAACCAGAGGGTATATCCCAGTAATATCCCATTAAATCACTGTAAAATCACATTAAATCACTATAAAATGCCATTAAATCACTATAAAATGCCATTGAATCACTATAAAATGCCATTAAATCACTATAAAATGCCATTAAATCACTATAAAATGCCATTGAATCACTATAAAATGCCATTAAATCACTATAAAACACTAACCAAGATCTACGTTAGAAACATGATGCATCGGAATGGCCGATGCCAACTATGCGACACCAACGAGGACGACCCCAGCGCCTGTAGAATCTCAGGAGTTGTTGAAGAATCTCCTGGACGGCGATATAACTTGCTGTTTTTTTAAGGGAAACAAACATCAACAAATGGATGACAATTTGGTTAGACGTTCAAAGATCTATATACATCTATATACTAAGTTTCGTTGGTTAGTCTAGTCCTGATAAAACCCCAATACGTGGGGAATCGTGTGGACATATTCCTACTGAACCAAGGCTTGCACAGGTGTAAGCTAAGTGGTGAGGTGATTTACATTGATTTACTATCGCATTTCATCCCATGGTGTGTCGCCATTCTCCCCATTTTTTAGTGACCACATCTTGGCTGATACGCAAAGCGCTTGCCCTTCCAGCTTTTCACCCTGGGCAGCCCGGGGCCCGGGCAGCCCGGGGTGAACTAACATGGTAAATGTGGAAAATCATCTACAATTGGTGGACAGTTTCCATGGTTTTCCCTTGGATGTGGATGTGGAAAACCCATGGGAAATTGTCCATGGTTTCAAGGCCTTGGAAAACCCACCAGGACTGCGAGGCTTGGTGCGATTTATATGGTCCGATGATCTCCATGAAGTACCCGGCCTGGTAAACATACAAAAAGCTATTGAACATGGCCCAGTCGAAATAGTGAGTTTTCCCATGAAAAATGGTGATTTTCCATGGTTATGTGACAGTTTACCAGAGGGTATCTAGGTCTCATCCGTATGACAGTGCCATATTTTCTGAGTCAATCCACCCGGCTGTTTGTCGACAGAGATTCAGATGATGGGAGGATCACACCACAAAAGTGGTGAATCTAACCCTGCTTACTGGTTAGTACAATGTGAGGCCCCCCCGTGATGTTTGTTGGTTTAGATTCGCCCCAGTAACTATAGTTATTTGCATACCATAAACCATAGTTATTGTAGTTATAAACCAACTTAGCTATCCAACGGGGGCCTCACAATGTAAGTCCCCTTCCAGTGGCTTATCCCATTCATAAAAGGCCAAATGCCAGTTTCTAACCAGTTCGGTAACCAGTTTTGAGGACCGTGGTGTGATCCTCCAAAGATCAAAGACGTTGGTTTATAACTGCCATGAACTAGTTTGATAGATAGATTTACAATATATTATATAAACTATCCATGTGTCTGCCAGAAATCCACAGAATCCTCCAAGCATCTATCTGGGTCAATTAATTATCATAGTTCATTCACCTGAATTAAGATGAATAGTGCGGCCATAAAAGGGGATGATTTCCCTAACATCAACCATTCTTCCCAGGCTTCGGGAGGACTGGGTTCGGCTGGGTTCCGTCGTGACCCGTCCTTCACCACTGAGCTGTTCGCCACGCATCCCATCATTGCATTGAGCACCGAGCCGTCCTTCGGTCGCAACGACCATGAACCGAACCGGGAATCCAACGTGGCTGGAAAAAATGCCGGTTAATCGAGGGTTGCATGGGAAAATCATCTATAAATCATCTATAAAATATATACTATAAACGGTGAATCATTAGATGAACTGATTCATGAAAATCAACCAAATGAATTCATGTATCATCATATATCCACATTGTTTGGTGAATTTGTCCTTCAAACAATGGGAAAAACACCGTCATCCAATCTAAAGCTTGAACATCCCCAGAAATTCTCCGAGACTACTAGGAAATTGTCCATTGTCAACTTGGATTATGTGATGTTGGATATGTTAGGTTCCCAATCTGCAGCTTACAGGCTATGTAGCTATGTATCAACAAGCTTCATAGGGATCCAACGGTGAAATTGGCTTAGAGGCAACCAGGCTTCGAGCCGGCGGCTTACTAACCACCATTCATGGCGACAAAAAACTCCCGTAAAGAAAAGGTGGAAAAGGTGGAACATGGGAAAATATATGAAACTCAACCAAAAATGAGGGTTTTAAACCGAACATCATCTACAAAAAGGGGCATTGTTTTCAGCCATGGTCATGACCCCAGGAACCGAGGGTAACCTCGCTGTGCCGCCTCCGAGTAGCTTGCCAGAAAGGTCGTCATCTCAGCTGCCCATGCTTTGAAGATGTTAACTGGGAAGGGTCCATTCATCTTGCTGAGTTTCCTCCAAGAATGATGATAGACATATACCCTCTGGTTATGACTAACATAGTCATGGAAAGATCCACCATTTTTAATAGGTAAACCATCTATAAATGGGCCATTTTCCATGGCAATGTTAAATAACCAGAGGGTGTATATATATGTGCGGCTGTATAAACTCCTTGTCTGGCGAATAGACATCAACATAATTTGGAAAGGTCCCATCGCTAACCACAGTTTCGTAGCAATTTTACCATCATTGGGCAATATTGATTGACAAGGGGTATCGCTAAGGCTAAACACTGCTCAAGTAGATGTGACATTGTATTTGTAGTACTATTCATACTTGTATGTACTACTACTAGTAACCGTACCGAGATTTTAGGAGTACTAGAAGTGCTAGCAGCGCTAATACTAGCCAAAGTAGTACTACGAAATTCGAAGTATTACAAATATTAGCAAGGATAGTAACACAATCCTGGCGATCGTAGCAGGAATTCTAGTAGTAGTAGTAGTAGTAGTAGTAGCAGTAGCAGTAGTAGTAGTAGTAGTAGAGTAGAGTAGTAGTAGTAATAGTAGTAGTAGTAGAAGTAGTAGTAGTAGTAGTAGCAGTAGTAGCAGTAGTAGTGGTAGTAGTAGCAGTAGTAGTAGTAGTAGAAGCAGAAGTAGTAGTAGTAGTAGTAGTAGTCGTAGGTAGTAGTAGTAGTAGTAGTAGTCGTAGTAGTAGTAGTAGTAGTCGTAGGTAGTGGTAGTAGTAGTAGTAGTTCCCAACAGCAGGGCCTGTTGGGTTTCAATCTCTAGGGCTGGGGCTGGCTCGCGGGGACTTGCAGCCTTCAAAATCCGGTGGAACCCTGGAACCCTGGAACCCTGGAACCTTGGAACCCTGGAACCCTGGAACCCTGGAACCCTGGAACCCTGGAACCCTGGAACCTTGGAATCCTGGAAAATCTGGAATCCTGGAATCCTGGAAAATCTGGAACCTTGGAACCCTGGAACCCTGAAACCTTGGAAGCCCGGAACCCTGGAACCCTGGAACCCCGGAACCCTGGAACCCTGAAAACCTGGAACCTTGGAACCCTGCGACCGTGGAACCCTGAAACCTTGGAACCTTGGCACCCTGGAACCCTCAAGGATTCTGGAACCCTGCAACCTTGGAACCCTGGAACCTTGGAACCCTGCAACCCTGCAACCCTGCACACCTGGCACCCTGCTGGCACCCTGCTGGCACCCTGCTGGCACCCTGCTGGGACCCTGAAACCCTGGAACCCTTGGAACCCTGGAAACCTTGGAACCCTGAAACCGTGGGAACCTGGTACCCTGGAACCTGGAACCTGGAACCCTGATCCCTGGAACCCTGGAACCCTGAAACCTTGGAACCCGGAACCCTGGAACCCTGGAACCCTGGAACCCTGGAACCCCGGAACCCTGGAACCCTGAAACCCTGGAACCTTGGAACCCTGCGACCGTGGAACCCTGAAACCTTGGAACCCTGCAACCTTGGAACCCTGGAACCTTGGAACCCTGCAACCCTGCACACCTGGAACCCTGCACACCTGGAACCCTGCTGGGATCCTGGAACCCTGAAACCCTGGAACCCTGGAACCCTGGACCCTGGAACCCTGGAAGCCTGGAACCCTGAAACCTTGGAACCCCAGAACCCTGGAACCCCGGAACCCTGGAACCCTGAAACCCTGGAACCTTGGAACCCTGCGACCGTGGAACCCTGAAAACCTTGGCTTGGAACCCTGGAACCTTGGAACCCTGCAACCCTGCACACCTGGCACCCTGCTGGGACCCTGAAACCCTGGAACCCGTGGAACCCTTGGAACCCTTGGAACCCTTGGAACCCTTGGAACCCTTGGAACCCTGGAACCCTTGGAACCCTTGGACCCTTGGTACCTTGGTACCCTGGAACCTTGGAATCTGAAACCTTGGAACGGAACCCTGGAACCCTGGAACCCTGGAACCCTGGAACCCTGGAACCCCGGAACCCTGGAACCCTGAAACCCTGGAACCTTGGAACCCTGCGACCGTGGAACCCTGAAACCTTGGAACCTTGGCACCCTGGAACCCTCAAGGATTCTGGAACCCTGCAACCTTGGAACCCTGGAACCTTGGAACCCTGCAACCCTGCAACCGTGCACGCTGCATGCAATAAAATAAACTATAAAACTTCCAAACCCTGAACCCTAATGCGCGCTGCGCGCACTGCGTGCCACACACATAAACCCTAAAACTTTCAAACTTTAAACCGTAACGCGTACTGCGCGCACAGCCTGCCATAGAGGTAAATGGTTAAACTTTCAAACGCTGCGTGCCATAGAGACAAAGCCTAAAACTTTCAAACGCTAAACCGTAAAGCAGGCTGCGCGCGCTGCGTGCCATAGAGTGCTCCTCAAAAGTGATTACATGTCATCCTTTAGTGGCATCCTCCAAATTCATTAGTCAGCCTTTGTTAATCCAGGGCCCATTTTACACATGTCATCTTCTTGGTCGTGGCGCCATTTCAGGATCACACTGATGACCTAAGCTTTGGCCTTAACTATTATGCAGGCAAGCGGCATCAGCACGCTATGGTATTGGAAGACACAGGGTTTGCCCGTAGACCAGCCAAAAAAATCGATTTTCCACACTGAACAATTTTATTTAACACATTTAGAATAGGAGCTCCGCCTGATTCAGATTTCATCACTTAAAAGGTACCCATGCCTGACTAGCCTTCATGACTTAAAGCGTAACCACACCCGACTTAAGGGAACCATGTCTGACTAGCCTTCATAATTAAGAGGTACCCACCCACGCCTGACTTAACAGAACCCATGCCTGACTAGCCTTCATAATTAAAAGGTACCCATGCCTCTGAATTAAGGGAACCATGCCTGACTAGCCTTCACAATTAAAAGGTACCCACTGGAACCATGCCTGACTAGCTTTAATGACTTAAAAGGTAACTACACCTGACTTAATACCTGATTTACTGGTTTTGCCTGATTTTGGAAAAACGCAGGGCCGGAATTTGCAGGGCACGGGCCGGAATTTGCCGGGCCCGGGCCGGAATTTGCCGGGCTGGGATTTTGGGGTCGTGCCTAAATAGGATTTTTGCAAAAATCGTGCATGACTGAAGGGAACCATGCCTGACTAAACATCATACCAATCATCCCAAAAGAATCCAATAATTCCGGCAAGTGATGCCTGACCAATCCCTGCGTCATAAAAAACCGTCTGCCCCTCCCCACCCAATAATGAACACACGGAATAGTTTTTTGTATTTAGTGGGTATTTAGTATGAGGGTGCGAAACTTCCCCCTTGGTTTAAAAAAACTAAATTGGAAAACATTTTTTAAATAAGATCTAACTAAAATATTGCCAAAATTGGATTCCGAAGCTTCCCCGTGACATTAAATTGAAAACATTTGTTTTAAAAAATGAGCTTTATATTTCAAAACCGATTGAATTCCTATTCAAAATCTAACTCAAATCTTGCCAAATTGGATTTCGAAGCTTCCCCTTATATGAAATTGAAAACCTTACTAATCCCCATCTCCTTTTACTAAACGTACCCTAAATACTAAAATATTACATTGATTCCTTTTACTAGGGTCCGCGTTAAATTTTGGGAAATTTCAGGCTGGCCAGTTTGACTTTTAATTGATACCTTTTCAAAAACAAATTAAACATGAAGGTCCCATTTCAGAATTTCACCACCAAAAAATAAAAACTAGTCAGCCCCGGTGTTTTTTTAAACTAGGGTCTTTTAAGGTCGAAAAAATAAGTATTTTATATTACAACGTTTTTTTAATATTGGGGGAAAACTTCGAAATCCACTTTTTGGCATTGCCTGGAAATATTTTTGCTGGATGTCAAAAGGAAATCTAATCGATTCTTGAAATCGAAAAAACATAGTTTTTTTTTATTAGTGTTTTTAATTTAATCTTAGGGGAAAACTTCGAAATCCAATTTTTAGCAATATCTTAATTATATGTTAAACAGAAAACTAATCGATTTTGAAACAGTTCTTTTTTTAAAAAATATATTAGGGCTGGTAATTTATTATTAGAGGAAACATTTCGAAATCCGGTTTTTGTTTTTATTTTTGTTACTACAATTTAAAAGGAAATCGAATCGATTTCAAAAAAGAAAAAATAATATTTTATATTAGGGTTTTTTAATGTAATATTAGGGGAAAATTTCAAAATCCAATTTTTGACCATATTCTAATTAGATTTCAAAAGGAAATCTAATGAATTTTGATATAGAAAAAATAGTCTTTGATATGAGGGTTTAATATTAGGGGAAAGCTTCGAAATCCAATTTCTGGCAATATCTTAATTTGAATTTACAAGGAAATCTAATCGATTCTGAAATAGAACAAATTTAGTTTTTTTATATTGGAATTTTTCATGCAAGATTAGGGGAAGCATCGAAATCCAATTTTTGAACATATTTTAATAATTGGATTTTAATTTGATATTAGGGGAAAGCTTCAAAATCATTTTTTTTTTTTTTTTCATTAGATTTCAAAAGGAAATCTAATCGATTTTGAAACAGGAAAAAAACAAAATGATATTAGGGTTTAATATAAGGGAAAAACTTCGACATCCAATTTTTTGGCCATATTTTATTTAAATTTTTAAAAGGAAATCTAATCGATTTCGAAAAAGAAAAACATACATAATTTTTTATGTTGGGGGTTTTATTTGATATTAAGCTTCGGAATCCACTTGTTTGCCATATTTTAATTGGATTTAAAAAGAAAGAAATCTGATCGATTTTTAAATAGAAATATGTGTATATATATATATGCGTGTGTGTGTGTGTTTTTTTATCAGTATTAGGGGGAAGCTTCGTACCCTAATACTAAAGACCCCCCCAATACTAAAAATTCCTCCAGGTGTTTGTTATTTGGGTGGGTGGGTGAAGGGGCGACTGTTTAGCAACAGGGGGAAGGGATTAAACCGTTTTTTGTTTCTAATTTCAAAATCCATGAAAATAATCTTTAAATAGAATACTGCCAAGAATAGGATTTCGAAGCTTTCGCCTAGTATCAAATAAAACACCAACACCTGAATTAAAAAAACTAAAATTGACGATTTTAAAGGACGGACCCCAATAAAAGACACCCCGGTGTTGACTAGTTTTTTGTTCTTTGGGGGTGAAACCCTCACATGGTACCTTCATTTTTAAAATTGTTTCCTCAAGGGGATCAATTAAAAATCAGATTAACCAATTTGACATTTCCCAAAATTGGAAATCGCACCTAGTTTTTGTCATTTGGGGGTATTTTTCGTAATAGGGAGAAAGGATTAGCAAAAAGAATGCCTGATCAAAATGATGCTGATTCTGTGTGTTACAATCTTTTTGCCCACTACGGTGTCTACAGGGTTACAAGGGATGCCGTGCCAGCTAGAGTCCCAAGTCCATTCAACCAACACCCTAATCGATGAAGTTGGACTTGTTGAAACGGAAGTGGGACTGGACCAGTTGACATGGGGCGATGCTGACCTTCAACGGGAGCTTCGGCGCCTGAAGGACAACAGTTTGAAAATTCCGAACCTGAAATATATTTTCAAAATTGCCTTACTAAGAGTGATCCCCACCCTGACACACTATTCTGACATAGTTTCTGACATATCATCTGGACGTATATGTGGCACATATGTTCTGACATACTATCTTACATTCTTTTCTGAAATTCTATTTGACATTCTTTCTGGCATCCTATCTGGCATCTATTCTGACATACTTTCTGGAATATACTATATTCTGATCCTGCCTTGCCATGAGTTTGGGCTGGGAGTGCTTTTATTTGCGTGGATCAATGCCAATGGCTTGAATATCCCCCAAATGTTGGTTTCACATGTTTGCACCCAATGATTGCCATTACCATTGATACCCCAAAATGGCCAGGTCCTGAATTTGAGAGTAGGTCCTGAAAAGTTTTCTGGGTACTGAAAAAACAGGATTTTGGCACAGGGTCTGAAAAAAGACGTAGGTGGAAGATTCAGGTATGCTGTTGGGTTGCAAAGCTGGGTTAATAGTAGTAGTAGTAGTAGGTAGTGGTAGTAGTAGTAGTAGTAGTAGTCGTCGTAGTAGTAGTAGTATTGGTAGTCGTAGTAGTAGTAGCAGTAGTAGTGGTAGTAGTAGTAGAAGCAGAAGTAGTAGTAGTAGTAGTAGCAGTAGTAGTAGTAGGTAGTAGTAGTAGTAGTAGTAGGTAGTAGGTAGTAGGTAGTAGGTAGTAGGTAGTAGGTAGTAGGTAGTAGGTAGTAGGTAGTAGGTAGTAGGTAGTAGGTAGTAGGTAGTAGGTAGTAGGTAGTAGGTAGTAGTAGTAGGTAGTAGTAGTAGTAGTAGGTAGTAGGTAGTAGGTAGTAGGTAGTAGGTAGTAGGTAGTAGGTAGTAGGTAGTAGGTAGTAGGTAGTAGGTAGTAGGTAGTAGTAGTAGTAGTAGTAGTAGTAGTAGTAGAAGTACAATTGGTGACGTAGAAGTAGAAGTACAGGTACAAGTAGTTAGGGATCCTGTGCAATTGGGAGAACTTGGGTATCGCTAGGGTATCGCTAAGGCATCGCTATGGTATCGCTAAAACCGACCCGTTTTTTTTTTGCAGAATCTGTTCTTTTCCTTTCCTTTTGCTTCCCCTTTTTCTGTCCTTTTCCTTTCGTGTCCTTTTTTAGTTTTTCCCTTTCCTTGTCCTTTCTTTTCTCTTTCCTTTTCCGTTTCTTTCTCTTTCCTTTGCCTTTCTCTTTACTTTTCCTTTCCTTTCTGTTTCCTCTTCCTTTTCCTTTCCTGTTTCTTTTTCTCTTCCTGCCTTTTTCCTTTTCTTTTTCTTTTCTTTTCCTTTCCCTGTCCTTTTCTTTCAACCCTGAGCCCAAGTATATCACCGATGCGAGCACTTGACGAAATCAACACTCATGAAGTTCAACATGGGGTATCGCTATTTGGAAAGGTCCCATCGCTAAGCTCAGTTTTTTTGCATTTTATGAAAACCAATGTCCAACGAATACATATCTTAGTATTCGGGAGTTTTGACGATTGCTCATATATAATTATATATATATACACAAACGCATATACGCACAGTGTATGTAATATATATATATATATATGTCGGAACCTCCAAAGAAAAGAAACATGCTCCAACATATTCTACAACATGTATTTACTTTATTTTACTTTATGACTTCCAGGTTGTAATTGCCATTTGTAGGTTCCTAAATGGGCTTTGACCAAAACTGTTGTCCTTACTGACCCGCTGTTTTCTGATCATGTACCCTTTCAAAATTGCTGTTTCAGAAGGAATCCAAACTGGAAGAGGTTGTACAGGGTGGTCATGGTGATCACCTCCTCATATGCGTTCATGACAATTATAGCTGTCTTTGGCCGAAGTCGAAAAAAATCCAACAAGATTGTTCTGGATAGTTTGCCCAAACCAGCAAAGTATTGCAGCCCTTTTCGACTATCTGGATCCAACTTGGAGTTCCGCAATCATCGCTGGGAACGATGAAACCTCCCCAGACAAAGCCATCAAAGCCCTGGTACCCCAGTGAACATCAAAATAGTTGCTATAAATGGTACCCCTGGTACCCCAATGTACCCCATCCCCTCCAAATGAAGCATCATAGGGTTTGACCCATCTCCGAAGAACTTGGCTTGGGGGTTTGCTCAGAAAACCATGGCAAAAGGCGATGGAATCCTTTCTGGGTAATGTCTTTTCACCAATGCCGCAGTATGGCCAAAGAAATCCAAATAACCTAGAAGTTGCAACATGTTTGCGTATTTTCATGTATGTTCACATTTATGGATGGTCCTTATATTTTCTTCCTAGTTCGAGGTATTCAAGGTTATGAAACCCATGGATTCCCTACCGCACTTCACATCATCTAGTGCATGTAACTGCGATTCTTCCCACGCTGAGGCACATTTCCAGCCAAATCTTCAAATTTCCACTTCATTTCCTGGGATGTACCGGGCAAGACCACACGGGCCAAGGGGGACATGCGGTGAAGGTGTTGATGAGTCGGTGATTGGTGGTTACAGCCATGCGATATCTGCAGTTTAGTGATGTTGGCTCCGGGTAAGTATATAATTATATAATGGTTTACTTATGTTTACTTTACCCAATCCCAATGGATAAAGCGGCTAAAGGTAGACCAAGGAGCACACTTCCAGCCAGTCACTGGGCGGTGTGATCGCTTAGCTGGGTTTAGCGTCACCATATGAAGGTCATCGTGTAGGTATATCACCCAACATATCCCATTGAAATATGGTCTCCATGGTCATTATCTTTCCTCAAAATAATCTCCCCATCATGTCGTTAAAACTGACCAATAAAAGCCATTAAAAACAAATTGAAACCGCTAAAAAACCCTAAGAAAAACAATGAAAAACCATTTGAAACCATTAAAAAGTATAGCAACAATGAGTTAAAACCACTCAAAGCCCCCAGCATTTATTGCCTTTTCATCATTTTTCCCCCAGCCCAAAACGCTGACGCCACGCGAAGCGAGTCGCCACATCTAAATCGGTGTAAAAGCCGCCTTCCCTCGCCAGCACAGCGGCGCGGCACACGTCGCTGCGGTAGCTGCCCCTGGCATCGTTCATCATGGACTGATCATAGTACTTACCCTCTGGTTATTTAACATAGCCATGGAAAATGGCCCATTTATAGATGGTTTACCTATTAAAAATGGTGATTTTCCATGGCTATGTTAAATAACCAGATGGTAATAGTGAAAACATATATGAATATCTGGCATTCCATGTGGAATCTAACATGAATATGTCGTACTATTTTGGAATATACCCTCCGGTTATGACTAACATAGCCATGGAAAATCCCTTATAAATGGAGGTTTCTAGCTGGGAAAATCATCCATAAATGGGCCATTATCCATGGCTATGTTAAATAACCAGAGGGTAATAGTGAAAACATATATGAAGATATCATTGAATCTTAGGTTGAAGAGTTCACGATGGTTAATGCTTAATAACTAATTCAATAAATGTTTGGGCCCGTCCAATCCTGTTTGTTCATTTAAAAAACATCTAACTACATAGTATGTATCATAATGTATCCACCAGAAATCCGGGGGGCCCTCACGGTATCAAAGATTGTGACCGCTGTGACGACTCAGCCTGAAATACTTCACTACCCTTCCCTATTTGTAAACAGGATCTATGGAATCTATGGTGAGCTGATTCAATAAAACCACAAGTAACCAGCAACATGAATGGGTGATGTTGATGATTTTGGAGGGAAATGTCCGAACATGCTCTAAATATCAGGTCGGGTTCAAACGTCAACCGTTCAGTTGGGTGCCCTTGGGGCAGAATAACATATTCAGTCATATCAGCACCGCCAAATAGCCAATGAAAAGCAAGATATGCATGCATGCATGCATGCATGCATGTAATGTATGTAATGTATGTAATGTATGTAATGTATGTAATGTAATGTATGTAATGTATGTAATGTATGTAATGTATGTAAATGTAATGTATGTAATGTATGTAATGTATGTAATGTATGTAATGTATGTAATGTATGTAAATGTAATGTATAATGTATGTAATGTATGTAATGTATGTAATGTATATGTATAATGTATGTATGTATGTATAATGTATATGTAATGTATGTGTATGCATATGTAATGTAATGTATGTAATGTATGGAATGCATCCATGCATGTAATGTATGTAATGTATGAAATGCATGTAATGTATGTAATGTATGAAATGTATGAAATGCATGCATGTATGTAATGTATGAAATGCATGTAATGTATGTAATGCATGTAATGCATGTAATGCATGTAATGCATGTAATGCATGTAATGCATGTAATGCATGTAATGCATGTAATGCATGTAATGCATGTAATGTATGTAATGTATGTAAATGTATGTAATGTATGTATGGTATGTAATGTATGTAATGTATGTAATGTATGTAATGTATGTAATGTATGTAATGTATGTATGTATGTATGTATGTATGTATGTATGCATGCATGCATGCATGTATGTATGTATGTATATACGTACACTGCAACTACCGGCAACAAAGCATATTCTAAAGGATTAATCGTCAACAAATGATGTGACATGTCACTGGGTTTTCCCCTCAACTGGGCATAATATCACCTTGCAGTCGTGTCCTACATGGCCAGTGTTCTACATGGCCAGTCTGAAATCTCGCCACGCTGAGACCTGTACAAACACACGGAAATTCCGCAGAATGTTGATGATGTTGTCCAACCAGCTATTGAAAATGGCCATAGAAATAGTGGATTTACCCATACAAAATAGTGATTTACCTATTTAAAATAGTGATTTCCCATTAAAAATAGCGATTTACCGATTAAAAATAGTGATTTTCCATGCAACGTGTCCAACCAGTATGTCATTTCGCACCAGGAATCCATGTCGCGTGCTGTCTTTCAGCGCCTCTGTTCTTGCGAGAAGAAATGGGGCAGCTCGGTGTCATTGAAGTGTTGCAACAAATAACCTCAGTCCATGGTTTGGACCATCGACAAGATATTGCCATTGGCACATTCTGGTGCAGGTCTCCACGATATTTTCATCAGATCCCCATCCATTCCTGGTGTATTTCTTATATATATATACACATAGATACATATATAATATATCATATACATATATATATATATATATGTCCAAAATATCCCCATGATCTCCCCATTGACTTTGACGATAATTCCAAGCGCTTGCAACGCCTTTTTGCCGTGGCCGAGGAGCGCTTGCAATCCTCGTCCCCGAACCAGCGCACCCGCACCCACGGATTGAGAGCCATCCTGACGTCCACGGCATCAACAGGGTTTTGAACACGACTCCTGTAGCAACCAAGATGTGGATTTCAATGGATTTCAATGGATTTTGATGGATTTCAATGGATTTCAATGGAATTTAATGGATTTCAATGGATTTTCATGGATTTCAATCAGCAAACTGTGAATCTGAAAAGATCCGCATCCGATTTTGGGCGATTTGTTCGCATCTCACGTTGAACACCAACATGATCCGTGAGGATTTGACCCGGTCACATCCTCGGTCGCCACAAGAAACTTTTTTTTATACAGCGCCGTCCCCTTTTGGTAAAAATAGAGGCCGGTTTGGTATGTCATCTATACATTGCCAATCTTAGATACCCTGCCAAAAAAAAAAAAATCTTTGCTGGTGAACGTAGATATTCCCATTAATACCAAAAGACTAGTTAGGATTAGTTTGTATCCATGTAAGATTGACCTATAGTATATATCTATCATCATTGACCTTTTCAAGTTTTCTCTTGGGGTTTCTTCAAGGCCCTCAACCTTTTCAGCTAAATTTTCATCAACCAATGGGAAAATCGTCCCTCAAAGCAATTCTAAAAAATCATCCATGACGGATCCGGCTGGTGCTGGTAGAAAAATGCTAACATGACTGGGGTTTTTGTTGATGGGATCCATGTCACCATATATAGCATACATTGATGGATCCATCATGGGTAATCCAATGAGAGTCTCAAGGAAGTTTGATTGTCATTTCAGGTGGCTTCACTCCCAGCTTTTGCAGGTGAACTCTCCGACTAGATGTGAAAACCCACAGTTTCTCAAGGAACATGACCTACAGCAAAAATTGTATTGGATTCATTGCCACTACCATGTTGTGTATACATATGGAATTATGGATAATTACCTTCTGGTTATGTCAAAATAGCTATTGAAAATTGCTATTTATAGTGGATTTACCCATTAAAAATGGTGATTTTCCATAGTTACCTTAGTTTACCAGAGGGTATATGGTGATTCAGTGCAAGGTGGCGCTCCCTAGGTTCATAACCAGCTTGTAGCTGGGAGGCACCACCTAAACTACCCCTGGTTGATGGTCAATTTACTGAGAAATATCGAGAATTATGGGCATTTTTCTATATCTGGTTGGTGGTTTCAACCCCTCTGAAAAATATTGGTCAGTTGGGATCATTATTCCCAATATATGGAAAAATAAAAAATGTTCCAAACCACCAACCAAATATTGTATTGCCAAAGATTGTGTTGGATATGGCTCTGATACACCATACTGACTCTAGTCTGATATTCATGGTTCTTCATGATTCTTCCCTATGTTAAATGAAAACCCAGCCAGTCGTGCCCGGCACGGTTGCTTTCCAGGCACGTGTGTCGCACATTGCGCTGCACAGCTAATGGTAAGTTGGCCATCAAGCCGTCCTGGAACGGATAACGCAGCGAAATCCACCCGACAAAAATGGAGGTTGATAGCCGTGAAAGAATTCACCGGCCAACACACATCAACATGACCTGGTGGTATACGGTATACCACCGACCTGGTTGGTGGTATACGATATACCACCAGGTCATGTTGATGTGTGTTGGCCGGTGAATTCCTTCACGGCCTGCTATCAACCTCCTAATACCCACCCCTCTGCAAAATGTGAAAGCCAGTTGGGATGATGAAATTCCCAATCTATGGAACATAAAAAATGTTCCAAACCACCAACCAGTTACATAACATTACAGTAATCAACCCAAAATTGAAGGTGCAAGCAACAACAACCAACAAAAGTGTACTAAACCAACAAAAATGTGGACTTACCAACAAACAACCTGGATATAAGCCCACATTCACGCCTTGGATCTTCGATATAGAACTACCCTGCAAAAACAAATTGATTTTTTGTTGGTTAGTTGTTTGTCCTATCGAAATTGTTCAATATTGTTTAACCATGAACTTAAACAATTCACTATTCGACTTACCAAACGGTGAATGGCCCAGTATACCAGTTACCACCAGGTATTAAATGATACCATAATGTTGTTTAAACAGTAGTGCCAAAAGCTGGGTGAACTGGTACTTCACTGGTGAAAAATCACTAGTTTTGCCTGGATACTAGTTGTGCATGACAGGAATTGTGACTGGTGGATATACCACGCGCCAATTTGGATGCATTGCATGCATGGCCTCTTTTTTTCCCCAGAACAATTGCCTCTTTTGCGATGTATCAAAGCTGAGTCACGTCACCTCCCAGGTTTTAATTTTAGGACCCTTTTGTTCCATGGCCCATAGGATCCATGTATGCTACTATATATGGTGACATGGATCCCATCAATATACCCCAATCATGTTACCAGTAGCATATATATCAGCACCATGGACCCTTTTGTTCCATGGGATTTCATGAAAAATCAGACCAATGCGACTGCCACTGGAACAATTTTGAACAAATGCAGCAGGATGCGGCAGGACTTGCCAGCCGAAAAATCCCAGTAAATCACTTTTTGTTTGTTGGTGAAATCCCATAATAAGTGTGATTTAACCAACAATAATTGTGATTTACTGGGATTTAACCAACAAAACTGCCAGTTCTGCCAGTTCTATGAACTATGCCATAATCGACAAACCCCACTTTTTTGGTACCCTGACATACCCTGACAGCCGGTGATGTAGCTCTGCAGCTTGGATGCAAACAGACATTACGTTTCTGCAGCTAATTATGGCCCTATCACCACAAGACGGTTGCGGTTGGCCCAATTGGCGTCAAAAAAACGCATCTAACCGTAATTGGATTTCGAAAGAAGTAGAGACTACATTTCAAACCACATACATACATACATATATATATATATAAACTAATGATTACAATTATACATATATAGATTTAGTATGATTGTATCTACTAATGGTTAGGGATACTAACCATATACAAATATACAAGCCATCTAGATTGGATTCCAAATTAGTAGAGATTTTGCAGCAAAATCCAATGATCCATCCCCCACCTTGGATGTGAGAATCAGCTGCTGCGGGATCCTACGCTACGCGAGCTACGCGCAGCTGAGTGGATGGGCATGGCCTGGAGCTTTCCATAGTCATGGGGGGTACCACCTGAAAATCCTATGGAAATCCCATGAAAATCCCGTGAAAATCCCATAGATCAATGGAAAATCCCATGAAAATCCGAAACTGGATGATTTGGGGGTACCCCCCATCATTTCACCACCTCTCTCTATAAAAAAAGTGGCGTGATCCTCAAGGGAAAATGAATCTTGTGGTAACATCAATGTGGTAAACCATGGTAAGCCCAACAATAAACAATCCGGAATATGACCATAGATGGTTGGTATAAACCATCTCCAAATGGTAAGTTTATTATGGTTTATTACGAACCTTACCACATGATATATACTTCTATGCCCAGTGCAGTTCACAGTTTCTGTCGTTGAAATTTACCAATTTCCCAGCCTACATTGTGCCACCCCCCAGTTATAAGTTGGTTTATGCACCCCATTAACTTATAGTTATAATTATCATAAATCATAGTGAAATTAGAGTTATAAACGCACTTTTCTATCATAAATCAGCTATACATCCCATAGCAGTAAATAAACATCACCATGAAACTCAAGGTGAACATCACCAAAAAATATAGGATAAATATGTTCCCAAAAAAAAACAAAGTTCTGTGGCTAGAAAATCACAATTTTCCCCCGATTTCTCCTGATTTTCCTATGATCTCCCTATCTGCTTGGTGGTATACATAAACAAATCATGTTTCAAACCACCAACCAGTTTACTAGTGGGTTTACAACATGATTTTCCCCCGATTTTCCTATGAAATCACCATTTTCCCTTGATTTTCCCCTGATTTTCCCCTGGTTTTCCTATGACTTTCCTATGGTTTTTTCCAAAAACCACCGACCTCTTCTCCGGGGCTCCTGGTTTCTTTGGCTTTCGCCCGCACCCGCGCTAAGGTCACGGAAAAGCGCCACGCCGGAGGGCCCGCAATGGGTTCCTGGCGGGGAGGGCGCCCCTTTTTTTGTGGAAAACCATGGTGTAATGACGGTCAATATATGTACCTGGTTGGTGGTTTTAACATGTTTTAACCATCTTGAAAAATATGAAAGTCAATGGGAAGGATTATCCCATGTATTATGGAAAATAAAAAATGTTCCAAACCACCAACCAGTTAATATATGGTAAACATATAGAAAATACCAGGCTTATATATGCAGAAATAGTGTTTAACAATGTTTAACATGATCCAAAAAGTGGTTTAATGATACTTAAAAATTTGCTTACAGATTAATATTTTTTTTATATGCAGGAAAAGTTATCATCCCGTCACTGGATTACAACCAAGAAAAATAACTGACTTCTGACTGGTAGAGGGCCTCTACTGTGTACTAGCTTTATTAAGGTCTAATATAGCTTTAATTTTTCATGATGGCTACATAAATATAGAGCTAAACATTTAAGTTGAATATTGAATTGTTTGGCCACCCTCACTGTTTACCCTCTGGTAATCAATTTGTCGTGGACAATGGCGATGGAAATAATTGGGAAATCATCTACTCATGCGTCATGTTCCATAGCTATGTTGAATCACCAGAGTGAGTGATTTGTAATCCCAAAATCCATCAAAATCCTACCCTCTGGCAATCAGTCACTTGACAGTAAAAAGTGCTCACGACGTTTATCCATTTCTCTAGGAATCGTTACACGAAGACTGGAGGGCAACAAAGACCCAACAAAACCCTGGCAGATTGAGTGGATCTGCTCATTTTGGGGTCTCAAAAAAACGGGGGTAGTATATAATATGTTTTATATGTTTATATATGTTTGTATAATATATTTAATAAGTATATAATAAATTCAATAAGTTGTCCTGCTAGGGGGAAAGCATAAGTTATGAGCTCAGCGAAATGAGTGGATCGGCCACTTACATCCACTCCATCGAGCGAGTTCTTGCGTCATCCCAGAGAGGAGACTCGGAGAATTAGCAGAAACTGCTGGACATGGAATACTGAGTGTTTCAATGGATTGGTTTAAGGGGAAATCTTAACCGGTTTAAGCCCCATAGATCTTCATGGGAAAATCGATGGTTTCCGGTTAAAATTTTCCCAACAAAACCAATCCAATGAGTGTTGGATCTATCTTTCTCACCGTATTTGGCCCGGCAAATACCCTTTTCCACCGTTGATCACCAGAGACCACGTCTCCATATTCTGCTGCTTCTGCAGGATGTTTCTCCCCTTTGTTTTCGTGTCTAACTTGAATCTCTTGGTTAATTGGGACTTGATAGAATATGAATATGTTAAATAAATATATCTTTATATATCTACATATAACATATATATATATATATATATATGTATAGTATGCATATATAATATATATATAATATATAATATATAATATATATATATATACATGTATAAATATATATATATTATAATTCTTCATTGTTGGAGGGTTGTCTTCGGGCTTGAGATCTCTACAAACCTCTCTACAGCTCAAAAAACCCGTCCCTTCTCTCTCTGAATCTCCGGCGCTCAGTTGGTGGTTTGAACCATCTATTTCTATGGGCCATCTATACCATGGCTATGTTAGTCATAACCAGAGGGTTTTTCTAAACATTCTACAACTATATAACAATTATATAGCTAGTTGGTGGTATACCTACCCCTCTGAAAAATATGAGTCAGTTGGGATGATGACATTCCCAACTGAATGGAACAATTAAAAAATGTTCCAAACCACGAACCAGATTGAATCTAAACCAGACAGTGTCTGTGTAGGGCTTGTCTGAAAGTAGGGGTACCTCAAGATCCCTTGGGTTTTTATCATCCCTGGTGGTTTTAACTAACCATCTTGAAAATGATGGAGTTCGTCAATGGGAAGGATGACATCCCATATATGAAATGGGGAAAAAAAAAACATCTTTGAAACCACCAACCAGATCATCCTCATCATCAAAGCGTGCCAATTCGGGGGAAACCACTATACAGTACCGCTGCGAGTGACGCTGTCGAAGTTTACCAGGAAAATGCCTGAAGTGCAAAAGTGGTAGGCCGGTGTTCTGGAAAAATTGTGGCCGGTGTGGCATAGAATTTGAATGAATTTGAATGAATTTGACATGATTCAGCTGTTTGCAAGCTTATTCTTAGATACAGTACTGGTAAGCAAGTGTGGAAATGGAAAATTCACTATCTATAGATGATTGTCCGCTATAAACCTCCATTGGCATGGGATTTCCCATTGCCAAATGCAAATGCTTTGCTTGGCATTCTTTTCTCCATAGCTAAATTCAGCTACCAAGATCTTTCCACCTGCTTGTTGCAATCGACTTAACCGCAAATGGCATTGGACGTATCCCAGCCGTGTTCAATCAATCACAAGGTGGTACCTTGTTACCCCAAGGTTATAAGTTGGTTTCTAACCCCCTGACCATCCCTGAACTATATGCCTCTACATTGCACTAACCCTACTTAAGTCCTACTTGTAAACCAACGTAGCAGAAAGTCATAGAAAGTCACGTTTGGGCACCACAAAGTTTGTCGCAACCTACGTTCATTCTGCATTCATTGCCACGGTGGATGTCCGAAGGGAAGTGGCTCCGCAGGTTTGAATCATTGACGGTTCACCGGTGAACATCTTCGACAGTCTACAAAAATTAGGATGTGTCTTTCCACTCATCTCATCCGATATCATCCGATATCTACGAGGATTGGTGTATATATACCTATCCCTCTGAAAAATGATGGAGTGAAAGTCAGATTGGATCATCATCCCAGCTATTGGGGAAAATAATCCAGCCATGTTCCAGTCACCCAGTCACCACCAACCAGTCTACCATTCACTAGTCAGTTAAAAGTAATTACACTTCATTAAATTAACTCAGCATTTTAGATGCTCAAACTCCCAATGTTTGTAGGCCCAGCTTTATCCCCACCGCCGGCTTCTGTATGGTGAACGATTCCCCACCAGTCAGCTTTTAAGGGGTGGAGACTCTCCACTAAGTCTACCAAG
Organism: Cladocopium goreaui; assembly: GCA_947184155.2. NCBI lineage: Eukaryota > Dinophyceae > Suessiales > Symbiodiniaceae > Cladocopium > Cladocopium goreaui. Next base: position 239,023 of record CAMXCT020000380.1, on the reverse strand, counting down.
TTTACGATATCCTGGTGATGTGGGCTAGAATTTAGCCGCTCTTCAAACTCATTTTGAAAGACAGAATGTGAAACAGCCAACAGAAATAGAGGTTAATTCCCAGTTTACGCTGTTTACATCCATTTTTGTTCCGGAAATTTCAGTAGGGTTGCTCCCAGTGCCCCTTTTTTTCTTGGGGTGAGGGGGGCAACTTGGGCCAATCACCAAAAAGACATCAAGATCCCTGTTGTACCAGTCATACGCCCATACATAGCCAATCTTGGATACATGTCAGCACCCTGCAAAACATAGCTGCTCCGGGTCGATCCCCAATTAAACACACATTGTGAAGTTGCATGAAACAAGCCATCACACCTTTACCCAGGTTTTTACGTGTCTTGGATATAAGAATCGTAATCCAATTTATCCTGGTTTACCCTCTGGTAATCTAACATAACTATTGAACATGGCCATTTCTAGTTGATATACCCATGAAAAATGGTGAGTTTCCATAGTTATGTAAACGTTTACCAGAGGGTATCATTCAATATCCCTCAGCTTCGAGCAATCCTGAGGCCAGGGGACAAAGGCCCACGATTCCAAGCGTGACCAGTGCCAGCAGCAACGTCAACTCTCGAGGGCTCCTGGCGTTCCCAACATGGCGGAATTACCCACAGAGTGGTGCCCCCTACAATGTGGGGCCCCCAAGATAGCTAAGTTGGTTTATAACTCCAATAACTATGATTTATGGTACTTATAACTATAGTTAATGGGGTTTATAAACCAATTTATAACTGGGGGGCCCCACATTGTAGTTATAAGTTGGTTTATAACTGCCCTCAACTATAGATGTATGTATCATAAACCCGAAATTGGAGTGAACAGTTCACCAACTCAGCTATCCGGGGCACAAAAAATTGTAGTGAATATTTGTTTCAATACCCAGTTGGAAATTGTGTGTCCTGAAATACCCTCTGGTAAACTAACATAACTATTGAAAATCACCATTTTTTATGGGTAAATCAACTATAAATGGCCATTTTCAATAGCTATTTTGACATAACCAGAGGGTATCACCGGGGGTTCAAAACGGTTTACAAAAAACCCACCTCACCTCGCCATGTGAAGGATCGGCCGCAAAATTACCACGCCATGCGCGAGCTCGGCGCAGAGCCATCCGCAGAGCTCGGCGACCGGTTGGAGCTTAGTGGTTTCCTGATTTGGTGTTTTTCATGAGGTTTAGTATGGTTTAGTAAGTTTAGTATCATCTGGTGCCTTCATGATCTTTTTATGGTGGTGTCATTTGAGAATCAAACCTTCAGTTGCTATATATTAAACTATATCTACAGTTATGTTCATCTCAGCCAGCCAGGGACTGGAAATCATGTTCTTTCTATTTTTTCATGTTTCTCTTCATTTCATTCCTGTTATTCCTCTAGGTTCTACAGCAGCATTGCAAATGGCTGTAGATATGTTGGTTCATTGCAAGAGGCCGGTGAGCAGCGACATCCACCTGACGCAGCACTGACGCAGCACTGCGTTTCTTTCATGAAGTACCTGGATCCTCCGTAGTATCCGTAGATCCTCCCAAGAAATCTGAAAAATATATGGTTAATATATGGTTATTATATGGTTAATATATGCTTAATATATGGTTAATATATGGTTATTATATGGTTAATATATGGTTAATATATGATTGATATATGGTTAATATATGGTTAATATATTGTTACTATATGGTTAATATATGGTTAATATATGGTTAATGTATGGTTAATATATGGTTATTATATGGTTAATATATGGTTAATATATGGTTAATGTATGGTTAATATATGGTTATTATATGGTTAATATATGGTTATTATAAGGTTAATATATGTTTAATATATGGTTAATATATGGTTAATATATGGTTAATATATGGTTAATATATGGTTACTATATGGTTAATATATGGTTAATATATGGTTAATGTATGGTTAATATATGGTTATTATATGGTTAATATGTGGTTAATATATGCTTAATATATGGTTAATATATTGTTATTATATGGTTAATATATGGTTAATATATGGTTAATGTATGGTTAATATATGGTTAATATATGCTTAATATATGGTTAATATATGGTTAATATATGGTTATGGTTAATATATGGTTAATATATGGTTATTATATGGTTAATATATGGTTAATGTATGGTTAATATATGGTTAATATATGGTTAATATATGGTTAATGTATGGTTAATATATGGTTAATATATGGTTAATATATGGTTAATATATGGTTATGGTTAATATATGGTTAATATATGGTTATTATATGGTTAATATATGGTTAATATATGGTTAATATATGGTTAATATATGGTTATTATATGGTTAATATATGGTTAATATATGGTTAATATATGGTTAATCTATTGTTATTATATGGTTAATATATGGTTAATATATGGTTAATGTATGGTTAATATATGGTTATTATATGGTAAATATATGGTTAATATATGGTTAATGTATGGTTAATATATGGTTAATATATGGTTAATATTAATGGTTATTATATGGTTAATGATGGTTAACAATTACCATCTGGTTATGACTAACAGTTGGCCATGGAAAGGTCCACCCATGCTATTAATAGGTAAACCATCTATATCATCTATAAATGGGCCATGTTCCATGGCTATGTTAAATAACCAGAGGGTAAAAGTATTCGGATTATCGGATGGATTGGGTTCACTTTGATGTTGCCAAAAGCCTCCGTAAATTTGGAGGAACCTCCTACATGCGATGGCGGCGACACTCAAAAATCAGCACGAGATGCAACTTTCATGGATACAACAGATGCAACATCTAAGGTAGCTATGAATATGCATATATATATATATACTAGATGCAACGCCAACGACCAAGCAGCACATAAGAATTTGAGCTTCCTGATTCAAACTTCTTGAAACATTTGTCATTTCATTATCGGCCAAGGATACCGCTTCGAAATCACGCATGGTACTGGGGCTCGGCTCCGCATGAAAGTACAAAGTGGTGCCCCCTTAGATAAGTTTGTTAACCACCAGTAACTCAACAACTATTGATATGGATATTTGCCTACCATAGACCATAGTTATATAATAGACCAATTTAGTGATAGTTAAGGACAAAACATGGTAGGGACACTGACCATCCCTGACTCTGCAAGGTTTCCCTGCGTTCCACCCCTTCCACTGGGCACGCGAAAAACGCTATTCTCGAGGCCGGCTCTTCCCATAGCGACGCACGGCGCTGCAAGTGGTTGTTTTGTTGTTTGTCTGGCAAAGGACATCATCTGGACTGGAAAAAGGTTCCCAGAAAAATCCAGACCCCCGTCTTTAGTTCAGGTCAAGCTTGGATCTTCTAAGAATCTGGCCAAATGACTTACTGGTGCTTAGTAAGGAATGGATGGGAATGGGGGTTGCTGCATTATTCATAGTTATTGAGGATCATTCCCGAAAATTCCCTTCTAAGCACCAGTAAGATGATTCTAGGAATTCTTATAGCGAAGGTGAGGCCGTGGTCGCAACGCTGTAGATGTGCCATTCGTCTCTTTTGCTTTTTGTAGACCCACCAGTCTTGTCGTCAACAGCTCGTTGCGGCAATGACCATCCCACAGTTCTCTGTTCTGATTGCCACCAGTTGCTCAGAATCCATACATTTATGGCCATTTATGAGTTATAACTGGTGGTTTGAATCCCTTTTCTGTAGGGACGAAGGATGACATGACTGCTTTGGATACCAGAGGTCCCCCCGTCAAAATGGCACCATGGTTCACAAAGGCAGGCACCTAGGTCTCAAGAAATCCCCTATGAAATCCATCTCCCGGAGTGAGCTATTAAGATCCCCCAACCTAAATGGTTGTGAGGTTAATAAAACCACGCATATTCCATGCATATACATTAACATTCTATTGTGTATGTATATATATATATCTATCTATCTATCTAACTATCTATCTATCTATATATATATATATATGTGTAATTATATCCAGTTATATCCTCATATTCCATTCAAACACATGGGGATGGTATGATTCATGAGTGGACATACCACATTGCTATTGGAGCCTCCGAAACTACCTGCTGGTACCGATTTCTGGTTGCCTGCGCCCTGGAATACCAATCACCACAAGCATATCAGCATATATCAGCTACATCTCTGGAACTATGTTTTGACATTCCCATATCATTTCCAAGAAAACACCAGGAAAGAAATCTCTGCACCTATTGAAAATTCCCAAGGATCCACGAACGAAACATCAACTTTTCTGGCACCGGCACCTGAAAACCTGGTCGATCCCAGAAACTAGCGCCAGTTCTGTTGGTTTATGGACCTCTTTTAGATTACAATTGACCTACCAGTAGTTTGTTTTAATCAACTTCGCCATCATAAATCGCCTCTCAATCACCAATGTTTCTTGGTTGAATCCACTTCAATACCTGCTGCGTGAGAAGTCTGAGAAGTCAGAGGGGGGGGGTGGACCTTACAGCGCACGGCCAAAGGGTCCTGCGCAATGTCTCAACGTCGCTCCATCTCTCTCTCTCTCTCTCTCTCTCTCTCTCTCTCTACCGCCATCCCGGAGGTTCAGCGTCAGGCTGAGGAATATCTATATCTAACAATTACCCTCTGGTTATGACTAACAGTTTGCCATGGAAAGATCCACCCATGCTATTAATAGATCTATTTCTATGGGCCATCTATACCATGGCTATCTGATATCTTAAAGAACCAGAGGGTATGTAAACATTCTACAACTATATAGCAACTATATAAGTGGTTGGTGGTTGACCTACCCCTCTGAAAAATATGAAAGTCAGTTGGGATGATGACATTCCCAATATATGGGAAAATAAAATTCATGTTCCAAACCACCAACCAGATAAACATATGCTTGAACTTGTACCCTCTGGTTATTTAACATAGCCAGTGTATAGATGGCCCTAATCGAAATAGATGATTTTCCCAGCTAGAAACCTCCATGTATAAGGGCTTTTCCATGGTTATGTTAAATAACCAGAGGGTATATTCCAAAGTAGTACGACATATTCATCTAAGAATGCCAGATATTTGTTTTCACTATTACCATCTGGTTATGACTAACATAGCCATGGAAAGATCCACCATTTTTCATGTTCTTCCAACTAGGGGTGCGGCTGCGTGCCCTGATGCAACGATTATCAAGTCCTTGGGCGCGTCGTAGGGAATAGCACCGTTTGCCGCACCTGTGGAGCCTGGGCAAATGGACATGCGGACAGGGAAACCATGGGAAAAACGGAAAACCCATGGGGAAAATGGTGATTTGTCATCGGAAAACCATCGGAAAATCATGGCAGTTATACGGAAAATCATATTTCTATGGGATAAAACACGTTCTGTAAATGGGGTTTTCTTACTCAAATAACCGGTATAACTCGGGCCATACCTCCAAAGTTACGACATCCAGATTTGCGGAGAGATCTTGTTTCGATCCCAAAAAAAAGCTAGGCCGTGGTGCTGGAAGATTTGTCAATACGACATATATACATGTATACATACATATATATATATATATATATATACGCGCAACGCCTGGGTTCTGCCCAGGCGTTGCAGCGTATATATTTACAATTCACAAACAAATGATATTGCAAATTACAGTAATTCCTATGGGAAAAAAAACAAAGGTATTAGGGACTATTAAACAAACAAGGTCAAAACACCCGAAATTCCTATGGGAAAAACAAAAACAGCATAATATCTGAAATTTCTATGAGAAAAACAGAAAAGGTACTAGGAAATTTTAAACTCTCAAATCGTGAAACTTAACATTCAATTAGGAAGATCAACAAAGATATTAGGGAATGTTAAACTCCCAACGCCATTAAACCTTAAATTCCTATGGGAAAAACAGCAAAGGTACTAGGGACTATTTAAAAAAAAGGGTCAAAACACCCGAAATTCCTATGGGAAAAACAAAAACGGTATTAGGGAATATTAAACTCCAACCCCCGTTAAACTTTACAGTACATTCAATTGGGAAGATCAACAAAGATATTAGGGAATATTAAAACTCCCACCCCCGTTAAACTTCTACATTCACTGAAGATCTTCAATAAGGGTTTAATTCTCCCACCCCCGTTAAACTTCTACATTCACTGAAGATCTTCAATAAGGGTTTAATTCTCCCACCCCCGTTAAACTTCTACAGTCATTGAAGATCTTCAATAAGGGTTTAATTCTCCCACCCCCGTTAAACTTCTACATTCATTGAAGATCTTCAATAAGGGTTTAATTCTCCCACCCCCGTTAAACTTCTACATTCACTGAAGATCTTCAATAAGGGTTTAATTCTCCCACCCCCGTTAAACTTCTACATTCATTGAAGATCTTCAATAAGGGTTTAATTCTCCCACCCCCGTTAAACTTCTACATGCATTGAAGATCTTCAATAAGGGTTTAATTCTCCCACCCCCGTTAAACTTCTACATTCATTGAAAATCTTCAATAATATAAGGGTTCAATTCTCCCACCCCCGTTAAACTTCGACATTCATTGAAGATCTTCAATAAGGGTTTAGTTCTCCCACCCCCGTTACACTTCTACATTCACTGAAGATCTTTAATAAGGGTTTAATTCTCCCACCCCCGTTAAACTTCTAAATTCACTGAAGATCTTCAATAAGGGTTTAATTCTCCCACCCCCGTTAAACTTCTACATTCATTGAAGATCTTCAATAAGGGTTTAATTCTCCCACCCCCGTTAAACTTCTACATTCACTGAAGATCTTCAATAAGGGTTTAATTCTCCCACCCCCGTTAAACTTCTACATTCACTGAAGATCTTCAATAAGGGTTTAATTCTCCCACCCCCGTTAAACTTCTACATTCATTGAAGATCTTCAATAAGGGTTTAATTCTCCCACCCCCGTTAAACTTCTACATTCATTGAAGATCTTCAATAAGGGTTTAATTCTCCCACCCCCGTTAAACTTCGACATTCATTGAAGATCTTCAATAAGGGTTTAATTCTCCCACCCCCGTTCAACTTCTACATTCACTGAAGATCTTCAATAAGGGTTTAGTTCTCCCACCCCCGTTAAACTTCTACATTCATTGAAGATCTCCAATAAGGGTTTAATTCTCCCACCCCCGTTAAACTTCTACATGCATTGAAGATCTCCAATAAGGGTTTGATTGATGATGATGATGATGATGATGATGCGTCGCCCGTCGTCGTTGCGGGTCCGGGCAGAAGCCAGGCATTTGCCGTATATATATATATATAGATGGATAATATTTAAGGGCTAAAATTGTCCGGGCAAATCCCGGATTTTGCTAAACCATGGTCTGGTTGGTGGTTTCAACCATCTTAAAAAATGATGGAGTTCGTCAATGGGAAGGATTACATCCCATATATGACCTGGAAAAATAAAAGCCATGTTCCAAACCACCAGCCAGTGGTTTATGAATTAGGGGGGTACTGCTCCAATAGTTATTTTATCTGATACTTTTTGATGGTACCCTCCCAATTGAACAGCCGTTGGGGGTTTATTAATCCAGGGTTGACATTATTATTATAATATATATATATATATTTGGATGATATTGAAGGGCTAAATTGTCCCGGTAAATTTTGATAAATATTCCATACAACATTATAGGTTTCTAAGATGTTTTAACTACTATGAACCCCCCAGTTGTCATAGTTATTTGGGTGGTGGTATACCTACCCCTCTGAAAAATATGAAAGTCAGTTGGGATGATGGCATTCCCAATATATGGAAAAATAAAAGCCATGTTTGAAACCACCAACCGGTTTTATATAACTTATAACAACGAAATTAGCGATTCCAGACCGGCAGCACCTTGCACTGTGTTCTGCTCGATGGAATCTACCCAGAACAGGACGAGGCCAACCTTGAAACCTTTGATGATTTAACAGCCATGGGCAAAATCACCATGATCCATACGTACAGTTGTGGCCCGAAATACCAGTACCAGTTATAAGTTGTTATAAGTACAGATTAACATAGATTAACCATGATTAACCCCATGTATAGAACTGTATAAGCCCATTGCTGTAGGTCAATGAAGCATGGTTTCGCAGATTGTCGCTATGGGAAGCTGCTTTTCGCTACTATTTGATCAGCTGCTTGAGGTCCCAAGGTCCCAGGCGATGCGTCAGCAAGCACCACCTTGGTCTTGCGTTCGCAACTGGGGAGATATCGGGACAGCCATCATTAAAAGGTTCCCACCAAATCGCGCACGGGCTGAGCAAAAAAAGTGGAAAATACCTGGAAGAAGCTTGAAGAAGGTATTTTCCAGGTATTTTCCAGGTATTTTGAATACGTCCAGCTTGAAGAAGCTTGATCTGCTGCTACAGTTGCTGCGTCCATGCCTCTGGTGCCTCTGGTGCCTCTGAATCTTAGATCAGATCATCAAATCTCAGCCTCTGTCGATTCGCTGCCTACAATGTGGCCCTCCCCAGTTAGGTTTGCTGGTTTAACCATGTTTAACCCAATTACATAACCATAGGTAGATGGTATAAGTATTACACCATAGTTTTTGGATTTATGGTGCAATAGTGAGTAATACATATGGATCCAAAGTTATAACATAAATCCAATAACCCTAAATCACCAATAATACACCATAGTTCACCAACTTAGCGATTTCGTTGGTCTCACATTGTATTCCACCTCGCCAGTCACCAGGTTTTTCTTGGAGCTTGGGCGAAAAAAAGGCATCCTGAGCTTCCAACAATGCCGCGTTGGACAACTTTTGCACCTTGGATCGGTTGACAAGGCGACCCTGTGAGAACTGGGGTTTATACTAGTTTTATGACTATAGTTAGATGTGTTTATATACCAACTTATAAATGAGAGAGCCCCACCTTGTAGATATCGAAATCAATGTTGATCCTAAGATCCAAAATGTGGGTTTTCTATATTAAATTACTAGAGTCACTAAAGAGCCCTGGGCTACTCCTGACTGGGGATTCCCACAACAAGGTTTTGGGGCATTAGCATCATGTTGAAACTGAACTTTGGTATTGTTGAGACACTATGTGTCAAAACTATATCACCCAGATTCATGGTTACTCTCCTGCAAACCAATGTAGATACGTATCAAAATATCACCATTTGGAGATATTTGGAGATTTTTGTCCTACGCAAACCAGCCTAGGGTACTATTCCCATTTCTGAAGGTTAAATCACCATTTTGGTTGGTTAGAATCCCATTAAAATTCCATCATGTCATCGCATTTTCACATTTTGTATGTTTAGAGTTACGGCCCAAAATACCAGCTAGAAGTACTTGTCACATCTTATAACCCCATTTATAGAATGTATAATCCCAGAGAAATCACCAGTTATGAAAAAAAAAATGGCCACCCACCGCGCAAGAACCGCGCGACCGAGTGCCCAGACCAAAGCCAAAGACCAAGCCAATTCCTTCTCGCTCCAGCCTGCGGAAAACCCAATTCCAAACGAAGGGTCCATGGGATTAACAATTGACTGGGTTATGACTGTTCAAATCCTTATATTTTTTGGTATTACTTGGTTAGTAAATGTTAATGGGTTATAACTGTTCTAACCCTTTCCCATGTACAATCCATCTACGAATGACCTCAGTTTTCGCTGGTCAAATTCAAACTTGGTTGTCCCCATAGTGAGGTCACTCCCATCGAACCAGCAAAAAAATCACATGAACAAATCCTATCATTTACCATAATCAACAAGTTTGAAGCACTCATGTTAGTTAAGAAACAGTAAATCATCCCCTATTGTATCATAAAGGGGTTCATAAACATCAACATACGGGTGGTTTATCATTGTTTTCCCGACATTACTGCATTATCACCACTATAAAAATGTACGAAACTAGTAAATCAACAAGTATTGTCAGCAATCCCCTACGTCACCAAAAGTTCCACAAGCTACCAAATATCCCTATCCCATCTCATTACACTATTTGGTTGATACGTTTCCCTACAGTATCGGTTATCATAATCCCTAATAAACCATTATAGGTAGTAAAAGTACCAATCAATCAGTGAATTTTAACCAATCAACCAAATTAACAATCAACTTGGGCCATAATACCCGTTGATGCGTTATCTCTAACTAATTCATCCTAGTTCACGAACTTCAACTTGCGGCCAGCGGGAAGATTCCCTGAATCCTGTCCGACCAATGATTCCGGTGAGGTCACGTGGGATCTATTGATGTTCACCCGGGGGGCAATGTGGGTCACCATAAATCTGGGTAAACTAGTACCAATGAATGGCTATGTCTATCTAATCTGGGTAAATTAATGTAAATTACAATATTTCACTAACCTGAATTAAGGCCATTTGGGGATGATTCCCCTAACATAAACCATGATTCCCAGTGAGCAATCAGTGAGGTCGTTATAATTTACCCAAATAAATGGATATAAATGGGTGGTATGGTTACCATTCCCAAACCCAAATGGGTGTTTTTCTTGACTGCATCCTCCACACATGGGTTGATGATACGTTTTTCCATGTTTTCCATGTTTTTCCCACAAAGCAAATAATATAGATATATATATATATATATATATAATCAAAGGAAGTTGGGAAGCAATACTTCCGTGTTACGGACAAATAGAATTCTGAGACTTGAAATGATGAAGGGTGGTGCGCGATCGAGACTTGACCTTGATGAAGGGTGGTGTGAAACTTTACATGACATAACAATACATCACATTGAGACTTGACCTTGATGAAGGGTGGTGTGAGACTTTACATGACATAACAATACATCACATTGAGACTTGACCTTGATGAAGGGTGGTGTGAGACTTTACAGGGAAGTGGTGACGAAGGGAAGTGGTGACGATGGGAAGGGAAGTGGTGACGAGGGGAAGTGGTGACGAAGGGAAGTGGTGACGAAGGGAAGTGGTGACGAAAGGAAGTGGTGACGATGGGCAAGTGGTGACGAAGGGAAGTGGTGAAGAAGGGAAGTGATGATGAAGGGGAGTGGTGACGAAGGGAAGTGGTGAGGAAGGGAAGTGGTGACGAAGGGAAGCGGTGAAGAAGGGAAGTGATGATGAAGGGGAGTGGTGACGAAGGGAAGTGGTGAGGAAGGGAAGTGGTGACGAAGGGAAGTGGTGACGAAGGGAAGTGGTGAAGAAGGGAAGTGGTGACGAAGGGAAGTGGTGACGAAGGGAAGTGGTGCGCATTGGAATGGCTGCATGATGTTGCATGGGCTATGTTTTGGGGAGGAAGCTGGAGCACGAAACCTTGCGTTTTTCCGTGTAAAGTGGCTGCAGCCGGCGATGAAAGGTACCTCGTCTGTGCGGCGGTTGCGGCTGCGGTCGGTTTGTCGTTTTTTTTTGCCGCAGTGTAACGGTGGCTTCACGCTGCTTTGGGTGTGGTTGTGTGTGCGTATTTATAGGGTGTTTTGGAATCTGTGGTTGCAGATCCCATTGGAATGGCTGCATGATGTTGCATGGGCTATGTTTTGGGGAGGAAGCCGGAGCACGAAACCTTGTGTTTTTCCGTGTAAAGTGGCTGCAGGCGACGATGAAAGGTACCTCGTGTGTGCGATGGTTGCGGCTGCGGTCGGTTTATCGTTTTTTTTTTTTGCCGCAGTGTCACGGTGGCTTCAAGCTGCTTTGGGTGTGCTTGTGTGTGCGTAGTTATAGTGTGTTTTGGAATCTCCGGTTGCAGATCGCATTGGAATGGCTGCATGATGTTGCATGGGCTATGTTTTGGGGAGGAAGCCGGAGCACGAAACCTTGTGTTTTTCCGTGTAAAGTGGCTGCAGGCGACGATGAAAGGTACCTCGTGTGTGCGACGGGTGCGGCTGGGGTCGGTTGGTCGTTTTTTTTTTTTGCCGCAGTGTAACGGTGGCTTGAAGCTGCTTTGGGTGTGGTTGTGTGTGCGTAGTTATAGGGTGTTTTGGAATCTCCGGTTGCAGATCGCATTGGAATGGCTGCATGATGTTGCATGGGCTATGTTTTGGGGAGGAAGCTGGAGCACGAAACCTTGTGTTTTTCCATGTAAAGTGGCTGCAGCCGGCGATGAAAGGTACATCGTCTGTGCGGCGGTTGCGGCTGCGGTCGGTTTGTCGTTTTTTTTGCCGCAGTGTAACGGTGGCTTGAAGCTGCTTTGGGTGTGGTTGTGTGTGCGTAGTTATAGGGTGTTTTGGAATCTCCGGTTGCAGATCGCATTGGAATCTGTGGTTGCAGATCCCATTGGAATGGCTGCATGATGTTGCAAGGGCTCTGTTTTGGGGAGGAAGCCGGAGCACGAAACCTTGTGTTTTTCCGTGTAAAGTGGCTGCAGGCGACGATGAAAGGTACCGCGTCTGTGCGGCGGTTGCGGCTGGGGTCGGTTTATCGTTTTTTTGTTTGCCGCAGTGTAACGGTGGCTTCAAGCTGCTTTGGGTGTGCTTGTGTGTGCGTAGTTATAGGGTGTTTTGGAATCTGTGCTTGCAGATCGCATTGGAATGGCTGCATGATGTTGCAAGGGCTTTGTTTTGGGGAGGAAGCCGGAGCACGAAACCTTGTGTTTTTCCGTGTAAAGTGGCTGCAGGCGACGATGAAAGGTACCTCGTGTGTGCGACGGTTGCGGCTGCGGTCGGTTTATCGTTTTTTTTTTGCCGCAGTGTCACGGTGGCTTCAAGCTGCTTTGGGTGTGGTTGTGTGTGCGTAGTTATAGGGTGTTTTGGAATCTGTGGTTGCAGATCCCATTGGAATGGCTGCATGATGTTGCATGGGCTATGTTTTGGGGAGGAAGCTGGAGCACGAAACCTTGTGTTTTTCCGTGTAAAGTGGCTGCAGCCGGCGATGAAAGGTACCTCGTCTGTGCGGCGGTTGCGGCTGCGGTCGGTTTATCGCTTTTTTTTTTGCCGCAGTGTAACGGTGGCTTCACGCTGCTTTGGGTGTGCTTGTGTGTGCGTAGTTATAGGGTGTTTTGGAATCTGTGCTTGCAGATCGCATTGGAATGGCTGCATGATGTTGCAAGGGCTCTGTTTTGGGGAGGAAACCGGAGCACGAAACCTTGTGTTTTTCCTTTGTCTTTTGCAGCTGAAGATTGTAAATCGTATTGGAATGGCTGCATCAAGGCTGCGATAGTCATTTGTCAGCAGATTTTCCCAATTTTGGCGTTGATAATTTTCCTTTTAAACTTTTCTTTTAAAAAGTAAAGTGCTTCAAAATCGTATTTTTTCACTTTGGCGTCGAGATCCGGTTTTGGAGCTGCAATTTCCGATGCCATTGCACGTAGTTCTATTGTGTTTTGCAACTCAGTCTCTGCAGATCGCATTGTAGTGGCTGCGTCAAGGTTGCTTGGCGCAGCGGCTGCATGCGTAATACTATTGTCTTTTGCAGCTGAAGATCATAAATCGTATTGGAATGGCTGCATCAAGGCTGCGAAAGTGATTTGTCAGCAGATTTTCCCAATTTTGGCGTTGATAATTTTCCTTTTAAAATTCCTTTTAAAAAGTGCTTCAAAATCGTCTTTTTGTCGCTTTGGCGTCGAGATCCAGTTTTGGAGCTGCAATTTCCGACGCCATTGCACGTAATTCTATTGTGCTTTGCAACTCAGTCTCTGCAGATCGCATTGTAGTGGCTGCGTCAAGGTTGCTTGGTGCAGCGGCTGCATGCGTAATACTATTGTCTTTTGCAGCTGAAGATCGTAAATCGTATTGGAATGGCTGCATCAAGGCTGCGAAAATGATTTGTCAGCAGATTTTCCCAATTTTGGCGTTGATAATTTTCCTTTTAAAATTGCTTTTAAAAAGTGCTTCAAAATCGTCTTTTTGTCGCTTTGGCGTCGAGATCCAGTTTTGGAGCTGCAATTTCCGATGCCGTTGCGCTTAGTTCTATTGTGATTTGCAACTCAGTCTCTGCAGATCGCATTGGAGTGGCTGCCTCAAGGTTGCTTGTCGCCGCGGCTGCATGCGTAATACTATTGTCTTTTGCAGCTGAAGATTGTAAATCGTATTGGAGTGGCTGCATCCAGGCTGCGATAGTCATTTGTCAGCAGATTTTCGCAATTTTGACGCTAGCAATTTTCCTTTTAAAATTCCTTTTAAAAAATGCTTCAGAATCGTCTTTTTTCTGCTTTGGCGTCGAGATCCGGTTTTGGAGCTGCAATTTCCGATGCCGTTGCGCTTAGTTCTATTGTGATTTGCAACTCAGTCTCTGCAGATCGCATTGGAGTGGCTGCCTCAAGGTTGCTTGCCGCCGCGGCTGCATGCGTAATACTATTGTCTTTTGCAGCTGAAGATTGTAAATCGTATTGGAGTGGCTGCATCCAGGCTGCGATAGTCATTTGTCAGCAGATTTCGCAATTTTGGCGCTAGTAATTTTCCTTTTAAAATCCCTTTTAAAAATGCTTCAAAATCGTCTTTTTTCTGCTTTGGCGTCGAGATCCGGTTTTGGAGCTGCAATTCCTGTGTGGAAAAGTTTGTGTGTAAACGCTTGCCATGTGTAAAAGCACTGTGTGCAAGTACTGTGTGTAAGTGTTCTGTGTCTAAACGCTTGCTGTGTGTGAAAGCTTGCTGTGTGTAAAAGATGTTGCGTGTAAAAGTTTGCTGTGTGTAAAAGCTTATCTGCGCATGTGTGAAAAGTGTCTCTGTGTAAAAGCTTTTTTTTGTGCGTGTGTAAACGCTTGCCATGTGTAAAAGCACTGTGTGTAAGTGTTCTGTGTAAACGCTTGCCATGTGTAAAAGCACTGTGTGCAAGTACTGTGTGTAAACGCTTGCTGTGTGTGAAAGCTTGCCATGTGTAAAAGTTTGCTGTGTGTAAAAGCTTCTCTGTGTAAAAGTTTCTGTGTGTGTGTGTAAGCGCTTGCCATGTGTAAAAGCACTGTGTGTAAGTGTTCTGTGTGTAAATGCTTGCTGTGTGTGAAAGCTTGCTGTGTGTAAAAGCTTCTCTGTGGAGTGAAGAAGTGTGGGGAGTGTGAAGAAAGCAATGAGAAGTGTGAAGTGTGGACTGTGACGTGTAAAGTGTGAAGTATGAAGTGTGGAGTCTGAAGAAAGCAGTGAGAAGTGTGAAGCGTGGAGTGTAGAGTGTGGAGTGTGAAGTGTGGAGTGAGAAGTGAGAAGTGTGAAGTGTGAAGTTTGGAGTGCGAAGAGTGCAGTGTGAAGTGTGAAGTGTGGAGTGCGAAGAGTGCAGTGCGAAGTGTGAAGTGTGGAGTGTGAAGCGTGAAGTGTGGAGTGTGAAGAGTGCAGTGAGAAGTGTGAATTGCGAAGTGGAGCTTCAAATGTGACATGTGCAACAGGACATCACTTTCGCAGAATGCACGCACGAACGGGCTTGGCTGGCGCACGGCGCATGCAAGTTCTATAGATGAGAAAGGTCTATATATATATCTTTAAGGCAACTTCCGCCCCGCCTCGTGCGGGTACTACTGGTAGATATATAGTATACTATTATCATATGGGCACATACCACTTTCCATAATATAAATATATACTTTCTTATTGTTTTTCCCCACATTATTGTGAACGGCTCACATCTCCAACAGTTCCCAACTCTCGTGTCACCTGATGCCCGCGCGGCATCTTCCACTGCATCGACCTATAGCCACGGGCGCCGGCCCCGTTGCTTGGTTTCACGGTAAAACACCTAGGGGAAATCGAGGGAAATGGCTGATTTGAGACGGTTTTTTTTGTAGATTTTCCGAGTTGAGTTGGTTTATAAACTATGCAAATTGCGGTTCAAGCCTCCTGAAAAATATGAAAGTCTGATTGGGATCATTATTCCCAACTATTGGGGAAAAACATGTTCCAAATCACCAACCAGTGGTTTATAAACAATGGATAAACCACGGAAAATCTTGGGAAGCCGTCTATAGATTGAGGTTTTTGTTGGGGATAACAAGTTATATAATACGACTAGTCTGGGCTGATCATGGTTGATGACCATTATAATTCATGTTTGATAATGGTTAGTGCATCTTCATACAATGAGCAATTTGACCCACCCCCAGTTACGTTTGTTGCTTTACACATCCATTCTTCCATAGATATACCCATTCATGCCATACATTCTAGTTAGGAATGTTACTAACCAACTTTGCTCAGTAAAGGGTCTCACATTCTATACACCTAAATCGGTTGATTTCGGTTGGCAAAAAAAACGTATCCAGTTTTTGTTGGTTTTATACACAATCTTTGTATATCTTTGTCATATTCCGGTGTGCTTCCGTTCCCTTCCCATGTGTAGATTGGATTCGGATGAACATTACCTACTGCCATATACTGGATGTATTTTGATGTATTTTGGCTGGCTTTGACCCGCAGCTGTTTGATGTTATCTAAACGAAGAATCCAAGGAAAGTGTCTGGCACTTCCCAGGTGTGCAATCGTTGCTAGTGTTGCGAGCCCCAAAATCAAAACCAGTCTATGATCATCTTCCAAAGGGTGAGAGATCTTCACTCGACATTCATGTTCAAGCCTAAACTGTTCATCTTCAGCATTCCCCTAAAAATATCTAGATCTTTTCACGCACATGGATAATTAAGAAGGATTGGAACACACCTGAAACCATCCAATGCTCGGATCCTCCAACGGATCCTCCGTAACTTTTCTGGCCAGATTGATCCGCCACGGCTCTCTCCGCGTAGCTATCACTAGCTATCACTAGCTGTCCATTGAGACACTTACGGACGTCTTGGCGAGGCAAAGGAACAAAGCGCTGCTGCTTTTCATAGCTATTCAAACTTCAACCAATCAGCACCTACCTGGAAAGCCTATGATAATCTATGATAGCATGTTTAACCTCATGATTACCCTCTGGTAAACTAACATAGCTATGGAAAATCACCATTTTTAATGGGTAAATCCACTATAAATGGCCATTTTCAATAGCTATGTTAAATTACCAGAGGGTACCCCAGCGACACCTGTGACCAGTCTCAAGAATATGTCACATCTGGTCATCTGATTTCACTAAATGGAGGTCAGCTACCCTCTGGTAATTTAACCGTTTGCTATAGAAAATCACCATCTTTAAGAACGGTAAATCAACTATTTCTATGGGCCATCATTTTCCATAGCTATGTAACAAATTACCAGAGGCTATTCAGCCATCCCATCCCTGTTCCTCGACCGCATTCAGCCTACCATAACTAAAATTGAGATACATTGAGCACAAGATCAAGCATCCAAGTATCCAGGATTCACAAACCTCTGAAATTTGGAAAAATCTATATATATGTTTTGATGCTAAAGCCATTGGTTTTCTTGGTTATATCCGATTGACGCCACTCATTAGTCAATATGTAGTGTATCGTAATATATTCACGTACAGTGCCTGCCTGATCGTGTCGACGTTCCTTTGTTGCTTCGAATTCCGAATTGGTCGTGGCAAATGCTGAACTGCAATGTCGCAATTTGCCACGACAAGGGGCTACATATGAAGCTGGATTTGTAAGGTTGGGGCCCTGGCAATGATCTATCCGAATAAGGTTTAAGCAAAACATTGGTATCTCAATTATTCGAATCAACATGGGAGAGAACCAAGATTGCATCATTGTGCATGGATCTTTGGGCTAAATTGGGAACAACAAAAAGCTCAAGTGGCGACCGACGTCGCCAATGGCCCATGTAAGCGATACCTCTGATGCCCAGGCTCTCTATAGCTCCGAACCCAATCCCTTCCACCAATCAAAAAACAACCAGAAACCATAGTAGATGTAGTGAAATTGCCATTAAAGGTCCCAAAAAACAGCCAGAAACCAAATTACACATGTTTGGGGTCCATTTTTGGGACCTTTATATAATGGGAACAATGGGATGAATGGATCAATTCCCACTGGGGAAAGAAACACAGACTTGGTTCAAGATTTGCTGCGAAGGTATTCAATCAATAGTGCTTCGGGGTTGTTTTGGGATCCATATGAATAGGTAACTATATAACAATGTGTATAATATTGTTCGTCTAATTTATATTAGTTGATTGTGTGGTAAATCCATAGTCGGCCCCCAAAACACTAAATCAACCAAAAAAACAAAAAAAACTCGAAGTCAAGAAATTGTTCATTTCCTCATGTAGCCCCATGCCAGCTTCTTTTAACTGGCCATCAACGATGATTCGGGTCATCTTGGCCCAGCAGCCCAGCATCAAGGGCCGGGCGCG
The DNA here is from genome assembly GCA_947184155.2 of Cladocopium goreaui. Lineage (NCBI taxonomy): Eukaryota > Dinophyceae > Suessiales > Symbiodiniaceae > Cladocopium > Cladocopium goreaui. Next base: position 220,893 of record CAMXCT020000380.1, on the reverse strand, counting down.
TGCGCGCCTTGCGCTAGGGGCGCTTGTAGATGGTTTGCAGGGTTGATGCCAAAGCTCATCCTGTGCGCATTGCTTTGTGTCAGACTTTGGTGACTCTGGGTTGTATAGATATGATACTGAAACAAGTCAATGTAGATCAGCCAGATATTGCAGTAGCAAATGTTGATATTCAAAGATGTAAGAAGAAGAGGAACAAGAATAAGAATATTGGCCAGTCTTAATCAGTCACCCACCATTGGGACCCCTGCTGTGTGTCCTACTATGACCCATACCCATGTGGCTAGATAGATAGATAGATAGATCGATAGATAGATATATATATATATATACATATAACATCAAAAATCATTGGCACAAGACCAACATTTCAACATCATTGAACCCTGTAGATCAACACATGTTTGACGTTGTCTATACCTAGGTCCTAGGTCACACATGCATAGTTGAATCAACTTCTCGAAATGATGCCCATATTAATCTATCAGCTGTAGCGCCACTTTCGCTGTCAATGCCAAGGGTCAACAAACAAAGCACGCCCATCAGCAAGTTCCACAGCCCCGCGATGAAGGTCAAACACAGAAAACACCTAAGGGAAGATGCATTGCTGCATCTGTGGCATTGGAAAGCGACTTGACTCACCAATGACAAAGGGCTGATGGTGGTTGGCTATCCCCCCAGAAACAACTGGAGACTATGCCCATGTGACTGACACTGTTCTACGTCAATGGCAGGAGGCCAATTTTAAATTGCTTCACACGAATGCAAAAAACTAGGAAACTACAACTTCTGCTGGGCAGCAATCATACGGTGGATGGAAGAAATCCTGCACCAGTTGATAGGTGGTTTAGGTTTATCCCATTATTTATAGGGTTTCAACCATCCAAGGTGATGCAGGATTTCTTCCATCCACAGTATGTCCCGTGCAACTCCTACTGCCTACACTGGACCAACAGGACTTCTTAGTCTAATCATTCCATCAGGATATAACCAATCTCCTGTGAAACATCCGGACAGGCACTCAAACAGCCTGACACCTTTCCACCTTGCATATAATATATATGAGCGATTGTGAAAACCCTAGGTTCACGGAAAGGACATTCACAAATTTGGGAAGGTCCCATCGCTTACCACACGTTTGTACAATAATGATATATGGTAAACTTGGGGGGTATCGCTTGCAGGAAACTGCTGTATTTATATAATATATGATGAACTATGAATAATATGTGATCTTTGGGCATCGCTAATGTGGATATTAGAGAAATATGATGACATAACCTTGAAAAGGGGTATCGCTAATTTGGGAAGGTCCCATCGCTTACCTCGTGTTTTTAACAATTTCCATCAATTTCCATAAGCCAATGTCCGTCGAATACATATTTAGTATTGCCGGGGTTTTTACGGTTGCTCATATATATATATATATATGTATGTATGTATGTATGTATGTGTATGTATGTGTATGTATATGTATATGTATATGTATATGTATATGTATACGTATATGTATATGCATATGTATATGTATAGTATAGATATCATATCTTGTCTTTTTCAGTGCCTATCACCTTTTCTATATATTTTTCTGCATCACACTGACTGGAGATCCCCCTATGACAAGCCAAGCCACTGTGTCACTGCAAGTGTTCCAATGAACCTCGTTCTCGTTGCCGTTTGGGGGACAAATGGAGCAGCTGCTGCTAGATTTCCACCCCAATTTGGATGTTTCATCCAACCTCATAGAATAATCAACAAATCTGCGGGTGTCGACACCAAGGGACACATAGAAGAAGCCTCGACCCCTGAGCTCTGTGAGAAAGTTCGCTCGGTTGAAGACTTCCAGCTGATATCCTGGGGCACGGTGATCCCCCCAACCTTCGATGAAATGAACAGCCCTTAGTGGTTGGTGGTAGACAAAAAGTCCTTGAGAAGGGGTCACCCTGGAAGGCGGCTCCAATTTGTCTCCGATGATCTTCAAATGTTAGAGCTATACGATGCGGTGCCTCACATTTTTGTTGCTTACAACCCCCATTGACTATATCTACGATTATCTACCATAAATCCAGATATTATTCATATATATGATATATATGGAGGTTTCCTGAAATAGGGGTACCCCCAAATCATTCATTTCAATGGTATTTTCCATTATAAACAATCCATTGGGGGTACCCACATTTATGGGAAGCTCCATATATTCATCCTAGCTAACCAAGTTATAAAGCAACTAACTCAGCAGCTCAGCAAGCATCCTGAGCCCGTCCGCCCGTCCCAACACGGTCGACCGAGGAACGCTCCACCCAGGGAGATAAGCGGCCCAAGACTTTCATCTGTCGAAGGCTCTCGACATCTGCCTGTCAGGCTGTCAGGCACCAGCCGACACTCATGGCCATGCAAAAATGCCCATTGTTGCAGCTGGTACAGTTATGGTCATTTACTAGTTGTAACTGCTTGTTTCTATGGGATACAAAACATTCCATTACATTCTACAAAAGGGGTGACTTAGTACTTATAACTGGTATTTCGGGCCATAACTGTAAATACAAAGGTCTCCCGGGAAAAGTCGCGTCGGAAACTGCACGTAAACACGACAGATGTGTCCGATTCCAAAGGTCAGTCGTAGCGTCATAACAGGGTCAAAGAGATAAAGAACACATGCGATGGATCTGGGTAAATTGTAGTAAGTCACTACCCTGAAACTTGTAGCCATTCGGGGATTCACCGAATCCAATTCCCATCATTCCAGGGTTCGCGAGAAGGGTTCGGTCGCCTTTATAAGATCTTCTCCCATTATATCCCATTGATATTCCCATTATACTAGCATTTATGGTAAACAAACATGGCCATAGCCATTGAAAATGGCCATTTATAGTGGATTTACCGGATTTACCCATTAAAAATGGTGATTTTCCACAGTTATGTTAGTTTACCAGAGGGTGGCATTTATAGTTCTAAATCATTCTAAATCAACATTGTTTCCTATGGTTTCCTATGGTTTCCAGCCGCATCCGCTGCGACTCATTTTCGGCCATGGACTACTTGACGCAAGCCGCCTCCAAAAGGAAGGTGACAACTCCAAAAGTCAAAAGGTAGGCATTCCTCGCCGCACGCCACTCCGGGATGAAGAAAGAGTCGACTAACACAGGGATGAACACGATGCCCCATGGCCCCATGGTGGGAGATTTACCAACATTTATCCAACAAAAATCCAAAATCTCCCTAAAATGTGGGCCACTATAGTCACTATATGGAGCATATGGGATATGCTCCCGCGATCAACGCGGTTTTCGACTGGCATCCCATCCCATCTCCAGTGCTTCGCATGCCAAGTCTCAAAACATACTGAAAGGGAGATGTCAGGCCTGTCGGTGGAAAGATTGGCTATCATCCACTGGGGGAAACGTGGACACCACGTTATGAGATTCCCTCACTGCCATCCAGGGGATGATTTGCGAAATCGATGGCGCCCCGCACAACCAGGTATCACTGGTTGGTGGTATACCTACCATCTTGAAAAATATGAAAGTCAATGGGAAGGATTGTCCCATATATGAAATGGAAAAAATTGTTTGAAACCAGCAATCAAATCATTATTTGACAATAGGGAGAGTGCATCGTGCATGGCGGATGGTGAGCCAACATCTGCCACTTATCAGTTGCCTAGGTGAGATGGACTTCCAGCGCTGATCATGAAGAAATGCGGGCTTCCATAAATGGGGATACCCCAATAGCTGGATGGTTTACAAGTGAAAATCCTATTAAAATGGATGATTTAGGGGTACCCCGACCTCCAAATAACTGATCGCCTACCTACTTTGATGACATGTCTGGTTGCTTCCCAGCTTTCCTGCGAAGTTCTTTCAACTTCTGCTACATACATACCCATATGCTCCATGTATGGAATATTTACCAACATTTACCCAAAAAATCACCCAAATGTAGGTAAATATACCATACATGGAGCATATGGGATATGAATTACCGTTATCCCCTAAATGGTCCAAGGGAATGGCTGGCGAGATCTTTAAGTCATTCCAAAGTGGAAAATCATGATGCAGGGATCAAATGCCCCATTTCCTCACCACAAATGGATCGAAGTAGTCACTACTAATGCCAATAAGCTGACACTATACATGATAGTTCTGGAGTTCTGGATTGTTTTTTTTTTAACTCTTCTCTGTACTATTAAATGACCGCATTAAAAACCGTTGTTAAGTATTGGATCAATTGGATGTATTGGTTTGGGGGCCATTTGGGTTGGATTTTCATGTACTTAATCAATCTTAATCAGGTAATCCCTTCCCTCTAGTCATTAGGGGGAAGAGATTGCCTCATCACCTGCTCTACGGCAGCATTTCCCCATCGCCGCGCCGTTGCCAAAATTCAGCAAACCCAAAAAGCCGATGAGGGTCGTCGCAAGGCCGCCTGCGTCGCGACGGAGCCAATTTCATCCAAAATTTCAGGACTCTAAAACTGATGTGCTGTACCATTTAAGGCCACATTTTGCGGGGATATGCCCTTACATAGATAGGCCTTGCATAGGCATAGATCGCAGGTACCTCCAATTTAGGATCCTGAAATGGTCATTGAATTAATTGAATATAAGGGTTTCCTAAAACGGAGGTACCCCAAAATGGATGGTTTATAATGGAACATCCGAAACAAAATGGCTGATTTGGGGGTACCGGGTACCGCTATTTCAGGAAACTTTCAAGCTGGCTCTGAGTCAAAATGCTGGTACCCCAGTGAACATCAAATCAGCTGCTGTAAATTCATGTTCATTCCCTCCAAATATTGCAGATAAATTAGAACAAATTTCGAGCCTCTAAAATAAAATAAGTTCATTTTTGGAAGGTTCTATATACTACCCATCATCTGCAAGGATGTCGCGGTGAGGTGCGTATAGTAATTATAATTCATCCACATTTTGCCATTGTGTTGCCCATTATGTCACCATACCACCATATAAATACAAATAATTACACAAATAGGAACGAACAATTCCACAAAACCTTAATATCAACATTACATAACTGATATATTTCTATATTGGATAGGTATATTTCTATATTAGATAGATATACATGTTATGTACAATCATGTGCATCTGTGCTTCAGGCATCCTCCAGGCCTAGGAAGCAAAGCACCGAGATGCCCGCAGGGCCTTCCTGGATGTATTTCCCCAACTCCTGACAGAAGGGGTACAAGGTTTTGACCCATCCCATATGCCAATATTATTCTAGAAATATGATAGATGTGAATTGGATTGAATGGGAAACTGCTGGAAAGATCATGAGAAAGTCCTCATATGCCAATATTCGAAAAAAATGTAGATGTAAGAATTGGATGGAAAATCATGGGAACATCATAAGAAAATCTGCTATAATTATATATCTATTGTTTGTTTTTGTTTTTTCTCCGCCACTATCTATATTTGGTATAGAATGGGGATATCAACGGGGATATCATGGGGATATAAACCAACAGATCCGGCTGGAATTCTGGCTATGCAGCTGTGGATTTGGTGGAAACAAGGTGTAGCCCCCGTTTAACGAAATCGCTAAATTGGTTCCTAGGAGAACCATGGTTTATTAGGGGGGGGCACCTTGCACAGGAACAACTATGGCCAGTCTCAATCTTCAGTTCACATATGCTCACATGACGAACTGGCAACTGAACATCCACCAACAAAACCATTGAACTCAAGATCCCATGCAAACTATTCTCAGGTCCCATCTGTAAAAGAAATCATGCACCATAGTTCACCTCTTGTTTCTGATTATGGCTATCTCTGGTCTCTCTAAACCAGGATTATTTCCACCAGGATTCCACCAACTTATCCTCCAACTAACATACCTATAGACAATCCCCGTTTATAAATGACTCCAGCATGATTTAGCTCTAAAACTGGTGTTTTTGTTCCATAGCTACAGCTATGGCCTAACATACCAGTTATTAGTTATAAGAACAAACATAACCCCATTTACAGAATGTTTTTCTTTTTATATCCCATAGAAATCACCAGTTATCACCATCATTAATCACTATTAGCCACTATGAAAACCATTATTAACCACTATTAATCACCATAGAAATCATCAGTAAATAACTCATGGCCATGGCCATAACTGTATGTTGCTTGCCTTGTAACATGTCGATGTTGTTTCGCACCGAGACCACCTCCAAACCTCCAAAAAATGCTCGCCTCGGCCGCCATGGCACCAGCAACCTTGGCGACTTCGAAGCCTTCCGAGGCCTTTTGGTAGGCCACTTCCTGCGCAGGGTGGCCCAGCATCACCGGTTTGATCTCCCCTGGGAAAATCTTCATAATATATCATAATATATAAATAATATATCATAATCCATGTGTTTGGGAATTTCTATCTCTGATTGATTTTTAAAATGATTTTTGCATCGACTTCTTTTTTCGTTTGTGGGTGGTGACCTGCTTAGGGATTCCCAAACAAATGAATTACAAATGATGCATTATATGATCTATATTTCAAGTATATTATGCATTTTGTGAAGCTGTTCATTGATATGCTAATAAAGCTTACACACACACACGTGTAAGTAATCTACAATCACAAGGGTGAGCAAACGGTCCAGGCCACCAACTTCGGTTGTAAGTGCATGATGCAGATTGTGCCCGTGGCATGCAGCCGTTATATAGCTGAAGTTAAAAGTACCGCCTTCAAGCAGTGTTTTACCCAGAGGTGCATCACTACTTTGACTGTTTAACTGAACATTTCTTGGACTATAATCTCAGCAAAACCGTAATTATAGAAATATTTCATTAACTATAGAAATATTTCTGTTTAATAATCTCATTAACTATAGAAATATCTGCTGCAAACCGTAATTATTCGTCTCCCTCTCTCTCTCTCTCTCCATCGCTATCTCGGGAGATCAGCAGTCAAACTATGGTTATTCGTCGTTACATTAGTTATACATGAACAACTATTGGACACCGCATGGAAATTTCTCTGGACTAGCTATGTATCCAATATTCTTCGGTTCAACAAATCTCTTCATCCAGATCTGACCAGGCGTAGGGTCACGACATTGTCGCAGTCCTTGATCTGCTGCTGAACTGTAGGGTCCTGCCTGAAGAATGAAAAACGGCACCAAGGGACGACTTTCAAAAGGGTGATATCTACTTGGATTGGTTGTTGATTGAATGTATAATTTCTGGATAATATATGGGGTATATATATATATAACATAGGAGTTTGTATCTAGAATTTATAAAAATCACCCAAACAAAAACCATGTCTATACCTACTGTCTACTGTGTATCTATCTCTTCAAGTGTCCGTCTGTCGAACCATGTCTGCCCGTCCAGGAGAGATGCAAGCAACAGTTGATATACCAGGGCCCCATGGAAGCACAAACAGATTTGACAAAGTAAACAATTAGAGACATGGAAAGGAAAGGATTGCGTGGGGTGGAGTGGAAATGAAACTGATGCAAAATGATGCAAAACTCGAATGTTATCCAAAAAGAATTGGTAACATAGCAAGAACAATGGGAATAATTAGACTACACCAGCAACAGCACGAAACAAGAAGCAGCACAACCGTACAAATCGCCAACATAACTTACCCTCAAATAGGAAACACAAATTCTTAAAACAACACTGTTCCATGATTTGTCACCATCCCATTTTGCCAAAATGGCCAAAAAAAAGTGTATCCACAGAAGCTGTCATGGCAAATCATTTAATCACAATGAGTCCTGAAATGGTAAGGAACAAGTTTAGGGATGACCCATCTACTTACCATTAAGTCGTTAAAATGATTAGGTACTGTGGTAGGTGGTAGACCTAAATTACTTTACTTCGTGTGATCCCCACCATGACATTTATACATTTTCTTACTGGCAAATCTTCTGGCATTCTATCTGACATATCTTCTGACATTCTATTTGGCCTTCTATCTGGCATATGATCTGGCATATCTTCTGGCATATCTTCTGGCATTCTATCTGGCAAATCTTCTGGCATTCTATCTGGCATATCTTCTGGCATTCTATCTGACATATCTTCTGGCATTCTATCCGGCATTCTATCTGGCTATCTGGGCATATCTTCTGGCATATGGCATTCTGACATATCTGCTGGCATTCTATCTGGCATTCTATCTGGCATCTGGCTATCTTCTGGCATATCTGTTCTGGCATATATTCTGACATATCTCTCTGGCATTCTATCTGGCAAATGGAATCTGGCAATTCTGGCATATCTTCTGGCATATCTTCTGGCTATCTATTTTCTGGCATTCTATCTGGCATATCTCATGGCATTTTATCTGGCATTCTATCTGGCATTCTATCTGGCATTCTATCTGGCATATCTTCTGGCATATTATCTGGCATTCTATCTGGCATATCTTCTGGCATATCTTCTGGCATATCTTTGACATTCTTTCTGACATTCTTTCTAACTTTCTTCTGCACATTCTTTGTCCCATATCTTCCTACATGAGGTCCGGCAGGGAACACTTGGCGTGGATACTCGCAGTTGAGGTCCGGCAGGGAACACTGGGCGTGGATGGTCGTGGTTGAGGTCCGGCAGGGAACACTGGGCGTGGATGGTCGTGGTTGAGGTCCGGCAGAGAACACTGTGGATCGCGGGTCGCAGTTGAGCAGGAGGACGAGGAGGACGACGAGGACGACGAGGACGACAAGAGGACGACAAGGATGACAAGGAGGACGAGGAGGACGAGGAGGAGAGGAGGAGGAGGAGAGGAGGAGGAGAGGAGGACGAGGCAGGAGGAGGAGGAGGCAACTGACATAAAATCTAACAACCCTCACCTGGCAGGTGGGGAATTAAAAATCACAAAAAAACAACAACAATGTACTGTGGGCTCTGTTTGAAGTCGTTAAAATAATTTACGTGAATTGGAGGAGCATCCCCTAAGGAATTCGTAAGTGGGGTACAAGACACGAACACGAACAAGTCAGGCTCTGTGGGGTCATCCTCGGCATGATCAGTATTAAATAGCGGTTGGTTCAGAACGGGGTGCCAGTTCATGGATGTTCTCATCCCTATTCTGCATAGATAGATATATACATATATTATATATATATGTATATATAGAGAGAGAGGGAGACATAGATATGGTTATGAGTGGAAACCCTGGCACCCTAGTTACCCTGAAATAGTAATGGATGTTGAGTTTATTGCCCCAAATATGGTGCATGTAACAGGTGCATGTACCCATCCCCATATAGAACTCCCAAGGTGATGCTCCTGAGTTTCAAGACCAGCTATCTACTTGGGGCGCGCATCAGCTTCAAAAAGCAGGTTACAGGCAATATTGCACTGGGGTATACCCGATGTATAGATATGTGCCACTTAAAATTAAACACATAATATATTACACACATAATATATTTATATATATACAGATTCATCCATATAATATATATCCCAAAAATCGATAACTAGTACCACTACAACAGTGATAAATCATTATTTTATCTTTTTGGGATATACACATATCTATAGCTAGGATGCACATCCAAGTAGGGAGCAGCCAGCAGCGCCGCCCGCCATGTATAGCTGCCAAGACACAGTGCTGCCTCGGCCATCTGCTGAGAAACGCCTTGCTTTTGACAAAGGCAGGGCCAGGCAGGGCGGATGGATTAAAGCTTGGTGATGATGGACACATCAAAGACACATTATATGCAATGACATATTATATTGAGTAGTTAACTACTCATATATTTATAAACCCTCCATGTATCAATGTTTTTTGGCTAAACCGTCCAGTCAACAATCTTTATCTATTTACGCCCCTCCAATGTGGCCCCAGTTATGTGTGTTGATTTAGTGCCACCCCATGAATGAATCTGTTTTAAGCATCATGAACCATACTGGAATTGGAGTTGTTTCAACCAATTTAGCGATTTCGTTACAAATTATGGTCAGAACCAAGGTTGAAAAATTATAATAGAATATAATCCTAATACGTTTTCTCATGCTTAAATCCGATAAGTCCCACTATACACTCATGATATTCCATTATTCTTGGCTAAATCCCCCATTTCTGGCTGTAAATCCCTAACTCTTCATGGATAGATCCTATGAGCAAAGCCAGCTTCTACCGCCCTTCCGCCGCATGTCATCTCGCCTCCTCCATAGCTGTAGCCACCGCTACCGGTGCCACCGCCGTATCCCACCGTGGGTGGTGGGGCTGAGGCACCCCCGGACAAGTCAATCTTCGCACCTTGGAAAAGACGGCTGGAGGAGCCCACACGAATACACTGCAATATATTCTTTAACTATACAGTATCGAATGTGTATAAATCATATTATATATATAGAGTGTATACTGTATAGCATGTAAAATAAAAGAATATATTAAATATATATATATATATATGTGTGCGTGTCCTCTTTCTCCAGATCTCTGCAATTCTCTGCGTATATGAAAAAAAATATAGATTATAGATGAAACTGATGGAATTTTTCTGTTCATTTTGAATGGGGTTTTAAGTAATCGGAAGTGGAGCCACAGTGGGCAAATGACCTCTACGAGATGATTTGCTAACCAGGAAAGGCCCTGGAATGTCAACAAGTGGTTTAAATATGTTTAAATCTCTGGATGAAGACGTCTGGTTTTTACAAGTACCTGATAGTATTTGTATGACTTGATGGTGGGTTCAACCTCCCCTCAAATACATGGTCATCACCATCACCATCACCATCACCATCATCATCACATCATCATCATCATAATCATCATCGCCATCGTCATTGCCATCGCCATCGCCATTATAATCAACATCACCATCATCATCATCAACATGATCAACATGACCAACATCATCTTCATCATCATCATCACCATCATCATCCCCATCGCCATCGCCATCACCAACACCATCCCCATCCCCATCACCATCACCATCATCATCATCATCATCCCTGTTGTCATTCCAAAAACGGAAACATGTCTGAGAAATGTTCGACACCAACAACCAGTTCACCATCTAGTGATCAATCATGGCAAGACAGAACCCGCATGTTTATGCATGCATTTTTCAGAGAAACAACACATAATCAATGAATAAGCATGGAGGAATTTGCCGTCGCCACGCAACGGATTTTCGTAGAAAAAAATCAGCGAGCTCCAGTTGGTCCAGCCCCTCCTTGCCCCTTGATACCAAGCGGCCCGCCATCGCACCGGAAAACACCAACGGTCTCTTCACTACGGAGAGCCACGGAGAAAACCACCGGCAGCATCGAAAAAAAGGACCCAGTGTTTGATGTGCCAATGTGAAAATCAACGGGTGGCAAAAATCATATATTTATGGAGTACACAGTACACATCATATTAGTACATATTGTCTTACAGAATGCGGTTGCAAATACATGCACAAAAAAACGTCAGTTCAGGGGGCTGCGGAGCACCTACAATCAAATAAAGCTTGACACTGTGCTCCCTTGTGTAAATCTGAGAAACATATATATCATATTTCAGAATATTTCATATACAAGCGGTTGGAAGCGGTTACACCCCTAGTCACCCTAAACATGTAGCAAACTTGTTTCTTCAGTAAACTTAAAAATCAATGTTGTAGTAGATTCAGGATGATTCAGACCAATATGTCCACCCCCACATGGCCAAAGTTAGATCACCAGTATACAACATCAGCCAACAGAACCTGGCATCCCGAAACCACCAAATATCACATGGTTAATTATATATATTCAATTGATTGTGTCCATATTAACGGTTCTTTGACCCCACATTTGTAGATGATTTTCCCCACCTTTGCATCCCTAATCCCCGAACTGCACGGTAAGGACTTATACCACATGACAAACCTACAGTATTAAACCTGATCCCTAGGAATGAAAATTGTCACCAGAATTCAAGAATCCAGAATTCTGGCATCTCCAGACCCCCAAACGCTTCGGCAATTTGCATGCTTTTCTACAAGTATTCCAGGCCGAAAACATGTTTTCGGATGTATTCCACGATGGGCATCTGCACCGCCATCACCTAGGGTCACCAAGCCAAAAACATGGCCACAAAGTAGACGAAGTAGACACTAATATATGAGTTTAATAGGTTTAATATGGTTTCACCTGGGGATTGTTCCAGAACATGAGAATTATACTATCATGCGGTAAGCTCAATTCGTAACTCCTGGCTTCTGTTTTTTGATTGAGAATATGGCATGCCCATAGCTCTTTAATTCCCTTCTAACAGCTGGATAGTTAAAATATGTAAGATATCAATATTGTTCTGAATGGCGCAGACAGGGTGACCTTTTGATTACAGTACATGTTCCAGCTGTGAAATGTTTCCTGTTCAGGCTGACCTTGCCAACAGGAATTATCCATGGCATGTGCTTTATGATAATCCCCGATTGTCAAGTTAGGTGTGGTCTCTTCCCACAAACGTTGAATAATCCATAGTGCCATAGATCATTTGGGGTCCTTTTTCTGGTGCAACTGTGTTTTTATAATGCATTATGGAGGAGGGAGTCCACCAAATGATTCTACGTGTTCTACCTATTTCATCCTATTTCCCCAATGCTTCTACCATAGTTTTATGATTTTATAATGATCTGTAGTTTCATCTGCTAATGACTTACTGGTGCTTAGCAGGGAATGAGGGAATGATCCATAATCACTAGTAATAATCATCCCATTCCCCCATTCCCATCCATTCCCATCCATTCTCTACTAAGCACCAGTAAGTGATTCTTAGACCCCAAGAAGTTTCCCTGGCTGGGTCGAGCCCTGGGTCGAGCAGCAGGCACTTGGCGTGAAGCCGCAGGGGTGAAGCCGCGGTAGAACCTGGGATGTGCCGCGGCGCCGCGCCGTGCTCAGCAACGGCTTTGGTAACCATATATAGTTATACACCAATTGCAGGCCCCACAGCTTATGACGTTTGTTGGCATATATATATATACACATATGATTACATAAATGTATATGTGTATATATATATATATTAATACACATTTATATCTCTCTCTGTGAGCCCCATTAAGTAGTTCGATATATCATAAACCAAATAGTTATCCGATTCATTTTAACAACGCTTGAGATTACGAGCAAGGGGACGATCTTGTGCATGCCCTGGCCGATGAGGTGACTGCTTTTGTGAGCGTGTTTGAACTGTCTTAATCTTAATCTTAAGCCCTAACAAGTCTAATGTGCATTTGAGGAATTTGATTGGTTTCGACATGTTTTAACTTTAGCACGATTATATAATTACATCATTGATTGGTCATTGATTGGTTTTCGACCCACTCAAATCCATTTTAATACAGGGTATGATGGGAATGGTTTCCTCACTAACCAATTCATTCCTCTTGTGCGGTTAACACAGTAGAGGTCTCGCCAATTGGTAGAGGGCATTGAACCCAC
>CAMXCT020000380.1:117500-202500 GCA_947184155.2 Cladocopium goreaui | reverse complement strand
CTGGGGGGTTATGAACCTGAACCTATATGTAATATTCCACAAGCAAATTACTTTTGGCTTGATCGGCTTGATCTATGGCCAACAAGAAGTATGGCCGACTAGCCACCAATGTTTACAAAAAAATGTGCGCCAGGTTTGATATGCGGACCATGCCCTTGCTTGTGATTAAACGACTTCAGGATAATCAATTACTGCAGGCTGCAGGAATATGAAAGCATGACCGCATGAACTAAAGTGGCTCTAGGGGCATACCGCAACTAGGTGGACACAGTTGAAGGTCCTGTATGAAACCTGCACATATGATCATACAATCATACATGAACCGTTTGATGTTTGCAAACAACACTTAAACCATCAACCCATCGGCAATACCATCCTTTGCTTGATACCCTAAGGTTTCAACGACATGCTTGGTTGTTTCGTCAAGCTTCTGCCCTATAGCAAACAACAATCTCAACCACGTGACTCCAGAGCAGACCCAAACCGAGTCAAGTTATTCTTCGAGGGAATGTAGTGCATGGCCACTCCGCAATGCCGTGCCCAGAATTACAAGTTGGTTTATGAAAAAGGTATACGCCACGCCTAAATCAACTGGTTTATCAGTTTAACATTCCCAGTCAGTCCAAAGGACGAGTTTAACGCGTCCGTTAGAGTAAAGGATCTAAATGACTAAAGGCCTCAAAAAGTTCATACCTTGAAAAAAATCAAAATTTCCGCACCGTAAGATCAGCAGCAGCCACATAGAGCGGGAGCACTCATGAGAAAAATTGGTCACAAAATCGCAAAACTTGATTTTGAGGGTTTTTCACGGCCTTTTCACGGAGTTTTCACTCGTTTTTCATGACCTTTTCACGGTTTTTTTAACGGTGTCACTATTTTCGTAAATCTCGAAGTTGCGCCCTATTTTTTCAAATATTATTGGATATCTTTGGGGGTGGGACCTTGCTCGGCAAAGTCTCACAAAAATACAACCTCGAAAATCTTTGGGATGATCCTCCAAGCAGACCCTGTGCCGTGACCATGGCCTGCTTAGTTTGATCATAGGTGGCCAGCTGTCCCGCCGACAGCAGCGCGGCTCGCGCCACGTTGGCAGGCGCGCCGCACCAGAGGCCTCTCATGCCTGCCTCAGTCAGTGCCATTGCGCGGGGACCCGAAACAAATAGATCCAATATGATCCAATGCTCTAGGTCTTAACATGCGGTATCTAATAAGGGGTTACAGTATGCCAAATACCAACCATGTGCACCAAAGGTGCTGATGGTTGGATATCCGACTTAATATCATTCGATCAGATTGTCCAATAGTTGGTTTCTAATCCCATTAAGATATCATGTGGTCCTACAGCATCTGACCTACTCAGGGCTCAAGAAGTCTTCGAGACACCAAGCAGTTCAACTCAGAAAACTTTGTCGAAGCGTCAAGATTAAGCCAAGGATCAATCCACGAAATGCGAAATGCATGTCAAACAAACACTGGGTCAGAAGTATCTCTAATGATTACCATATATCAACATATATCAACATATATCAACATATATCAACATATATCAACATATATCAACATGTATCAACATGTATCAATCAACATGGACATCATACATCATCATATATCATCATATAAATATAATTATATAATATAATTATATTATATCAACAAAATCTTTGCATGGTTGCAGTGTTCTTTAGGCAGCCACCTGATGTAGGCACCAGAATGAAGCACATCCAGTCTGATCGGACCGTGACGTAACATCTTCATGTCTAATATCAACCTGCAAAAACAAACTTAAAGCTGCCGATGAAACAAACAAGAAAACCCAGCTGAAAAATCTACTAACTGACATCTGCTCAAATGCCTGTTTAAAACACACGTAATTACTTATAATTGCAATTGACTCTACATTGGATTGTAGCCTACTGCTTTTTGGGATCACCGTTCCATTCCTGTAGGCGCCGCTTCCTGTTTGAACAATGACTGCTGTATGGTCACCACTGCCTCACACCTAAGAGCACCCAGTCGTGGTCACAGAACTGCCAGCCAAGGCTAGAAGGAGAGGAGTTTCAATGCCTTTGAGATCTTGATAGACATGAAGCCAAGTCTTACTCGCGCTTCTTCAAAGTCCTTCAACGCATCTCGTGCGGCCCTCAACCGATCCACCTCCATGTCGCGAAGAACTTCTGCAATCTGACCCGGACTTCGCGGCACCTGAATACCCTGAAACACTGCGATCAGGTAGGTTTCCGCGAAGACGTTGTTTGGCTCTACACGTAGCCGTTTCATCTCCTCATAGGCTGCCAGTATATCTTTTAAAGAGGCAGTAGTGTACGTCCGCATCAAACTCGAGAAAGTTATCACATTTGGTTGAATCCCAAGTTCTGGCATCAAGTCAAAGAAATATTTTGCCGCCCTGTGCTGTGCTTTCCCTCGGCCCCAGCAGGATCTTATGGCACAAGTCACATGAACAACATTCAGAGAAACATTGCTCTCAATCATTCTGTCCATCACTTCAGCACTTGTGGTCACGTCGCCTTCATCCGCAGCGGCAGACATGCGAGCCAGTGCCAAATTTTGGTCAAGGTCACCTGCACCCAAAGCGTCATGCCACACTTCGCGCACTCGCTCCGGCTCCCGACATTTTCCAAATATTTTAAGAGCTGCAACGAAGACAGGCATGTGAGTGATCTTAAGGCGTTCTTTGCAATGGTCATAAAACAATGCACCCTCCTGATATTTGCCACATCTCAGTGCTGCATGGATTCCAGCGGCATAAATGGGCTCCGCTGTGCCGTTATAGCTCCCAAGCACGGATTGAACGGAGCCCCAGTCTCTTCTTTCGCTTGCACCTGATATGTCTCTGAGAAGCATGCCTTCCTGCCTGCTCAGTTTGTAAAAGTAATTGTCAGCGACTTTGCTGCGAAATGCTTGACCGGATTTCTCACGTGCGATGCTCAAAGGAGTTTGCCCACTTCTTTTTGATCCTGTTGAACTTGAGTTCGAACTATATTTCTGTTTTGGCACACTGAAGTCGGATCCAATCTGCCCAGGAAGCCATAAAGTTGCACAAAAGCAAAGCAGCCGCATCCACCGGCCTCGCAAACTACTTGCCTGCATGATTGGAATGACGGCGTGCTGCTCAAAGTGTTATGAACACAACACATGAAAGGCTCAGAAGGCCAGCTAGTGCTTGAGCCTTTGAAGACACAGGGCTACCAAGAATTGTTGCTACTTCCGATGACCCCCATTTGAATAACTTGTGGCGGGATCAGGGACCAGGTCAACTTAACAGTTTCTCCGGCTGTTGATCATGTTTGGGTGGATGGGCATTGTGTAGGTCTTAGTTTGCGAAATTGAGTCGAACATGCTTCCAAATTTCTCTGGGTAGTGGGGGCGGTGATATCACGAAAAACAAACGCATAATAATCCATATCACATCACATCACATCACATCATAATTTAATTCATCATGATTGTGATGAGAGGACACATGCTGCCGTGTGACCTGCTGGAAGATATCCAGAAATGCCCTGAAGGTATGTGCATGTCGCGGCTTTTGGCCTGTCCTGCTTGCAGCCGTCGCGTAACTTGGGCCAGGGTTTCAGTTAAGGTGTAACTTGGGCCATCCGGTACCCAAACAATCAGACATACATGAACATCAATTACACCACCCAAATAACAATCAATAAAGTTAACATCACGGCCGAAAAAAATGACAAATGTAAGGTAATATACCGTATACCCAAAATATAGCTCAGAATTCTCAGTCCGTACAACGTCCAAACCCACCTCATCCGCCAATCGAGCCCATCCAACTCATGAGGAATCATGAGGACGTAAAGTACCCGTTCCGTCGCTACAGTATGGTCTCATTCTATGGGACACTCAATGTTTATTTTTGCGGCTTAAATCCACCTCATGATTTTGTTATTCCACTGCCATCTTTACATTGGAGCAATTGGATCAATGGCCATCTCTGTTGGTGAAATTCATCACCGTTGAATTCCCTCATCGCTCCCAGCCGCCCATTTTGCTCCTCAAGCCAGTCGCATAGATCCCATCTGAACCCAAGCGACCTGCTTCACTCTGCAGGCGCACCCGCACCAAATCCTGGGAAGGTGAAGTCATCCAGGGGTCGGTCAAGGAGTAGCAGCGTAGCAGTTGCGTAGCAGTTCTGGATAGTTTTGGTAAATGAGCATTGAATCAGAAAAAGTCGCATCCAAAGCATCATATGTAGATCTGAAATTTGATCAAGATAGGAGGGACCTTACGCTGATCTGACCTGGCGTATCGGAAAACCGAAACGTCATACACTATCGACAATTTTCCTCCGGAACAAAGAAATTTGTCAGTCAGCCATGTCGGTTTTGTGGAGGATGACAGGATCAGTGGGGACGGGGGTCACATTCGCCCCTAACCCAAAAAACATGTTACACCATAGCATCCAGAGCATCCTGGAAGTTGGTAGAAATGACTGTTACAACCTGGCATCCAAAGCGTCTTTGAACTTGATTTAAATGCATGTTACACCGTAGCATCCAGAGCATCCGGGAAGTTGATTGAAATGACTGTTACACCCTAGCATCCATAGCGTGCTGGAAGTTGCTTGAACTGGCTGTTGGAACGTAGCATCCACAGCGTTTTCGACGTTGCGCTTCCAACATAACACGTGAAAATGACTCTCTGAGGTGGAAAGGATCCTTTTGAGGCTCTGAAACTATTGCGCCTGCCACACAAAAGCAGGGGTCACATTCGCCCCTACCCCCACTTCAGTTAGGGGCAAATGCGACCCCAGATGGTTTAGGGGCAAATGCGACCCCCGTGCCGGATCAGTGGCATCACATTTTTTCGGTGGAGCAATGTGAAGAGCAGCTGAGTTGTATCCAAGGGTCTGGACTGCACCATGATGGCTACAGCTTCGGGCGCACCAGTTTCTAATTGGCCTCTTTTGACCTATGTGTAGATTCAAATCCGCCATAAAGCTTGCTTGGCCTAGCTATAGACTAACCTAGGACCTAGTACAAATCAATGATAAATCCCATTTTGTTTGATGAAATCAAAATTGTTACAAACTTGTTGATGGATGTTGGATTAAACGGCCATGTGTCTTTTTTTCGGGGGGCCCTAAAGATCAATATAGATCAGCCATGTGCCTATAGATCAATGTTTTGGGTTTCTCCATCTCTCAGCCAGCTGAGACCTCGAAGTGGAAGAATCTCAGCCCTGGTTTCCCTCAAAAAAGGTGGATTTCCCACATTTCCAGATCAGATTCCCACAGCCTTTCCGCACTGGCCAAAGAGATGATCAAGTGGACTTCAAGTTTCGAGCATTTGATCATTCCATTCTTATTCCAAATGGTGATGAAAATGATCACCCCCAAATTGGATACCACTTTTAAGTACTAACAAAACTCCATTTATAGAATGTATAATCCCATAGAAATAACCAGTTAAAACAGATAACTGCAGATAAAACCATTAAATACCATGTAAATAACTAATTAAATGGCCATTAATACCAATTATAACCAGTTATAACTAATAGCCATGGCCATAACTGTTGAATTACCATTGAATAATTGGATTCAGGGAAAATCTCAACCGAAAACCATGGTTTTTACCATGAAATATGGTGGATTACCCATTAAAACTGGCCCCAAGGAATCGCAGGTCCCAGGCGCCACGGGGTTTGCCAAAAAGGCTCCCAGGGCGCCGGTCGTGGCGCCCGAAGCGATCTTGGTCAGCAGGCCATCCCTGCCGTAGAGGCCTTTGATCCTGGTCAGCACGACGCCTGGTGCCCCCAAGATCGAAACCATAGGAAAACCATAGGGAAATGGTGGTTTAATTAATGGGCCTGGGATGTACAGCTAATTTATGTTGGCAACTTGTTGGTAAAACCAATGCCATAAACAACCCATGACTGGGAATGGTAAACATACCACTTATCTATGGTGATGATTGGGGGATTGTTTCTTATTGTTTTAACATGTTTTAACCACATTCTGGTTTATGATACTTGTAACTATTGGTTTATGATACTTGTAACTCTAGCTAATCGGGTTTATAAACCAACTTCTACAGTAGGTGGGGGGCCCGCGTTGTAAGGGTTTGCCTACCTAACATGTGCTAGCAAACAAAACGTCCATTTTATAATTTGACCAGTGCCGCTGAAAATTGAGCATGTCACAGGTGCGTTGAAGCTAACAATCTGCAAGTTTTTTGGCATAACTTCAGATATACAGTAGCCGAAAGAAGCAAGAATCATGTGAAACGGAACCATCGCGAACCATCTTCATCCCAAAAAATGGAGCTAACTCCCAAACCCCCCACCCCACCCACCCCACCCACCCCCACCATCCCAACCACAACCCGCGCCTGGGGTATAGCCCCACCCGCAGCCCTGTCTGCGTCAGCGCCCGCAGCCAGGTGGCCACGAGCCCCGGCGTCCAGAGACGAAGCAGGCCTTCTTCGGAGATGATGCGCGCGAGACCTGGGAAGGGACCTGGGGTGGAAGAATTCGGTGGAAGAATTCGGTGGGTTTTTCCATAGTTTTCACGGGGAACATGGAAAAATGATGGTGAAAGACGTGGGAAACACACACACAGAGGTTTCTATGAGGACACATGTGAGCAAATTGAAGGTCTTCATGAGGACATGTACGATGGGGATATAAGTGGTGGACAGTTGCGGTGGAAATATTATGCTCCGGATATGGTGGCGAAATATTTGGGATGTAATGGGGGTACCTGCTGAGATCATGCAGATTTGTTGGGGAAGATGACTTCAACCAACACCGCCAGGGAGCATCTATAAATGACTATCAAGATCTATCTTAAGTATAAATTCCAAGTTAAAACAGCTAGAATAATGGACACGTAATACCAACCAATCATAAGATAAACATAGATAAACCATGTTTTCGATAAACACATGATGCCTCTTCCATGGCTGCTGTTCCCCCACAGCTGCACCACAACGGATAGCACAACGGATAGCGGGTCGACGATTCGGTGCAGCGATTCGTGTCACCTTTTGGGGGGTTCGCTTGAAGCAGTTCTATGGTTGTCCAAACATGGGGCACCCCTAAAATCTCATGGCTGATCCTTATTTTACTGTATTACCCTCTGGTTATGACTAACAGTTCGCCATGGAAAATCACCATTTTTTATAGGTAAACCATCTATAAATGGGCCATTGTCCATTGCTATGTTAAATAACCAGAGGGTAACATATATTAAACTTACCATTGATGTCCATTTCCTCAGGCTCTATGAGCCATATCCCCAGTTACGTTGTTAGTTCAATCGAAACAAAATGGTCGATGAATTCCCAACAAATCATCATTCATTCAGTGAGTTTTCCCTAAACATCTTTGGCTGGTCATATCCTAATCTTCCTGGATTGGTGATTAATTGATATACCCATATATGAAGATACCCATTTACCGCAAAATATTGAAGTACTAAAAGTGCCCGTGAATTCAGTCATTACCCATTATTTATTGGTTAAACCACAATCATGAAGCTGTTGCTTCATAATTACATCCCCAAATTTCGTTAGTCTCCATATGTTTGATGGCTACATACCCCCCCAAAAAAAAATCGGAAACGCTTGGATTCCCTAGGCACATTGCCCGAAGCTGCGGTACATGCTCCGTTCCTTGTCGACCTGCTACACAGCGCAGGAAAGAGATGGGGGGTATCATGGGGGGAAAAAACCATGGCCAATCATGGTTGTACAAAGATTGAAAATGCTTGGTAATGGATAATGACGCTATCTTAACAATCAATAATTGGGATTCAACATGAACACACTCGGGGCAAGAGGACACAACTATTTTCCTTCCTTCCAATTAAGTACGACCCAAAAATGAACAAATACCCAAGATCAAGCTGGGATCTGATGCTTCCAGCAAGCAGAATATGGGCATGACACAATGAGACATGGGATTGAGTCATGTCCAAAATGCCTTGTTGGTCCCTGTTGATAGGTTGTGCCCCCCAATTAAGTTCATTGGGTTCTAAACCCTGTTGGCTATAGTTACCCGAGAGCAAACTGAAATATAGATGTGGAACATCAACTGGACTATTTTCTTGGGGAAGCATGGGTTTTCCTCATCTATATTAGTTTACCCTGGGGTATGTCACCATAAACCACAATCAACCTAGACCTAGATATTTGTCTTCCAGCTGGATCCGCCGGCCGCACTCAAGGCTTGGAACATCAGCTCGGAACATCAGCTCGGAACATTTGGGAAATATGGAAAACCCATTTTCAATGGAAGTTTTCATTCTAATACATTTTCCATGGATAGTAGATTTTCCATATATTCATGAAATTGATACAAACTATCATTTTCATGATACAATTCATCTATAAATGGGCAGTTTTTTTTTTCCAGCCGTGTGAATAATCATTCCCAGGGGCCCACATGGAACTCCAAGGTCATACAGGGGGGGAATCCACGGCTGACCTCGGTGTTCTGCTGAATCATGACCCAAGACCAAACAGGGACTGGTGGATTGCTGGTTCCGAATTTGGTCAGTTTCTGTTGATAAAGTGTGATAATGTGTGATAAATCATGGTAAATCCACTCAATGATGAAAATCAGAAGAAAACCGAGAAATCTCTAGATCTGCACAGCTATCCATCCATTGTCACGTTTTCAACCTGGCAGCATCCACAAGTCAGAGCCCATAAAAACACCAGCTACACCTGGGTGGCTTGTAGCAGGGGCAACCCAACCCAGGTCACCTGCAATCTGACGGTAATCATTGCCAAGGGATTGAAGATACTGTCCTTGACGGAAGCCACGCCACTGGAAGCCACAAAAGGCAAACGACTTTTTAAACACATGTCACATTTCACATCCTTGATGGGGATCCGTCTGATGTTTAAAAAACAACATATAAAATATATAAACGGTTAAACCATGTTGAACCCAGAATCTGGGATATGCTAAGATATTAAGCACAACTATATGGGGTGTTCCATGCTGCTCCCAGGCAGCATATTTCCCCAAGCTTCTGTGATGGCAGCTCCTAGGCCAGCGGACAGCACATCCAAAGCCATGGCTGGGGCGAAGGATGGCGAAGGCGATGCGATGGCTGGGTCGTTTATGCTGGATGTTTGGGAAACCTACGGGAGATCATGGCTTCTACGCCAATAAATATATCAATATATATATATAAATATCTATATATATATATATATATATATCTATATATATATATCTATATCTATATCTATATATATATATATATATATATTTATGTCCATCTATCTATCTATCTATTTATCTATCTATCAATCTATTTATCTATCTATCTATCTATCTATCTATCTATCTTCCTATCTATCTATATATATATATGTCTATCTATCTATCTATCTATCTATCTATCTATCTATCTATCTATCTATCTCTCTGTCTATCTCTCTCTCTATCTATCTATCTATCTATCTATCTATCTACCTCTCTCTCTCTCTATCTATCTATCTATCTATCTATCTATCTATCTATCTATCTATCTATCTATCTATCTATCTATCTATCTATCTATCTATCTACATATATATATATATATATAATATGTAGATAATAATTATAGGGGGCTTCCTGTAAATTTTGCCCTCCAATTTTTTGGATATGGAGATTTATGGAGTATGGCTCGACCAAGGCTACTATCTTTGGGGTATCACATTGATCTTTGGCCTCGAGTAGTCGAGTCCACATGGGCAGACTTGAAGTAGATGTGGTCCCCCAAATCAACATCAACATCAACGGATCGATGGGTGGGATTTCAGCCACCTCCAAATATGGTAGGTTTAGTGCATGGCAGGTTTACCACATTGGATGTAGTGAGTCGGTTTTGCATCTTTTCGCGTGTGGCCGGAAAAAAGACACCCCACGAACAAAAGCTCTATCCAGTTCTCAAACCTGGCTGGCCGGAAAACCCCCAGTAAAATCATGTACTCTCATGGCCCAGCGCTTAGAATATATGTGTTTAAAACCACACTTGGAATATAAAATTGTTGCAAATTAAAACATGCCACTTAGAATTGGATTAGCTCGTTGAGATGTTTCTAGCTGGGAAAATCATTGAACTCAAAGGTGGATTATCCACTGCCATGATTCCTGGAGGGGCCCTGAGTTTAGGCCCTGCTTGGATAAAAGTCCGTAAGAGTAACTGGGGTCAGAAACCCACTTAGCAATGGGGCCAGATGCCCTTTGTTCATCCAAAAAAAATGCTGACATTGTTTGAGATCCTTTCGAAAAAAGCCGGTTGATTGGCTGCAGCTACTGAGAAACAGTTCAATTGCTGGAGAGCAGGAGGTTTCATGTCTTTGACTTATTGCGACGTTCCATTACATGGGTATCAGTCGGAATTTTATTATATGTGTCATTTCCAGACTTAAAATTCTTGAAACATCAGGGCTGAGCTTGCATACTCCCTCTGAAGAGTCAGGTGGGTAAAACAAAAGTTCACTACCTTCTAAGTCTCAAGTACTACTTTGAATATACATATATATATATGATATGCATATATTGTATTGTATACACACCTACATATGTATAATTATACACAGATTGTATCAAAAAACATTAAAAAGGTCTTTGTGCCCATGACACGTCACATCGTCCTGGGAACCCAAGCAGCAGAGAGCAACCTCTGAAGCAACGGCCAACCTGGGCACGCCCAGATCTGATGGGCACTTTGAACCCCTCCCCCACCAAAAAAATTGCCGACGCACCGGTAATTTAACATAGCCATGGACAATTACCATTATTCGTAGGTAAATCATGGTAACTTCCCATAGATCATCTGTATTTTTCATGCAGTTTTCCATGGCAAACTGAAAGATTTATCCGATCCAGGGGGGATCAACAATCCCAAACATCTTTGGACCCACGACATCCATGGCTTCCGTATCCTCGCAACCATATCCCCCAGTAATATACCAAGGTCAGTCAACAGTATTGACTGCATGATATTCTGGTTATTTCGCATAGCTATGGAAAATCCTCCCATTGTAGATGACAATAACCAAAGCCTCGGTGCCTTGAGGTCAAAAAAACATCAACAAATAGATACAAATTGCTGGGCATATGAATTATTTATAAATGTTCTTTCCCTTGCTGGCTTACTGGGTATACAAATAGAATCAAATAGATACATTTATGTATTATAGATGTTCATGCCCTCCATGGGAAATTAAAGCTTTTGACAGCCCAAATCGCCAAAACTAAACAGCCCTTCGAACCCGCCAGGGCAGCCGCGTTTCTGCTCCACCTCGGCCTTACGCCATTGCGAAGGTGAAAGTAGCGATCATTTGGTAAACATCGGGTAAATATGTGGTAAATATTGATTAAGAAACTTGTCTCTTTAAGTTCCATTAGTTGGGTAAATAAATAACTATATATATATATATGCATGCATTGCATATAATACGATTATTTGATATATGCATATATTGATAAAGCTGGTCTATTCGCAATTCCATATATAATTTTATGTAAATCTTATCATGTTGATATATGTTGACATCATGTGTCATTCGGCTTCACTCACGTTCACATGTATGGGCCAGATCAATAGTTGCCCTACCTTTCAGGTCCCCCGGGCACTGCACCATCTTTTCTCTGCCAATGCCAAATGATGGGTCAGCATGGGTCAGCGCTAACTCAGCGTCAGCCGGGGCGAAGTCAAAGACCAGCACTGGAAGGGCCTCGCATCTTCGTGATAGGACCCAGGGCCAGTGCGTTTCACTCGTTTCACTCACCCTCCTTTCGCCATGGCGGCCATGCGATGCCATTGATCCAAGGTGGGGTCTCCTAGGCCCGAGCTCTGATATATATATATATATATATAGTTAGATGGGTTTATAAACCAAGTCATAATTGGGGAAGGGGTCCACCTCACCTTGGATCTCGACCATAAACCCTAACCTATTTCAACCAACTTTGCCAAAGTAGTTTGATATTTTGGCTGTTAAGAAATCTCCGGGTGAAACCCAATTTCCCATGCCATGGCGCCATGGCACCGTCAGGTGCACCGCCGCTCGCCGTGGGATCAGTTGTGAAGAAATCATTGCTATCCGATGGTTAAACCAGCATCAAAAGATGCGGACTTAACATGGTTTAACATTGGTTAAAATGGTGTAATTTGGGTTAACAATGGACAATGGTTAACATAGTTTAACCATTGACAAATGGAGAATTGAATCAGTGAAGGGTGGATTTTGTGATGTTGGATGGATTTTATTCCGTGCCCCTGACATTAAATACCCCTTTTGTTTGACCCGAAAAGGACTACATTGAATACTAAACTGTGAGGCCTGGGGGGGATAATATTAGAGGATGAAATTATATAGTTTTGTTGTGACACGAACTGACCTACACTCAGCATAAACTAAGAGGACCAAGGGCGGTAACTGTAGAAACCTATCCCATAGTTTCAATAAAACAGGTAGGAAGGGGAAACCACATTTGAGTCAGACACCTCGCAAAAACATCAAAGTTATGAAGGGAAACACGAAATCAATCAACAAAACAAATCCAATGAACACAACTTAAAATTCCCAATCTCAATATTGAAGGGGTACATCCAGTTGTGTTGCACCGAAGTGATTAACATAAATTTCATAAATGGCCGGAAAACCCATAGTTTGTCTACAAATGGTGGTGTGTCCAATTTGTTGCTCCCGCGAAGCGGCAGCTCTCGGAACGTTTCGATCTCGGGTCCATTTTGGTGCATCACCTGCGGGGTCGTATCCCATATGCTCAATGTATGCTATATTTGCCTACGTCTGGGACATGTTGAAAGGCAAATAAACCAAAAGGTAATATGAAGGTAAACTTACCCACATTTGAAATGTTCATTTGTAATTGATACATTGTCTAAATATGTACATATTCTCTACATGGATTTTTCGGTACCCTATCTGATGGATAGACCCTCCGGTAATCATACGTGGCAGTGGACAATACATGAGAATACCGTATAGTGTATAAATGTTTGTCCCATGAGCACTTCCATTTATAGAGGATTTTCCACTGCCATGTTTGATTACCAGAGGTATATCATACTTATCGGGTGGGTAATTATACCCACGCAAACGTTTCAATACAAAGTAGCGCACATGAGCAAAACCATTGAATTGTATGTACCGATGTGATATGAGTTTCCGCATGAATACATGATCTTTCGAAATGATCTATCAACATTAACTCAGATAAGCCCATCCGCTTAATATTAAACACCCCCAGAATGGTCCCAAAGATCTGTAAACCCCATACAAACCATGATTTCTGGGGAAATGTCTGATAATATTAACGTGAGAAGTGGTAATATCATACATCATCAAATATCATCATTAGATTCCTATGCGGATATACCCATTATAATTCCATAGGGGGACCTGGTTACACCATGATTTTGGAATATAAACTACAAGACCTTTTCTAAATGATTTTTATTTATTTTGGGCATTTTTTCGGACATTTCGTCTGGCGATCTAACATATATTCCGACACTTTACCTGGTATTCTTTCTATCTGACATGCTATAGCTGGCATTCTATCCACATTCTATTTCACACTTTATTTGCCATTTACTTTGACATTATTGCATGTCTGACAGTCTGACATTTTCTGGCGTTCTACCTGGCAGTCCGCCTGTCATTCATATATCTGATAGTCTATCTGGCATTCTATCTGACATTTCTTCTGAGGTTCTATTTGGATGTTTTCTGGTACTCTATCTGACATTGACATTGATTTTGCCTTTCTTTCCAGCATTCCGTCCGGACACAGACTCCGGCATTCTATCTGAAAGTCTACATAACCGACAATCTATCGGACATTTCATCTGAAATATATGTTGACGTCCTATGTGACATTCCATCTGGCATATTTTTACACATTCTACTGTATCTGACTTTTTATCAGGCATGTCTTCTGACATTTGCTCACGCCTGGGAAACCAAAATCATATCGCCAATAGCTACCGCCCAGGTTCCTAACATGAACGAACCTTCGACATAATAACATATTGTCATAACCAGAGTATGTAAAACAAAAAATAAACCGGCCCATTTGGGAATGGTTAACATACCACCTATTTATGGTGATGACTGGGGGTTGGTTTCTGGCATTGTTTTACCCACAGTGTCTTTCAAACTCAAGATCGGCCCAACACCAGGTGATTCGCGCGTCGCGCTGTTCGTCTCAGCTCCTCTGCGGGAGCGAAAAGCTAACAGCGCCGCGGCCGTGGCCGTTCACCACGTGTCGGGCGGGAGAATTCGTCAGGTTCGGCTCCACATATTACCTCATGCGGACCTCTCTGTGCACACACACACACACGCACATATTATATAAGAATATATATCTATATATATATGTGTGTGTGTGCGGGTTTGTGTAATCTATCGGTTGATCCATCTACTTATGTACGAACGTACATATGTATGTATGCATGAAAAATGTGTATATATTAAAATATATATTTATGTATCTGTATGTATATATATAATATATGTATACATATATATATATATATGATACGTAGGTAAGTAGGTACGTAGGTACGTAGGTACGTAGGTACGTAGGTACGAAGGTACGTAGGTACGTAGGTACATAGGTACGTATGTACGTGTGTCTGTGTGCCTGTGTGCCTGCCTGCCTGCCTGTCTGCCTGTCTGCCTGTCTGCCTGTCTGTCTGTCTGACTGCCTGACTGCCTGACTGACTGTCTGTCTGCCTGTCTGCCTGTCTGCCTGTCTGCCTGTCTGCCTGTCTGCCTGTCTGCCTGTCTGCCTGTCTGTCTGTCTGCCTGTCCGGCCTGTCCTGTGTCTGTCCTGTCTGCCTGTCGGCCCTGCCTGACTGTCTGCCTGTCTGCCTGTCTGCCTGCCTGTCGCCTCCTGTCTGCCTGTCTGCGGCCTGTCTGCCTGTCCTGCCTGTGCCTGTCCTGCCTGTCCGCCTGTCCGTCCGCCTGTCCTGCCGCCTGTCGCCTGCCCGCCTGTCTGCCCGCCTGTCTGCCTGTCGCCTGTCTGCCTGTCTGCCTGTCTGCCTGTGCCTGCCTGCCTGCCTGTCTGCCTGTCTGCCTGTCTGCCTGTCTGCCTGCTGCTGTCTGTCTGCCTGTCTGCCTGTCTGCCTGTCTGCCTGTCTGCCTGTCTGCCTGTCTGCCTGTCTGCCTGTCTGCCTGTCTGCCTGTCTGCCTGTCTGTCTGTCTGTCTGTCTGTGTGTCTGTCTGTCTGACTGACTGTCTGTCTGGCTGGCTGTCTGTCTGTCTGTCTTTCTGTCTGTCTGTGTGTGTGTCTGTCTGTCTGACTGACTGACTGTCTGTCTGCCTGTCTGTCTGTCTGGCTGGCTGTCTGTCTGCCTGTACGTATGTATTGTTTGTTCGCTCCTGAGGATCCAAAGCATGGCATGTTTACATGCAATTGATAATTGGCAGTCAAATGTGTAACGTCATTTCAATGTTGACTTTATTCTATGGGCATGGATGCTTAGGGTAAAAAGCAATGAAGCAACATTTCTTCTATCCGTATTGGTTTCTGTGTATATATCTATCTATATATCTATCTATCTATATATCTATCGATCTATCTATCTATCTATCTACCTATCTATCTATCTATCTACCTATCTACCTATCTACCTATCTACCTATCTATCTATCTATCTATTTATATCTATCTACCTATCTATACATGTCCTTCCGTACATCAAATCATCAAAGCACTTTATTCTGTAGAACTACCGTAGTATGTGGCTATGCATCGATCTATCTATCTATTGTGACTCACATTCTCCCGCCCATGAAAAGTTAGAGAAATGCAAAACGGACAAAGCCATGATTTTTTGACGCGGACTATCGTATTCTTTCGCGGAAAAGACGACTTTGGATCATTTTGGATCGGTTCGGTGCTGATGGTCAAGAGAGAAGGAGTATGCCCTTCGCCACTGGCGGCAGGGGCAAACCCAACAGGAGATCAATAGAGCCCCTGGTTATGAATGCAGCCATTTTAATAGTCATGCATTAACCACTACATTCACCATTGTAATATCTCTTAACCACTATCAAGCATTGTACTAGCCGTTGTATTAGCCATTATTAATCATTATTAGTCATTATTAACCATTGTTAACCACTATTAACCACTATTAACCACTAATAATCACCATAGAAATCACCAGCACTACTTATTAACCATGTTTAACCATTTTGTTACAAGGCTTTGCTGATCTCGCACTGTGATCAGCCCCTTTTGATTACGGATGTTCAGCCCGCGATCCCATCCTCAGTCGTCACGATGGGGTTTCAATACGAACAAACGTCTAATGACTGGGATAATCCTATTAAAATGACTGATTTTGGGGTTACCCCCATTTTTGGAAACCTCCATATAATTATATATATAAATAAATATATAATTATATATATATATCACTTACACCTGGTTTATGGGCTCATAAGGCAACTATATAGATGGGGTTTATATACCATTTTATAAGTTATAACTGGGAAAGGAACATTGTTCAGATTTTCGATTGCCAGCTTCACCCAAGGGTATACCTGAAGCCTTTTCCCGAATAGCTGCTGGCGCGGGGATCTGGCGGTTGTGAGTTGAAACATGTCAAAACCTTGGCACCCTGGTGACCAAAATAGCTGGTATTTATGGATGCTCTCATCTCCCCCAAATACCGTATCATATTGTATGATATATTGTGTAATTATAGTACAATGGGTCTTGATGCATCCCCACATCAACGACCTCCCCACATCTTATTCCCATCAGCACCGATGGAAGCGTAGTGTGACAACTGAGTGAAACCGAACAACTTCTGCGAATTTTGGGCAGCTGCCAATGAGGTCCAGTCCAGATAGTCCAAGTATAACTTAAGTTTCAAAAATCCAGAAGAAACACATTAAAAAATCCCATGACAAAAAGCGGCGAGTTGCCCAACCTTCACAAACTGAACGCTTTGGAACTCAGCCCAGCTCTGCTTCATCACTCAGGGTAAAGTCGACATCGGTGGGTTCGCAATATTTCTCGCCCTGGGCCAATGGCCAATGGTCCAGGCAACGGGCAACGTGGCGCCGTGTCAAATTGAAGTTATGAGCCAAGTGGGATATCCCAAAAAGGATGGGAAAATGTATGAAAATTGGGAATGCACGAAACCACAAGAAACAGAAACTCTTCTGAACTCCAAGTTTTTAAAGATGGAAGGCATGGTGAACCAACTGATTGTTT
Organism: Cladocopium goreaui; assembly: GCA_947184155.2. Lineage (NCBI taxonomy): Eukaryota > Dinophyceae > Suessiales > Symbiodiniaceae > Cladocopium > Cladocopium goreaui. The sequence continues at coordinate 185,253 of CAMXCT020000380.1, read as the reverse complement.
GCTGATTTGGATTGACGTTTGCGTTGACGTTTGGGTTGACGTTTGCGTTGACATATGTTGACCAGTTCACAAACCCCCACTATATCGTACTGTGAATGTGCATATATAGATATACACACACATAATATATATATATTATATTATATATATACCATATATATCCATTGTATCCCATTAATATTACCAACGTTGGGATAAAATGGTGTGGATACAATGGATATATCATGGTGGAGACATATTATGGTTATTGGTCAAAACCCTGGTACCCTACGTACCCAAAGATAGCTGTTTACGGGACGGTTATTCACCCAAATATGTGAATAATAGGTGTTCAATGGTTTTGAGCCATAGCCATATGGAGATATATGCCACTAATATCACCATACTGTGGATGGTTGCAAAATCCTGCACCAGTTGATAGGTGGTTTACATCGCTGTTTACAGGGTTTCAGCATGTTTCAGCCATCCAAGGTGGTGCAGGATTTCGCAACCATCCACAGTATCACCCCCCATACCCTCTGGTAATTTAACAGTTTGCTATTGAAAATGGCCATAGACATAGTTGATTTACTTCTGATTGGTGGTGCAATAACCATCTTGAAAAATATGAGTCACTGGGAAGGATGACATCCCATGTATGAAATGGAACATAAAGCACCAACCAGATATCTCATTAACCATTATTAACCATTATTAACCATTATTAACCACTATTAACCACTATTAACCACTATTAACCACCAACCACCCACCAGGTTGATTTACTTGTTCATCATGGTGATTTTAACCATGGTTTTTGGTATGTAAAAACCATTTCGCTCATCCCATTCTCAGGCTTCCCAGGCCTTTGGCATCACTGGAGCTTCCAGTTCTCTGCCCATGATCTTGTCGAACCTTAACCAACGCAACGGCATGCGCCGGCAGACGTCGTTAGATTCCGTTAGATGGGCGAAATGTATGGATTATCTTGGGTTAAGTATATGGATGATGAATAGAATCTATGATTATCTTAGGATTTGCTGAAGGAATCTTCAACACATATGAAACATAATCATCTTCCAATTATATAGGTTCCCCAAAATTTAAGTGGATTTCCGAGTGGGAAATTTCCGCCAAAAATCTTCAGCAAATCCAAGGTGACTATGGGCTGCATAGCAATTAGTGGTGGATTTTACGTCGCTATCGCCTTGGGTGGTACCAGTTACCATACATATATACAATTGTAAACGAAACCCATATAGCTTTTATAGACAAACTCTTACAAACATTGGGGAGGTAGGCTTGTGTGAAATATGGGCTGTGATGAAAACACCAATGAGGCGTGTCGGCCTGCTAACCTTGAAAATCACGGCGTGATTTCGCCCCAAAGAACTCCAATCTATGGGATAAAGTTGCAGATGTTCCAACTAAAACCACAGATTTTACAGGATTCTTCCATCTGAAACCAAGCATGTTACAGGGATTTCCATCTGAAACCAGGGATGTTGTTCAGGGTTTTTTACTATTTTTGCAGCTAAAACCAAGATGCACCAACATCAACCAACCATTTTTAATCATTTTTCCAACTAAAACCAAGGATTTTAGTATCCTTGGCGGGCCATGGGATTTTATATTGAGCCAAGGATTTTATATTGAGCCAGGCGGCAGGGTGCTGCCCTGGTGCCCGATCAGGAAAAACTCGCAATTCCTGGCGTGCCATGGGGGTCGCCCAGTGGATCCCACACGAACTGGGTTTGACAGGATTTCATCCCATAGAGTCGATGGTGCTGGTAGAAAAATGCTAACATGACTGGGGTTTTTGTTGATGGGATCCATGTCACCATATATAGCAGCACCATGGATCCGTCATGGGCATGGGATTTAGTGGCGAGTTTTTTTATGATTTGAATAGGATACTAATGGGATTTTTATGGGATTTTTATATGATTGAATGGGACAAAATGATGAAACAACATATGCTTTTATAGGGATGATGATGGGGCATGATGGGGTATCAGGGATTTAGATAGTTAATATGTTGGGCTTTTTGAAGGTAATGGGAATATAATTGGAGTAAACGAGGATTGTCATGGGAAAACAATACTGATGTATGTAGTCCCTTCCCTTTTTTTTCTCCCTTAAACACCAAACAGAAACCATGGGTTGCCCATGGTTCAATAGTATTTACCCTCTGGTTATTTAACATAGCCGTGGAAATGGCCCATAGAAATAGATGATTTTCCCAGCTAGAAACCTCCATTTAGTTTGGGGATTTTCCATTGCGAAGTGTTAGTCATAACCAGATGGTACCTACATATTACCTACATTTAATAGTCATTTACCTACATTTACCTACATTAAGCTACCATAATTAGATTGTCCATGTTTCAATAGTCATTTTACCTACAAACTTCAGACCATTTCGGCTTCTTTTTATGTTCAATCCTGGGGGGATGGGATTTGTGACCATATATGCTCCATGGTGCTGGTACATAAAAACCTACAAAACTGGGTGATTTCTTTCGGGCAAATGTTGGGATTCATATAAAAAAGCACCATGGTTCGCATATGGGATACCCTAATATACATCCATATACCTACATCATCCTTCGGAAATGATACGGCACCCTTTTCCCCGTGGGTTTTCAATGCTTTTCACCGTTAATACACGATGGCAAATGGTGATGTACTATCCCATAGGATCCATGTATGCTATATATGGTGACATTTACCATCAATATACCCCAGTCATGTTAGGATATATACCATACATGGATCCTATGGGTATTCTCATCCATTCTCAATACTTGGTCGTTTGTTGATCCCCTGTTAAAAGATCTTAAGTGCTAGTTGCCTTTGTGGCAAAACCATAACCTGAAAAACACGTGCTAAGCATCCTGAAACATACGTGCATGATCATTCATGGCATGGCTATTGTCCATCCGGAATCATCCGGGACAAATATGGAGTAAATGACTTTGATATCAATGATGCTTGATAAGATTTGATAAGTAAATGATCACGAATGATACCCGGTATGGGTATGGTAGAAGCAGGCGGCATCGACAGCAAGCTCTGTATAACAGACCTGAAATGGCTGTGATGGATGACCATGAGTAAACCCCGTTGATTGACTCTACAATGTAGGGCCCCCCAGTTATAAGTTGGTTTATAAACCCCATTAACTATAGTTTTAGTACCAACTTAGCTATCTTGGGGGCCCCACATTGTATAGGGGGGGGGTACCACCGAAAAGTTGTAAATTGCTATTGAAATGGCCACCTTTTTTTGTACACTGGAGGTTGGTGAATCCCGGGTGAAAAAAATGTCTCCGGGCCGTCACCTGGGTGTCTCATCTTTATATCATAAGTACCTGGTTGTTGGTTTTAACCATCTTGAAAAATATGAAAGTCAATGGGAAGGATTATCCCATATATGAAATGGAAAATTAAAAAAAAAATGTTCCAAACCACCAACCAGGTACGAATTGCTGTTGATGCCCCACTGGCCCAGACCGGAAACCGTATCCGCTCGCCTGATATCTTCCCAACCGTTCATGCCTCGCAGCATGGGGCGAGATAGGGATGGTTATTCAGGCTCACATCAGCAGTGATCTGAAATGTGTATATCCATTGTCTATCATGTATGCACCGTTTAATCATGTTTCTGTATATGGTGGTTTCGTTTGAAGCCGCTCTGCCGCAAACAACTTTCTCCAGCTCCGTCCTATCATCCTCTTAGACCAATCCTGCGAGCCCCCATTCAGAACTGCCTGCCCCAAGACGTTTCTTGGGCTGTCGGTTCAGCATCCCTTGAATCACCGACTTGCACTTGTCATCCTGCAGGGCGCTGAAAATCTCTCCTCTTTTTAGTGGTCATATGATGCTTCGGGTCATATCTCCATGTGCGCTTGTTACAAACACCCTAAGTCCATCTGTTTTTTTAAGATAGCCATGGAAAATCACCATTTTTAATAGGTAAACCATCTATAAATGGTCCATGTTCCATGGCTATGTTAAATAACCAGAGGGTAAACAATCCCAACCACAACATCTATGGGCTCTTCCAGCCATAAATACCTTCAGAAGCTAGGGCCGAGATGGTACGAGATGCCAAATCTGCAAGACCCCTGGGACGTATGCACGATTTGACTGGGGTTCACACAATTCAAGCAACAACATAATCATCATTTTGAACGGTTCCACCCATCCCGAGATTCTTTGGGCAGTTCTGCATAATTCTGCTATTCAATGCCAGGCGTCGCTTGTGGGCAAACTGTCAACGATATCCTTGTGAGAACAAACAGAGGGGTCGGTAAGTACGCTACCGCTACCAACCAGTGGGAAAAGGACACCACAGTGAGTGAGATAAAATAATGACAGTGTACATATCGACAAACAAATAAGAAAAATCAAACGTTGCCGGACATCATAGGACAATATTTTTGTTCACATTCTGAGACTTTTCAAAGTGGCCAACTGTTGCCCCTTGCTGCGGCCGGCCCGTAAATGTGTCGCGACCGTCCTTGAAGCGAGAGTGGAACCTTGGTGGAGGTCAAGGAGGAAATCTATCAATGGATTGTTTTTCTAGGGAAAATCTACAGGAAATCATAGATTTTCATAGATTTTCCCATTTTTTATATGGTTGGTTTGATGATTATAGTAGTAACCTCCAGTAATCAAACGTAGCAATTGGACATGTCCTATAAATGCAGATCCGAATGGGAAAATCATCTCTGAATTGGTGATTGTTCATTTGCCACGTTTGATTACCGGAGGGTATCATAGATAGAAAAAATGTACCATCTGGTTATTTAACACTTGGCCATGGAAAATCACCATTTTTGATACGTAAACCATCTATTTCTATGGGCCATCTATACCATGGCTGTTAAATAGCCAGAGGTTTCCTCAAAATGAGGGATCCCCAGTCGTCACCATAGGTTTCAATACTAAGTCATGGGCTGACTTGAATGATTTGGGGTAGCCCCATGACTTATGAAACCTCCACATAAAGTAAATATCGACGAACTAACATCTTGGTGGCACACTTTTGGGCATCTTTTTTGAAGGGTTGCTATAGGGAAAAATCTACGGACGAACTCTCGGGAGAGTACTGGACCAGCTGTGAAGTCATGTTAATTTACTCGAACAATAACCTCTTTAGACCATGGGCAACCTCTTATGAGAAAACAACATCATGGATGGTACATGCCATGGTTTTACTAAACATTATATAGAATCATATAAGTACATTATAACCATATGATTCATATTTATAATAGTATTAAAAATAAAAAAAAAAGTCGCTATAATCATATAAGAAATCATACTAATACTCAAATTAAAATCACATGAAGATAATTTATAATTGTGATTAAATGTGGGTAAAGCAAAAATATTAATCATATTAAATTAACTTAATCATATTACTATTAATATTTACCCACATTTACCCACATTAAATTATATTATAACTATTAATGTGGGTAAAACAATTTCATAAACAATCCCCAGTCACCAAATGTTAATGGGTGGTATAAACTTACCATTCCCAGCCATGGGTGGTAAACATGGCCTTGGTTTTAGCCACATTAACTTCTACCCTCTGGTAATTTAACATAGCCATGGTATAGATGGCCCATAGAAATAGTTGATTTACCGTTCTTAAAGATGGTGATTTTCTAATTCGCAAACTGTTAAATTACCAGAGGGTAATGGGATTAAATGATTATAGTAGGGATGCTAGTGTTGGTAGTTATCATTGTTAATCTATTAACCATCTAATTATTAACCATCTATTAACCATTAACCATTATTAACCATCACCATCGTTAACCACCATCATTTTCCTATTGGGTTTCCTATGGATTATTAGTGGTTGGTCATCATGTTTAATCATCATTTAATGATTAAACATGTTTAATCATTACTAAAGATCATGTTTAATCTATTAACCATCTATTAACCATCTATTAACCACTTCATACCACTTCTAAAACATCGAATCCTCGCCATCCCTCACTTTCCTCAAGCAACTCCAAGGGATCCTTCAGCACGGCAGTGCAGACCTCCGTGGGATCGTCCAACTCGTCCGCGAAGGGCAAGTAGCCTCGGGAAGGGAACGGGAAGATGTCACGCAAACTGGGGGAAAACCATGGGAAAAGCCATGGGAAAATGGTGATTTCATGGGAAAACCCATGGGAAAATCATGGAAACATCTATGGCCTATGAGATGATTCCACCAATATTTGGATGGAAATTTCCACGGCGTTTCTAAAATCCAGGATCGACCGGGGCACCGCAAACGAACTCGAAGAGAATGATGCCCAAAGACCACAGGTCTACCTGCCACGGACATGGGTCATGCTTATGGTAGGGGACTATAACTATTTTCGTGAACATGTGTATTTTATATGATGTAATCATGTAATCCTAGAAAAACATACAGTTACCATATTATAATACAATTATCAATTAAAAGTCTATTGCTAACATGTTTGTCTTGGGAACTCTACCATTACATTTAGTTTCCCAAAGGTGACTGCATTAAGCAAAAAACAGAGAAACAAGGGCAACTAACCAGTTCATACAAGGTCACCCCCTGTTTATGTTTGTTGGTTTATAAAGCCCACAAACATGATTGGTAGGTCTATCTACATATAATTATAATATCTACTATAAACATATCAAACATTATCAAACATCTGTAAAGTCTATAAACCATAGATGTTGTTACAAGCGCGACTTAACTTCCATTTTGCTTAAGGTCAATGCACCATTTTTCCCTTGGTAAAAAACCCTCCATCTCTTTGTTGCACCATCCGCACCTCTGTCCCATAGCCGTGGCCGCGCATGATTTCAGGCGCCATGTAGTGAGGCGTTCCAATCCTTTCCCAAGGCTTGGACGCACCGCACCGCTGGGAAGTCTTACCGAAGATCATCCCAGTGAAATAAAGTGGAAATATGATTCAGTTAATAAAATATAGTGAAATATAATGGACATACAGTGAAATATGAGCAACCAACATCTTGATCCAGTAAAACTGCGTTTTTTTTTTTGTTCTCCCGAAGTTCACTATATTGGAAAGTTAGCTCATCATCTGTTTTGGTGCAGCTTGCCAGCTATGGTGCTGCAGTCCTCGGTTTTGGTTAACCTTAAGCTGCCAATTGCTGGTTCAATGCCCACTACGGCTGGTTAACAAATACCAGCGGTTGAGTGGTTAAATTCAACACATCTGTTGGATCACAGCCAGTCTGAATGGATAAACATCGAGTGAATGAGTGAATTATCCAGGCTTTAGTCAGTGCTTAGATCGGCCCTTAATGTGGGGCCCCCAAGATAGCTTTTAATTTATGGGGTGGGTGGTGGTTTATAACTCCAACAAGTGCTGGATGTATGCTGGACGTACCTACAGCACAGTTAAATTTACAAGGCGACATACATCACCATGCTCCATGTGTTACGCAACTTCCCACTACAACACCCAGTTGCAGATTACCTTCCTTTTTTTCTGCCATGGTATTTTGCCATGGTCTTTTTCACCAACATATGGTTTGGTTAAGCCCAGTCCGTCCCCATGGGGAGCCCAGATACATGGTGAATGTTCGTGTCTTCCCCTCGTCCAGCTTTTTGGCGATGCCGAAGTCGATCAACTTCAGATAGCCTACGAAGAACGAACCGAACGAAGAAACCAGCCGTGCAGCCACCGTTGACCACGATGTTCCACGATGTTCCATGGCTATGCTGAATTTCAAGTGGGTCAATTATCATAGATATCATAGTTCACTAACCTGAAATAAGATAAATAAGGCTATTTGGTGATCATTTCCCTAACATAAACCATGATTCCAGGCTTCGGGAGGACAGTGCCCCTCGACGTTCTCAGGATTCTGGATCGACAGCTACAGCTACCAGCGGTCAAATGATGGGTTTTCACCACGGGGGTGCTCCTGTTGATTCCAAAAACAACGGGCATTCGTAGTCCGACCAGGGATTCAACCCGGAATTCATGGTATTCATCCCGGAATTGGTATAATTCATGGATATTCAATGGTAATTAATTGCAATTGAACGGTGAGTTTCATGGCAACTGATAATTATATAGTGGTAACTATACCATCTGGTTATGACATTCACAGTTCGCCATGAAAAATCACCACCCATTTTTCAGAACGGTAGTCACCATCTATTTCGATGAATGGGCCATGGCTCTACCATGGCTCTACCGGATTGATGGAGCCGTTTGGACCCGAAAAAATGTCACGATCCATGCCCGAAATGCATAGTTCAAACTTCATCAAATTATTGAATATATGATTATACCCATAGGATCCATGTATGCTATAATATGGTGACATGGATCCCATCAATATACCCCAGTCATGTTAGCATATATACCATACATGGATCCTATGGGATATAATGTCCATCATGATAGTGACTCTCTATCATCATAAAAATGATCCATCCTTGGATATATATATATATATCATATCATATGATTATAATTATAATATACTGGTTGGTGGTTGAGCCCAACCCCTCTGAAAATATGACTTCGTCAGTTGGGAATATTGTTCCCAATATGGAAAAATAGAAGCCATGTTCCAAACCACCAACCAGATTACTATCCAGTTGTTTAACATAGCGAACTGGAAAATCACCATTGTCAATAGGTAATTCATCTATAATTGGGACATTCTCCACAGCTATCTTAAAGTACCAAAGGGTAGCTGAACTGCAAAAACTGACCAACCTGAATAGAGCTGTTATCATACAGCCGCTTCCAGTACGCCAAGTGGAACAGGTGCTACACCGGAGAATCTGGAAGTGGAACGGACCATTTACCCTCTGGTAAACGTTTGCATAACTATGGAAAATCACCATTTTTGAAGAGTAAATCAACTACCCTCTGGTAATTTAACGTATATAGCTATTGAAAATGACCATTAATAGTGGATTTTCCCATTAAAAATTGTGATTTTCAATAGCTATGTTAAATTACCAGAGGGTATAAATGGCCATTTTCAATAGTTTTTTGTATCTTTACCAGAGGGTAAACTGAGGTCTCCAAAGTGTGCCCACGTTCTGGACAGCTGTCCAACACCTGTCCGCCTAGGATTTACCCTCTGGTTATTTGTTACATAGCTATGGACAATGGCGAATTTTTACAGATGATGTTCCCAGCTAGAAACCTCCATTTATTTCATGGATTTTCCAGTTCGCTATGTTAGTCATAACCAAACAAATCACATTTTTTAATGGGAAAATCCATTTTCAATAGCTTTTTGTATGTTTACCAGATGGTAATTGGGATTTTCCAGTTCGCCATGTTAAAAAACCAGATGCTAAAGCTAAAATGCCCATGGTTCCCTTAGTGATCCAGCGATCCCCAGGATCATCCCAGATCCCTGCCTTGAGCATCCAGCATCACGTTTTCAGGTTTTAAGTCCTCGGAGGATTTCGGTGGTGACCGAACTGAGGTGATCTTTGAGGTGATCTGTGATAAGTGGGATATGGATGGTATTTAGCCATCATAATCTAACAAAGCCCGGGAAAAAAAACTATGCGACGTCATGTACCTGCTGATCCTGCTGTATTTGAAAAAACTATGCAACGTTCCAGCACCTGAGCCTCACGAACATCACGAATAGACCAAGCTTGCAATTAAAAAAAACATATGGGAATGAGGAGTCTATAATACAAATATCAACTGTTTGGTAGGATCATCCTGCTGTAAGAATCCTACTTATCTTGATGGACAAAAAATAGTGTTCTTCACTGCCACATGGAATATAGGTATGTCCCAGGTCAGCCTGAGTCGTTGCTGTCCACATTCACGGGGTCCATAGCCAACAAGTATACTGTGGTGGTTAATATGGGCATGAGTCCTCAAGACATGCAGAAAAATGTCCACGATATCAATTGATACCAGAAGATAAAACAATCATCATCAACGATCTGAAACCTATACAAAGGCTTTTACCAAAACTTATCGTTTCTCATAGGCTACATCTTATCATCATAAAAACGTATGATTCTACTGTACGTGCCAAAAAATGAAGATAAACCCCATGACGGATCCATGGTGCTGGCATATATGCTAGCATGACTGGGTTTTTTGTTGATGGGATCCATGTCACCATAGCAGCACCGTTAGGATCCGTCATGGGAATATCATGCCCACATTTTTCTCACCTTGCGATCACCGAGACCGAGACATTGGAATTGAAACCACCAAGCAGTTCTGTGTTCCACCCATAAAAAAAAAGCGGAAGAAAGTCGCAGTGATTCACAACCTCTAGTGGATTGATTTAAAACAAAAACATAACAAACCCAGTAACTCCCCTTTTTGCCCTTGGAAATTGGAAAAAACAACCAAAAAAAACGCTTTGGATCTTCTCTGCGAGGATCTCTGTAGACGATGTTCTTTTCACTGAGCTCCTGCAGACGCATAGGAGGGTTGGTCATGTGACATGGGACAAGATTTGTTTCGAGTGGATTGATGATGTATATACTGTATAAATATGTATAAATATTATATATAGATGGATATGGGTCTATCACTGCAATCAATATGGGTATATCATGTAAATTAACACATACATACATACATATATATATATGATTACAGTATATATGTATCATACATTACATGATGAGAACGTCTCCATCAAACATCCGGAGATTTCAAGCCTTGGAATGCGTTGGATTTGTTGGTTCATAAACCCTTGGAAGAATCCGAGGTGGAAGTATCTGAGGTTCGTAAACCCTTGGAAATATCATAAACAAAGACTTGTTTTTGGAGATAAATATCTCCGAAGTATCTGAGGTGGAACCTGGAGCAATCCACTCGATCCCAGTAAGATCTGTGGAAAAAATCAACTGGGTCCGGGTCCACCATTTCATTCAAACATGTTTATGTTGGATTCCCCCCATTTAAACACCAAAAACAAAGTTCAGTTAAAAAACAAAAACAAATCAACCGGGAATCTCAAAGTCTCCGATGTCCAACCTCGGATGCTCCTCGGAAAGGTTCCGATTGAGAGTGCCATCGCATGTATGTTCAAAAGTTAGTGAATACCCTCTGGTGAACTAACATAGCTATTGAAAATGGCCATTTATAGTGGATTTTCCCATTAAGAATGGTGATTTTCCATTGCTATGTTAGTTCACCAGAGGGTACATCGTTCCAATCAAATCAAAGAAAGCACCCGTTCCTCAAGGCATGTTTTAATTAATCAGTTCTTGGCTATGTATCACCATTTTGGGTATTGTGGCTGGGGTCTGCTTGAAGCAAATTTTAGATGAGATGTTGTGTCCAATTTTCAGTCTACATAACCTACCTTGAATAGCACTAAAACGAAACTATAGCTCTTAATATGTATCGATGTCAATATTATGTACTTTATTAATTATCCCCAAAACATCCCAAAACAGCTTCCGGCCAACCCTCCCACCACAGAACCTCGAGGACAATGATCAAACAGCCAGTGTAGAACTGCGCCTGCGTCCTGCAAACACGGTCGGCAAAGTTGGTTGGTGAGGGGCCCCAGGGCCGAAACCATGGTAAAATGGTGAGTTAACTGGGAGTTTAGATATGATTTATGATGAGTAAACTTGGGGAGGAACCGCAATTTCTGGTGGTAGTCTCCGTCAACCTCTCCATGTTTTCTGCCCAAACTACCAACACACAAAAAACAAATGCAGCACCTTGCACCACATTATCATATTATATATATATGTGTGTGTGTGTGTTCATTCTTTTTTTTTCCCCCATTGCATGCCTATGAACCACACAAAAGTATCAGCTATATCTTTTTCCTTGGTTAAATCCCCAATCGTTCTGGCTACTTAAAATACGTGTGTTGCTTCCATTTTACCCTCTGGTAATTTGTTACATAGCTATTGAAAATGGCCATTTATAGAGGATTTACCCATTAAAAATGGTGATCTTCCATAGTTATGTGGTGACAGTTTACCAGAGGGTATGCATCAACATCTCCAAGTTCCTGTCTGTTTTTGTTCCAACGCCGTACTTAAATCAACTCTATCCCCGGTTTTCGCTGATGAAATTACTAAAATTTATAGTTCGATGATTTTCCCCATGATTTCCCATTAAAACCTCCATTTAGTTCGGGGATTTTCTCATGGCCACGTTAGGTTTTTTGGGTTAAATCCCTTTGATCTCCCCTGACAAAAATCCATGATTTTCCCACTCAAATCCAACTAAACAGGGGCATATCACCGGTTTTTCTTGGTCAAATCGCTAAAACATGATGGTACATCACACTTTGTGTTGGTTAAATCATGTTGAATCTCCAGTTTTGATGGTTAAATCATGTTGAATCACCAAATTGTGCTGCTTCAATCATGTGACATCTCCATGTTTGATGGTTACTTATCTTACCCTCTGGTAATTTGTTACATAGCTATTGAAAATGACCATAGAAATAGTGGATTTTCCCATTAAAAATGGTGATTTTCAATAGCTATTTTGACATAACCAGAGGGTACTTCTCCCATTCTCCCAACGACCGTCCCGGCCATGAAACTGCTTCACCAACCACACCTGGACAGCACCGTGGGGATCTCACGGATGGCACCATGCAACTCGCCACCGGTGATGAGTTCCGTAAGGATGTAGACCTCGACCGAAAATCGACAAGAATCGAAACCCATAGTATCCATGTATGGCATATATGCTAACATTTGGGGTATATTGATGGTAAATGTCACCATATATAGCATACATGGATCCTATGGGAAATGGTAAAACCCCAGGGATTACCCTCTGGTGAACTAACAAAAAACTATGGAAAGATCCACCATGCTATTAATGGGAAAATCCACTATTTCTATGGCCATTTTCAATTGCTATGTTAGTTCACCAGGGGTTAATGTAAAAATAGTAACATTAAATTAATCTGATTAATCAGCTGGGGCTGGGACCACTATTGGAAAATTCCGATCAAAATTAATCAGATCTGTCATATGATCACATTTTCGAAATCAAATAGACATCGATCTGTCATGTGATTAAAACACCTTTTGTTTTTGTGTTTTTTTTGAAATGTGATAGCAACCATTATATAATTACCATCTGATGACAAACCTACTAGTAGATGATAATTAGTCAGCATTACAAATGGTCTTATAATGTGATATCATCTATAGCAAGTTTACAGTATCGTATATATATATATATACAGTACAAGAGGTACCATCCGATTTAGAACCAATCATATATGATTTCAGGGGATATATATATATATATATAGGTTGATGTAATGGATAAAAAACAATCAAAAACAATCTGATTGGTAAAGCTGATTATAAAATACCCTCTGGTAATTTAACATAGCTATTGAAAATCACAATTTTTAATGGGAAAATCCACTATTAATGGTCATTTTCAATAGCTACGTTAAATTACCAGAGGGTATTATAAATGGCTTTAATGTGGGACACCCAATGCCATAAACACCTACCGGCCTACCGGGGATGGTTGAAATCTCACCCATGCAATGCTGATTTTGGGGATTAATTATTATTATTATTATTGGGTTTACCACATAATAATGGTTCATTATTGCGCTTATCACAGTTTAATACTTTAGATAGGTGGATAATATGATACCAACAATCTTATCCATGCCATGTATATCTGATCTTCCGCTTGGACACTTCCAGTGGAATATCCCATATGGTTAAATCACCATATCACATCCCATCTCTCTCTCCCTCTCTCTCTCTCTATATATATATAAATGTACCATATATGCGCTGTGCTTATTTTAAAATAGCAATAGTAAATCTAGGCGAATCGTCCATAAATTAAATGGACCAAGTATATCCCAAATTTTGCTGCTTTACAATCTTTACTAGTGGGTTTACAACATGAATTGTGGAAAAGTCCCCAGAGTGACTCCCCCAAAAAAAACAAACGCAGGTCGCGTTGGTCGCACGTCCAAGGCACGCTCTTGGTCGTCTCGAAGGTCTGCACCAATCTCCTGAACGCGAAGGTCAGTTTTCAGGGTTGAAAACCATGGGAAAAGCCGTAGGAAAATACAGAAAAATGGCCATGGCTATAAACGTTATAACTGGTTATTTCTATGGGATAAAAAAACATTCTATAAATGTTTTTTTTCTGTACAAACATAAGTTGTATATAAAGGGCCATAACTGTGGGATTGTTCATGGGATTTTGATCGGATTCAATTGATGGATCACTGGATTGTTCATGGGATTTTGATGTGATCTGGATGGGATATGCTGAATTAAGGCCATTTGGGGATGATTTCCCTTACTAACCATGATTTCCAGTGAGGTCGTAGTGAGGTCGTTATAATTTACCCAGATGGGATATGAATGGGCTTTTGGAATATGATGGGACTTTATTGTGAGCCCCTCCGAACGTGGGATCCACAACTATCCATGTTCAGTGGAATGATTGATCTGCAGGAGACCATGGCTTTTCCCATTGAAAATGGGGGGTTCTAACTCCAATTTCACCATGGTTCATGATAGTTATAACTATGATTACTCAGGTTTATGGACAAACAAAATCCAACAAACTTAACGGGGCCCACATGGTACAATGTGGGGCCCCCGTTGGATAGCTAAGTTGGTGCAAATAACTTCAATTTCACTATGGTTTATGGTACGTAAATAACTATACTTAATGGGGTTTATAAACCAACTTATAACTGGGGGGGCCAAATGGTATAATTTTTCCCGTAAGCCAATCCATTGAGTTTTTCACAACACGATGATTTCCCAACGACAAGTTCCCAACCGATCTTCCGGAGAGTTCACCACCCACAAGATAGTTCCGATGTTGGGATCCCCCAGTTTTAAGGTGGATTAAAAAAAAAACATAGCATAAACCATTGAATTCACGTCGTGATCTTTACATATATCAATAAATCAGCTATACATCCCATTAAATCACATGTTTTCTTGTTAAATCCACCATTTTCGTATAGTTGTCCTATGGTTTTCCCAAGATGTTCCTATTTTTTCCTATCTCCAACCATTCCGCATCAAACATCGTCACCAAGTGACATGATGAACGGATGCTCTTGTGCCTTGAGCAATTCGCATTCGCCTAAGCAGGTCAGGGAAGTCCTTGAATTGAAACCACTTGGGTGAAATAAGGTTTCACTAAACGAATAGACTATATATAAATTTTAATGGACTTATTCCACTAAAGGAACCTCATTTATATTTAATATAACACTTATTTTCACTGTTTGGAACCACTTCACTAAAAGAGTAACCTACATATAATTAAATAGATTAAAATAGCAAGAAAAACTATGACAAATAGAAAGCATCTATGGGGCACAAATATGGAACCAGAATCTATGGGGAAAGATATGCTTCTCGTTGTGTTTTCCATCAAGCAATAAAATCTGAACTAGTGCTAGATTCTTTTCAAACCCTGAATGGTGTTTTTAACCTATTCCAAAACTTCTTATCTGGTAGCCAGAGTGGAAACAAACAGTATTCCAAAAATTAAGGCACCAAACCATTGATAGATTGATAGCACGTCACATCATGTTTTCCTGGATGTACCCTCTGGATCCCTCTGGTTATTTGTTACAGTTTGTTATTTAGCATAGATACTTGGTGGCTCATCCCACTTAGTAAGTGGGTTATAACCCCAGTTATAAATGGGATAAGTAGGGTTAATCCACTTATAACTGGGGTTATAACCCACTTACTAAGTGGGATGAGCCACCAAGTATGGAAACTTGCCCAATCCATTGGTAATTTAACATAGATATGGGAGCATGGCCCATTTAATAGTTCGATGATTTACCTCTTTTCCAGGTCGCAAAGCCTTAAATAACCAGATGGTATCCCTGTTAATCACCACTAATCATCCTTATATAGTTATCATCATTAATCATTCATTAATCATCATCACCCATAATCATCCCTATATAGTTACTGGCTGGTGGTATACCTACCCGGACCTACCCCTCTGAAAAATATGAAAGTCAGTTGGGATGATGACATTCCCAATATCTGGAAAAATAAAATCCATGTTCCAAACCACCAATCAGGTTATCATCATTTGACTATATATATCTGGTTGGTGGTTTAGCCATCTTGGAAAATATAAGTTCGTCAATGGGAAGGATGACATCCCACTCCCATATATGAAATGGAAAAATAAAAGCCATGTTCCAAACCACCAATCAGTGGTTTATAAACTATATATGGATAAACCACGGAAAATCTTGGGAAGTCATCTATAACTGGATGTTTTTGTTGGGGATACTAGGATACTATATGACTTATATGACCACTATATTGCCACTATCATATCACCAGAGACTCAACATCCTCATCCCAACCGGCTGACAGCCCGCCGCCAACGCTGGCGAGCGACGCTTGACCTCCACGGGGATCTTTCCCTGACTCTTTCGCACCCGCTTCAGGGCATACCTCAGACGGAAGGATTCACAGTTGTGTGGCTGATTTATGGGTGATTTATGGCTGATTTATGGGTGATTTATGGCTGATTTATGGGTGATTTATGGTGTTTTATGGATGATTTATGGTGACTTATGGGTGATTTATGGATGATTTATGGTGTTTTATGGATGATTTATGGGTGATTTATGGATGATTTATGGTGTTTTATGGATGATTTATGGGTGATTTATGGGTGATTTATGGTGTTTTATGGATGATTTATGGATGTTTTATGGATGATTATGGGTGATTTATAGATGATTTATGGGTGTTTGATGGAGGATTTAAGGGTGATTTCTATATTGTGGCAAAACAATGGCATCTCTTTCTCGCCATCGGCTTCAGACCTAGCCTGCGCCCAACTGACATATTGACTACCAGATATTTTGGATGATTATCCCATATGCTCCATATACCTACAAAACTGGGTGATTTCTTTCGGGCAAATGTTGGGATTCATATTCCAGCACCATGGATCATATGGGTATTATGACTTATTGATGCCTATTTTTTCACATATTTTTTCGGATGTGAGATTCCGATGAGCAACTCGAAGTGCTCTGGACCCTGGGGATGAATGATGAATGTTGGTGGCTGGAGAAAATCACTGCGCCATGGGCCATAGTGATTCACAATAATTCTGGTTACGATTTTTTTTCAGCAATCCATCTTCTCCTGGGTTGCTATAATTATTATAATTAATGCTGTTTCTGGGAAATGACCCATGACCCATGTTGATTTCAAATTTCAGTGACCTAAGCCATGGCCTGTCTAGGAAGCCACAATCCCCCAACCGTTGCTGCAACCGTTGCTGCCCAGCCACCGCATGCCTTGCGCAGGTTAAACAGAAGTCAGACTAAGTGTGGAAACTGTCACACGGAGAGTGACGATAATCCTGACGATCTATCCCATAGGATCCATGTATGGCATATATGCTAACATTTGGGGTATATTGATGGTAAATGTCACCATATATAGCATACATGGATCCTATGGGCATGATTAATTTTGGAGACAGCATTTGAGATATTGGACCATTCAAACCAATGCTGACCCACAATGAAGCACTTTCCGATCCAACTTTCCGACGCAAACAATAAACGACCAACAATGCTTGGAAAGCAGCAACATTGAATGACCCCTTTGCCAGTTGAAGTTCCCCAAGATCCGCGTGGCCCAATAGTCGCGACATTCCCGGAATGTCTGGTTCACCATTACCCATAGGATCCAGGTATGGTATATATGCTAACATTTGGGGTATATTGATGGTAAATGTCACCATATATAGCATACATGGATCCATTACAAGCTGTTTGCGTCCGTGAAAGTCCGTCTGAAAGTCCGTTGGACTTGCCCATGCCACTCAGATTTACCGGTCAAACATGGCTTGCTGAAAAATCCAGCTTTTTTAGACGTTTGATTTTTGTTGCTTAAATCCGCGGCCCATTTGTTGGTTTATATCCCCATGATCTCCCCATACATAGTTCGATGATTTTCCAGCAATAAATCCTTCAGTTTTTCGGGATTTCCCAGCCCCGTTTGATCCCTTAAAGGAGGTACCCAACAGAGACGCTCCGACGGTCCGCGCCTGTCTTCTTGTTCATCACCAGTCGTACCACCCCAGCTGCGCCGGCGCCAATGACACGGACGGTCTTCAGGTCCTACCAAGGGAGGTCGGTCCAACAGGACGGGGGCCCCAAGATAGCGTTCAGTTGCCTTAATGAGTGGCTGAATTCTATAGTTTATGGTAGATATAACTATAAATAGTTAATGGGCTTTATAAACCAACTTATAACTAGGGGGCACCATCCTGTAGGTATAGCCAGAATTCATCAAAGAAATGGGGAAAACAATTGGGGGATAATTAGAATCTTACATATAACCTACGTTTAATATGAATGTTGGTTTTAGAAATCTTGAATTTGCTTATGGGAATACAAAGAATAAGGGCCATGCCCAGTAGATTCCCCAAATGACTCAGGTTATGTCATTTCATGGCCAACCATTCTATGGCCGAACCAGAAACAGGGCCCAAAATGCGTGGGGCCGGCTACTTGAAACGCTTGATGTTTCACATCAAATGTACTATAGGAACGTCTGATGAATCAACCCTGGCCGTTTATCTTGGATGGCCAGTCCGAAACCTCCCATCTGATGTCCAACAGCAAGCCCCTCCCCGGCCACTCCTTCATAGTAAAGTCGGTGTCTTGCCTTGGCATGTTCTCTTTGGGCTGGTGAATGCAGGTGAATGCTGGCGGTTTTAGCATTCCTGGCAGCATCCTAATGAAATAATTTGAACTAGTAGCTGTATATCACTCCTCTCACAGGGGAATCTCAGGAATCCAAATACCAAAAAACTACATGCTGGTTTGCGTTTCGGTTGGGTCTTAACAGCTTGATCCAACAAGAATTGGTCAGTGGTAAATGTCCAATTTTGACTTAAAATCGTGGTTTATGAAATTGTGTATGGCCCCCATTTGAGAGGATGGAGAAGACGGATATGGTTCATAATTGCGGATGGTTCGGAATGAATTTATATATATATATATCTAGCAAAAACTATCCCTCTCTCCATCGCCTTCTCAAAGAGTTCAGCTGGGCCAAAGGCGAGTGAAAAAGCAACCGCTCCAGCAGGGTATATAGACAGGAGAGGCTGCTAAATAATCCCCACCTCCTTTTACTAAACGTACCCCAAATACTAAAACCTAGGGTCGCGTTAAATTTTGGGAAATTTCAGACTGGCCAATTTGACTTTTAATTGATCCCTTTCGAAAACAAATCACAAATGAAGGTCCCATTTCAGGGTTTCACCCCCTAATAATAAAAACTAGTCAACCCCGGGGTGTTTGGTCCGTCTTTGAAGGTCGAAAAAAAAAGAAAAAAAGTATTTTATTATATTCTTGTTTTTAATCTAATATTAGGGGGAAGCTTCGCACCCCAATACTAAATACCCCCGTAATACAAAAAACTCCTCCAGGTGTTCATTATTTGGGAGACCGTTTAGGGGACCGTTTAGTTTTTTGGGGGAAGGGAAATACTGCTTGTAAAAAAACGATACATGCCCCTGTTCTGGTTATTTCTGGCAGTTCTGGATGTTTTATTCTTCTGGATCCCCAGTTCTAATCCTTGGATTCAAGGGGAATGAACTTGGTCGAGGTGCAGTCGGATGCGATGCATCAACTCCTGTTGCATCTTGCCTGGCAACGGTGGAACGACCAAAATTCAATGGGAGATGACAAGATTGGGACACCTGTTTGGTAGAAACAAAGGTCATGGTGCATATTTTGGCATCCAGCTAAACTTTGTGTAGATGATTTTGATTGATTTTGACTACAGACACTACGCCACTACGCCAATGTCTTGCCTTTTTTTGCCAAGCCATGATTGTAACCTGTTGACATCACTGGATGGCTTCAGCTCCCCAAATCCCAAGATCCCAACGAGACACGTTTTTTTTTTGTGATTTGCTTCAAGGCTGAAACGATGCTGGAAAGTATTCACAACAAACAAACAACATATACAGTTACATACATGTGCCCTCTGTTTGCTATGCAAAATGGCTCACTTATAGATGATTCATAGATGATTATGATGATTTACCTATTAATCTGTTAGAAATGGTGCTTTTCCAGAGCAAACTGTTAAATTCGCAATGGGTGGCAAGAGCTACAGCCAGCAACAACCAGCAACACCATGGCGATATCAAATAAACCCTTCATTGCAGAATCCACGACTATACCTCATAGATCACTCAAATCAGCAAATGAATGGGGCATCAAATGCGTTCACTAGTGAATCCCAGGGAAAAAAGTAAAAAAGTACCCTCTGGTAAACTAACATAGCTATGGAAAATCACCATTTTTTCTGGGAAAATCAACTATAAATGGTCATTTTCAATATATAGCTTTTTGTTTGTTTACCAGAGGGTAAGTCATTCTTGGACCCATTGGGTGCCAAGGCACCCTTCACAATGGATGAGAAAGTTGACTTCCTGGGCACGAACTGAGCTCCCAACTGGCGTTTTCTGTGGGTTTAAGTGAATACTTTTTTCGCAGTGGTGAAACTGCTTTGAGCAACCAAAAATGGAGATTTTAGGGTTTGAGACGACTTTGATCAAAACTTTTCGAACATAGGAGGACCATTACGGAACTTCTTTTAGCAGTATCCACATAAAAAAGGAAGGATAGACACAGGAAACCTGTGCTTGTGGGACCTTTATGTATTTCAAGTGCACCAAACATACCCTGGCTGTCATGGTCAACTCTGGCACCCCAAAGGTTGCAATGGTTTCACACTCCGGTGCCCAGAACTTGCAGTTTCCTCCTCAAAAATGTGTTTTCCACTGTGTTTACCAATGATTATTCAATAACTGCATGAAATATATATATATATATATGTTTTTTTTTGGGGGGGTGATTGGTTGTTAAACCTGAACCACCAGCTTCAGGTAGAACCGTCCAAGCATCATCTCTTCATACTTTCCAACTAAATAATCATTTAAAGTTGATTGTGTTAATCATGTTCACCCAATTTCACCCACCACCTTCAAACAAACAGTTGAATCATCACCAACTACTTCATTTATTGGAGATTTCCCAACCACACTGTTTGGTTTTCACCGATTTTAACCATAGAAAACTCATATGGGTTCTCAGCCATCTCCTTTATGGCGATAATCTCTTATAACAGCTTCCAAAAAAGATAGGTTTCCGTGAGATTTTTCACCTGAAAATTTCCAGGTGTCCTTAAAGTTTCCAGCATCTTTTTTTTTGTTTTCGCAGGGTGGCTTTCTACCCATACTTTCCAACCATTTCATAGCAT
Source organism: Cladocopium goreaui (assembly GCA_947184155.2). NCBI lineage: Eukaryota > Dinophyceae > Suessiales > Symbiodiniaceae > Cladocopium > Cladocopium goreaui. The sequence continues at coordinate 163,962 of CAMXCT020000380.1, read as the reverse complement.
TTCCACCACCTCCCGTTGTTTTCCCGTTGCGTTCCCCGTCCCCTAACCGTAACGGCTACGCAGCGGTTGAACGGCCGAGGGGCTCGATGGACCAGAGCTCGGCCTCGGGCGAGGAGACCTCCACCGTGGCGGTGCGGGGCTCGTCGAAGAGCAGCGCGCGCTCGCCGAAGTACGAGTTCTTCGTCATGGTGCCTTGGCTGGATGGATATTACCCATAGGATCCATGTATGGTATATATGCTAACATTTGGGGTATATTGATGGTAAATGTCACCATATATAGCATACATGGATCCTATGGGTTATACTAATAGTGGGATATATGATATGTATTTTATATATATATATAATTTACATCTATATATATAATTTACATATATATATGTGTGTGTGTGCGTGTAAGAAAAAACACACACATACGTATGTATATACATATATATATATATAGAGTTCTATTAATTAAAAGTGATATGAAATTTACGTGTAGATGGTTCTTTGTCATGGTGCCTGGGAAAGAGGGCAGTGAGGGGTCATCTGTACATATATATATATATATATGTATATGTATATATCCAACGATGAAAAGGGTGCTTGATATGATACAAACATCGGCTCTTCCCAGTATCCTCAAAAAATTGACAACAACAAATAATAGGCACAGACTATTGATTGAATCCCATTCCCTATCAATGTGGGTTTCCCCCAATGATAAACCTTGCATCTGGGGATGGTTGAAATATGTTGAAATCCCAGCCATGGTGATATGGATTGAGGATGGTGCAAATAGCATTGGGTGAATCCAAAAAAATGAATCCCGAAGAAAACATCCCTATGAAATCCCTCTGAAAAAATCCTATGAATTTCCATTAATTCCCTATGAAATCCTTATGAAAAATCCCTTTCTGAATCCCTCCCGCCAGCGACCCGTCTCCAGCTCGGCACGAATGAACTTCCCATTGATCTCCACCTTGACGTCGCCGCTGGCGATGACCTCGTGGCGACGCGACTTTCGGATTCGCTGGAAGGTTAGGATCTATCCATACTACCCTCTGGTAAACATACAAAAAGCTATCGAAAATGGCCATAGAAATCGTTGATTTTCCCATTAATAGCATGGTGATTTTCCGTAGTTATGTTAGTTTACCATATACAGTACTAACAGCCAATATTTTTAGTAAAACAATTAAACAATAGATTATACCGCAAACTATATTTTACATTATTTTACTACCGGTAACCTATATTTCCAAACAGGGATTTACGAAGAAAAGTGGCAATTAAACCATCGTATGCAAGCTTAGACAACCACCAGTAGAGACTAACCTATATTACTAACCTACATTACTAACAGCCAATATGCTTAGTAAAGCAATAGATTTACGAAAACCAATAGTAAAACCATATGTTACAAACTGATGTTGATGTTGATGGTTTACGATTTCCTTCAAACACTCATATTTCTTCATGTTGAAGGTTTACACAACCCACAAAGATACGGCAAAAACATGGGGAGGGTGGATCCATGCCCATCAATGGATCTCTTGGGCTGAACTGTTGAACTCCCTGGGCGTCCGGGCAAAGAAGGAGGAACCGACCTCACCCTGCTTGATCACGTGAGCGCCTGGACGACTTGGTGACGATTCTCATGCTTGTGATTGTTAGATATTATCAGATCACGTTGGCTCATTATAAAACGATAGCGAAAAAAATGTTAGTGTTTGAAAAAAATGAATATAGCTCATTCATCATGACAATAGTTCATCATGTGTTTGTATTAGAAATAGTCCTTTTTTTTACGACATTTTTCGTCTCACGCATCTTAGAAATACGAAGTGGGGCGTTGAGCAAATGCCAAGCCGATTATCCTGCTCCTTGCATATGATCATTCCCCTACGAGGATTCCATGATCATCGCACCCCGCCAATGCCCCCTAGTGTAGCCACTAAAAACAACTTGCACTTTGCACATACTACTCAAGACTCAACAGTATATCCTTCTATGAGTCTTCCCTGCCGGGATTTTTTTTAATAATGGTGCACCCCAAAAAAATCAACCAATTCATTGGTTTCTACTAATTGGAAAGCCCATGTGGTTTTGGGTAGAGGTCGCAAAAAGATAGAAGTGCTTTTTCGAAGGATGTTTTGTTGATGATCTTTACTCATAGTTTGTAGGTTTCTGATTCTTATCTTTCAATTTGGATGTTGCTATACTGGTGTGTCTGAAACTAGCGCACTCCAAAATCCACTGCTTTTGTTTTAATGTTATGCTTTCCCTATTAAAAATGCCAAAACTGGGAGTACAACCAATGTTTTATTGGTGATTTGACTTATATATGTATCCCATTGTATCACCCAAAAAAACACCCTAAAATGGTTAGTTCATTCCATTATCCCCATCCATACCCTCTGGTTTGAAAAAAATATAGCTATGGAAGCTATGGCTCATTTATAGATGATACCCTCTGGTAAACTAACATAGCTATGGAAAAATCACCATGTTATATATGTAAACCAACTATAAATCACCCATTTTCCGCTATGTGAGTTCACCAGAGGGTAACACATGTGTTTTTTTTGTGTTGCTATGACATGAAAAATGGTCATTTTCCCCTATGAAACCATGATGTTCCTATGGAAAAAATGGAGATTTTTTTCCCGAAAACGGTGGACTTTTCCAGCCAGCTGCCGCGCCCAGCTGCCGCCTTGTCGATAGCGTTGCAGCACGAAGGACTGGACCAACTTGGTGATCTGTTCGCTACTGAGGTGACGGAAAATGTGCACCTGGCCATGGGTTGAGGGGAGTCACATGGAGTCACTTGGGGGTTGAACTTAAGGATAGCTGGTTGGTGATTGAGCCCTACCCATCTGAAAAATGATGGACTGAAAGTCAGTTGGGATGATGACATTCCCAACTGAAAATTGGTGTTTCACTAGACTTGACGAAATTATGTGAAATTATGTGATGCTCCATGAGTTTCCAATCTGTTTCATGGACTTGCAGTAGGTTCTAATCCTCTATTTCAGCGAACTATATATCTAGGCCATCTGAGCAAGAGTGCATGTGGAAGGAATTTACTCTGGCTGCGGTTGGGCACGTGCAACCTGCTTGCATATTGTACCCTCTGGTAAACTAACATAGCTATGGAAAATCACCATTTTTCATGGGAAAACCCACTATAAATGGCCATTTTCAATAGCTACGTTAAATTGCCAGAGGGTATTTCTTGTTTCTGTTCTTCCATGGGCGTCTTCCTAGCAATTTTGGGGTGACAAGTCCATGTGAATGGCTACCCAGCTACCCTGTGCTGAGCCTGGATACCGGTGTCAATGGTAGATTCTGGACATTTTCAGTGACACATCTACGTCCCAGATTCCTCCAAAGTGGTAAACTGTAACCCATCGACGCCTTCGCAAATTTCATCCATGATATCATCACCATCATCATCCTCATCATCATTTTGTGGCTTTTGGCAACAAAACATCTTCGTTTTCAGGTGGATCAGGTGGTAACCACCCACCATTTCCGAAGAAAGTGGTGCTCCCAAGTGATGACTTGGCTTCAGCAACTTGGCGATTCCGAATTGGGGCACCCTTTTTGGCAACCAATCTTGTCCCACTACCGTAACGGTAGCCTCCTTTTGTAGCCCATAAGAAATGGCGTTTTGACCCCACAATCTTATGGGGATGGTTTATACAACCTATGGTGATTTTGGGGTTGTTGTTTTTTTGGGGCTTAGCACAATTGAAATATATAATTATATATATAGTGTTTTTATCTATCTATCTAATCTAATCTAATCTAATCGAATCGAATCTAATCTATCTATCTATCTATTCATTTATTATGTGGGTAAACCAATAATAAACCATCCCCCAGTCATCACCATTTTTATAGGTGCTATGTTTACCATTCCCAGTCATGGGTCGTAAAAATGGCATTGTTTTACCCACATTAACCACTATTAACATCTATTAACATCATTATTTTCATATCTTGTTAACCAAACATTGATGATCATTGTTAACCACTAATATTCACCATTAATGATCAGTATTAACCATCATAAACCATGATTGACCTATGTCTTACCATGATATCCCGAAGGTGAGCTTCGACCTAACTGGCGATACAGTCCCTCGGGACAGTACCTTCTTGGCCACGATGAGTTTTCGCGTAAGGTCTGAGGCCTGCCATGCGCTCGCGGCTGGGGCTGGGAGTTGGATATTATGAAACCTGGATGAACAATGATGAACATAGACTTTTGAATAGACAACTTTATGGCGAAAACATGTAAACATGCGATATTTTTTTCTATCATACATATATACTATAATATGTATTCTATAATTTATACAAAACATTGCAATCATACATGAACCTATGATATTCTATAATTGTCGTTGAAGACCGTTTTTACCAACACCTCAAACCTGGGATCTCAATCTTCGTGTTTCATTAAGTACAGTAGCCTCCAGTACACGAGCATAGCTATGGTATAGATGGACCATTGATAGATGGTTTGAGCAGTAAAATAGTGATTTTCAATACCCTCTGGTGAACTAACATAGCAAAGGAAAATCACCATTCTTAATGGGAAAATCCACTATAAATAGCCATTTTCCATTGCTATGTTAGTTCACCAGAGGGTAGCTATGTTAAATTACCAGAGAGTATTTCGCAAAGCTCTCGGATCGTCCCCAGTTCCATGAAGCCACTGGATTATTTGTTGCCAAGTGCAACCACCATGGGATATATCCCAATACATTCGAATTACAACCCACAAACACAAACCTGGTTTTCTATGGGTAAAACAATGCCATAAACCATCCCCCAGTCACCACCATTTTTATAGGCGCTATGATTTACCATTCCCAGTCATGGATGGTTTATGGCGTTAGATTCGATCAGTGGAAGATGGACCTGTTCTGCATCTGTGACTCGGGTTACTTTCAGGGCCTCGGGAAAAGTCCCCATCTGATCCCAATAGCATAATATATATATTTATATATATAGCACCCCCAACAACTTACAACACTATGATTCAATAATATCATAGTTCGTAATAATAATAATACTAATAATAATAATAGCTAGATACCATAATCATATAATGAAAACTAGTGGTTCTATATTTTTTGGGGTTACTAGAATCATAACATATAATACCAATAAGCCAATAATAATAATAATATTTATTGTTATTATTATTATGTACTGATCCAGAATGTATAGTCCCCAAAAAAAATACAGGTGGATACTATATATATATATATCTATCTATCTATATCCCCGAGTAGATAGAATATGATTAAAAACACACATCACTACTCAGGATTTTCATATGTCGGGGCATACCAAACCAATATTTGGGGAGAATAGTGATTATACATAATATTAATATGGGAGAGATCAGCAAATAAGGATATCAGTTGTGACATGTGAATAATTGACAGCTGCTTAATCATCGTTTTACCGTGTGTAATCACTCAGCATATAGCGGTAAAATCAGGAAATTAATCATATCTCATCATCCTGAATGATTCCAATCTGATACACACTGCACCGGGGGCACATTACACAACTTTTGACTGGTTGGTGTTTTTTCGCCCTACCCCTCTGAAAAATGGAGTGAAAGTCAGATTGGATCATCATCCCAACTATTGGGGAAAATAAAAGTCATGTTCCAAACCACCAACCAGATAATAGTTGGACTATAGTTGGTGAAAAATGTTCCAAACCACCAATCAGCTGAGATATGCCGCAACAAAAACTCACCACAATCCAGTGCCCGCAACCACCTCCTCCGCATTCCCAATGGCCGCCAGGCCCAGCTCTTTCAGCGCCGACAGCAAGCCCTCCTTGGTCAGGAAGCCCACACGCGCGCCGTTCCTGAGAGCTGGGGATCCAGGAAAAATGCTGGAAAAATATGGGGAAACCCACTATGAATGGAGGTTTTAATTGGTAAACACATCATAACACATCTATGCAGTTTCTCATTTTTCACGGCAACTGTGGAAAGATCATAAGAGCATTTTTGAATGGCAGCTGAATAGCATCTAATCTCTGAAATATGTATAAATATATATAGGACCCATACGCTCCCTGTATGGTATATTTACCTACATTTGGGTGATTATTCGGGCAAATCTTGGGTTTCATATTCCAGACATGGAGCATATGGGGAACCTATATTTCAGAGACTAGGTGACCAAAAAGCCACCATCGCTGTGTTTTCCCATCTTTCAAGGTCACCCGGTTTGAAGAATCCAAGTTGCGCACCCGCCTTGAAACTCCTGCGATGTTTCGGGATGGCCAAAAGCTAAGCGAGCTGTGAGAAATGTTGGAAATGGGTGAGCTGTTAGGCTTATGGCAGTTCTAATGGATGTTAATGGATGTTAATGGATGTTAATGGCAGTTCTAATGGATGTTAATGGATGTTAATGGATCTCAATGGGCTTTACAAACCAACATTTCACTGGTGGGCACCGCCTTGTAGGTAGTTCAACTATGTTCCTTTTATGTCCTTTCAAAGGAAGTATAGGTTGGGCTGTTTTTTTAAGCCACGTATTTTCAACAACCAACCTGTCGGAAAAGGGTAGTCACTCTTGGATCACTCTCTGAGTCACGCTGTCATGCTGCACCCCCACTTGACCCAATGTACACAATTTCAAGGCGGTCGAGTCCGAAATCTGCACGACACGGAAATCATACATGCAAAACGTAGCAAAACATACCATCTGGTTATCTAACATAGCTATGGAAAATCCCTTATAAATGGCGGTTTTAATGGGAAAATCAACAATTTTCCGTGGCTATGTTAAAGGGTATCTATCAAGTGGTGGGGAAACTCACATTTTGTAGCTCCAACTGGTGCTAAATTCAGGGAATCTGACTGGGAATATGGCTGCCCCGCTCGCTCCGAATCGCTCCCCAAAAAAGCAACAAGTTGGGGGCTCAGAAACCTGACGCCCGGCACGGGGCCCAGCAGTCCTGATTTCCGACTTTGCCTGACAGGGGCAGGTTTTGAGCCGAGAAGAGAAAATCTGAATTTGATTTTGACCCATTGAAATCATGAATATTTATTATATATATATATATAAATAAATAAATAATATGTATATATATATATAATTATACTGTATTTTGAAATCTTCGAGTCACATTATTCTGGGTGTAGAAATGTATGTTTGACTCTTCATTTTGTTTAGATTTCATGCCATCGTCAGTTGGTTCACTGGGACGATCCTCACTGTGACATCCTTCCCGTCCCAAACATCATCCTACTGAGTATCTAAAAACCCTTAAGTCCCAACTGACTTCTAACATAACATTCAGGTGAAGTTGCTAGGCTGTTACTAGTTGACATATACAAAATATATCAAAGCTGCTTACCAACCAAGATTGGTCATGTGTTTTACCCATTCAAGTGGCAATTAAGAAGCTGTTTGGAGAGTAAGGCCTCCCAATTTTAAAATGGTTTACAAACTTATCCAACTGTAGATTTACCCACCATAACCAAGTGAATGCGATCATAAATCACCTCAAAAACAACACTCTCTCTCCTCATTTTTGGGGTGGATCATCCCAGTTCGCAACTGGATTGTGATAACTTGGAAAGGCAAGTGACAAAAGGTTAGTTTTTCTATAGTCAAATGTTGTTCCTTTAATAGTGGTTGAGTACTGAAGTTAGTAACTATAGTTAGTGACAAAAGGGTAGTAACTATAGTCAAACTATTGATCATGTCAATCCAGGATATTGTCAAACACCGATTGATTACAGAAAGCGAGTTCGCCCATGTTTTTTGGAAAACTGTGGTACTTACAAATTGTTTGAATGGCATTCCTCGACTAAAAAGGTTCAGGGGCTTACTAATCCGGGTTACATAACATCATAAACCACTATATTAATAGTGAACCAACTTAGCCATGTCGCTCACTGGGGCAACCTTTTGTCCCTTTAGAAAGGTTTGGACAACTAGTTTATATATTTTGTGTTTTTTTGTCAATCATCTACCTATTGGTTGTTGAGTGGGGAGAACCCTCTACTAACCAACCAGCCGGGAGAAGGACATCCACGAACTGCAAGCTGGGGCCCCCAGTGATGTTTGTTGGTTTATAAACCTATCCAACTATAGTTATAGTTATAACTAATCCTATCCCCCTTATACTAAACACCCCCCAGAAACCATGGTTTAGTGGGGGATGAAAACACATAAGGGGAATGGGATTAAATCGCCATAGTTATCATAATGGTTTCGACCAAATTAGCTAACTTTGGGGTCCCACCTTGTAGTAATTTAGGATACTTAACCCTCTGGTTATGACTTACATAGCTATTGAAAATGGCCATGTATAGCGGATTTTCCCATTAAAAATGCTGATTTTCCATAGTCATAGCTATGTTAGTTTACTAGAGGGTAAGATGATGTTAATAAACCATTTCGCCACCTTGTGGCACCATTTCACCACCAGCTCGCACCTTGGAACTGGAATCGGATTCCAACAAACCTCCGTCTTCCAACCACTGCGCGCGTTCCAAGGTCACCTGGCCGTAGATTCTGTCCCTCTGAGGGCCATTCAGAGAGTTATAGGTTATAGTTTATCCAAGAAATATGCCATGTATGAATAATAATCCCTCCACCAAAATCTTCCAGTATGTTCCAGTATGTTCCAGTACTCCCTACAAAGTGCCGTTCTTTTTGAATCAGTTTACAACTCCATCAACTATAGTTTTTATAATATATATATAAATAATTACATATATATACCATAAACAACCAACTTAACGGACTGGGGCACCACCTCCTGCCATTCCACGGCTTCCCGTGTGGGCGTCCTTTTTCCGGGATGTCGCTTGAGTGTTTGTGGCATGTCGCTTCTCTGTTGAAAGATTAAGGACAAAATAGGGAAAAAAACACCATGGCTGCCCTTTCTTCATGGAAAATCCTGGAAAGGCATACCATCTGGTAATTTAATATAGCTATTATGAAAATGGACAACTTCTATTGCAAATTATCAAATTAGCAGATGGTAAAGTTGGCCACATGTCAGTTTTCGGAGTTTTCAGGCACAAATTTACAATTCAGGGGCCATGTTGCGACAGGACTGCAAGGTCATGCACCCCTAGGCCCAGGGTCCGGGCCTAAGCTTTGCGAAGATTGTAACTTGCGGCTTGGCTTTGCCAAGCGAACGAATTTCTGCGAAAGATGGGTCTGGGTCAAGAAATTTGGCGCACATTCGGAATGGCTTTTAGAAGACGGCTTGGGGTGAAGGTGAACGTTCCAAGCTGTGAATCCGACTCATCCCCAAACTTTCAGCTTGCGAACCGGCCGGCTTGATTGGCTTGGTGACCAATGAACACATCTGGTAATGCAATCCCCCTCCACAAAAGAACCCAAAGGTGGGATCCAACAAGTGGATCCCAATACTAAACTCATGCCTTTTCGGGAGGCATTTTTTTGTGGGGTGAAGAGGTCAATACACCATCAAAGTGACGATTTATCTGCAGGCTGATTCCACATGATTCCACGAAATCTCTGTGCGTCACGAATCTTTCAACGGTAAACTGATGGTTGGAGGCATCGGTCAACATTTTCTGAGGAGATCTCCTCCTGTTCATTGATATCTAAGTACCATGCTTGTTGGATAAAAGCTACAAACTGGCCACTGTAAACCCCAAGTGTTTGTTGGATATATCATTAGTTACTCAGTCTCAGTATGTTTCAGGAGCTTTTCTGGGTGAAACCACCCATATTGTTTCACAATGGTCGATCATGATGTCATACAACACATTTTGTTCCAGGCACCAATTTTGTTGCTTTCAAATGCTCAAATCCTATATTCTAGTTTCTAAATGGCATATCTTTCTATACATGTTACCCTCTGGTAAACTAACATAGCTATGGAAAATCACGATTTTCAATGGGAAAATCCACTATAAATCACCATTTTCAATAGCTATGTAACAAATTACCAGAGGGTAACTTCCAAAAACCCCAAAAAACACCTCAGCAACGACTGCCGGACGGCTGCGCTAGCCCGGTACGCGCGCGCGGGCGGCTGTCACACCTCTTCAGGGGCCAAGCCGCCCAACAAACACTCCACTGAGGCCCAACATGAATGGCACGGCGCACCTCAACTCCCAGACCCCCCACGGGCCCCCACGATGGATGTAGGGGGATCAAAACGCCAAAAAAAAACAGGGACCATCAATTGGGGAAAAACATATCTATAAATATATTATTATATATTATTTTATAATTATATATTATTATATATAATTATACATAATTAAATATAATTATATATATATATACATATTGTATAATTATATGTGGATTGAGATGCGGGGGATTACATTGATTACTTTAGTAAGTAAGTATCTCTTGTAGCATCTTGCTGTTCTATTTTTTTGGGGGGGAAGCTGTAAGCATCTCTGGGCCCAGTGACTGGCAGTTGTTTAACCCCAGGAAGGAAGCAATCACCAGCAAAAACTGGGATGAAGCATGATAAAACCAACCAAACAACTTGGATTTCACCAAACAAACAAATGTTGCCAAAATATCTGATCTATTACTTAGCTTGGTTTTGCAAGGAACACCAACGCACATCATCTTTCACAACCAGGCGGCATAAAATGAGTTCCGCCTGTGCGTCGCTCAGACCGAAACCTGTGCCGACGTCAGAAAGAAATGGCCCGAGGTAATTCCATCCAACATTAAACACCCCATTAAATCGTCCCACATGTGTGTTTTCACCCCCTATTTAAACCATGGCTTCTGCGGGTATGAAAGAATGGGACTTCATGTCTGCATGATCATCCGTCATCAATTAATGCTCTGGTGGAGGTAGAAACACTTGGTGTTCCCCTACTTCCTGCCAGATGTCCAGCGATTTTGTCTAGTTACACATGTCTCCCTTGAAAGTCCCCAAACTTAGGTGAACATTTATTAAGAGCCCCCCTGAAGTCTCCATTAAGCACCTTGTCCGTTCAAAATTGTCTCCCGTTTCCTTATCTCCAAAGCATTGAATAATCCAGAAACCATGAGAATTGATCAAAGAACTACAGTCTTGAAACCCAGTCATAAACCTATGGTTGGGGATGTCACCTTGGGGATAAGTAAGAATATATCAACTCAAATATACCATCCCCCCACCAGCCCTTCGGCCCCCAAGGCACAGCAAAGGCCACAAACACAGGGCACGGTGGCGGAACACCAGGCGCAGCCCACCAGCAGCAGCAGTAGCAGAGCCACCAGGACGCCCACACCACAGATCGCCCACCTGGGAGGAGGATTTGGTCTTGCAACATCTGGTGTATAGATAAATATCTATATCTATATCTATATCTATATATCTATATCTCTATCTCTATCTCTATCTATCTATCTATCTATCTATCTATCTATCTATCTATCTATCTATCTATCTATCTATCTATCTATCTATCTATCTATCTATCTATCTATCTATCTATCTATCTATCTATTCATCTATCTATATATATATGTGTGTGTATACGCATACACACACACATAAATGAAAATGAATACGAATATGTATATATATATAAGTATATATATATAATATATACGGCTTATATTTGTTCGTGAGGTCTTTTTTCCCGCTCCAGGTCCCACACAAAATCACCCATTGGCATTTGGTGATTTGTTGATCCCATTGGCTAAGTCTTAGTCATGGCGCCCTGGCACCCGCTTGGTACCCAAAGTTATAGCTGGTTTAAGTAGTAGGTATTGACCCCTTCCCATATCTTTCTGGGGGTTCTCCACTTGGATTTTTCTCATTTTTCAATCCCCTAACTGAGCTTATCCCATTTGAAATTCAGTGGGTACCCCAGTCACCAAAAAGCCGCAACCCCAGTCACCGCAGTTGTCCAAGGCTCAAGGGCAGCGTGGTCCAAAAGATCAGAAACCCCAGGAGGGCGCCCGGCAGCGCAATGGCCCGCGCCACAACCGTCAGGACCTGGTGACACCTCGGCACCGCAACAAGACACAGCACGGGTTTAAACGCTGCAGGGGTCAGGCATGGATGAACGAGCCGAAAATCGATGAAAATAGGGCAGTTTTAGATGATTTGAGCAGGAATCAATAAACATTGAGCAAAAACGGATGACAAATACGGATGTGACCATCAAAACGATCGAAACAAGTGGGGGAAAAATTGATTCGTAAGTTGGGCGATTTCACTTGACTTCACTGGGCTGTTACACTGTTAGGTTTATGGTTGAAGCAAACTAGGTAGATGAACGAACAAACATCACTGCGAAGCCCCTTGTCCCTGTTACGATGGCCTTGCGTACCCAAGATTCAAACATACCGATATATATATATATATATATATATATTTATTTAAATGTCATCATCATCATCATCATCATCATCATCATCATCATCATCATCATATATCATATATCATATATCATATATCATATGTCATCATATATCATCATATGTCATCATATATCATCATATGTCATCATATATCATCATATATCATCATATATCATCATATATCATCATATATCATCATATATCATCATATATCATCATATATCATCATATATCATCATATATCATCATATATCATCAAATATCATCATATATCATCATATATCATCCATCATATATCATAATCTTATATCATAATCATATATCATCGAACATAGGGATGGTGCTTTACAGCAACCCTCAAACATGGGGCTGCAAACAGCACCGCCATAGTTGGGAGTTCCAAGGTTTCAACGGCACATTGTCTATATCAGGGAAAAAAAAAACGAAACTCCTTGTAATCTGAAATCTAAGAAATTGTCCGACGACCAAATCTGGGATATAGATATAGAGAATTGAGTGTTGATGGGTAAGTGGACTTTCATCAACATATTATATTTAAGTACTGGGTAAGCCAAACGCTCATGGGGTATTGTATGAATATATATCCCTCCATTCTGATATCGTGGGGGCATCAACCTGAAAATGGCAACCAAACATGGCTGGGGAACATCCCTTTATTTTCCCATTGAAACATCCATTCAGAAGAGATCTTCCCGCGTGTTTTCCCATTGGAAATTCATCATTTGGACGCGTTTTTCCCATTCAATCGCCATATAAGCCATATACAACTGGGGTATATAAAATAACAAGGTTCTCATGATCAGATATTATCCCACTATACCTCTATGATATTGCCATTCTATCTCCATATATTCGTGGTATTTCCCACATATCACTGGATTGGTTGAAGGGAAAAAATGCAGGAACCCCGTAAAATTTTCATGGGGAAAAGCATGGTTTCCTGTAGATTTTCCCACCAACCAAGTGAACATATACATCCCAGATAACATCAGAACCACGTACCGAATAGGCCGCGGTGCTGGGAACCCTTCTTTTCCAAGGCTGAAAACTGCATGCAGCCTGGGTGACGCAGCTGCCCCTTGCTGGTTAAATCAATGAAATCCATAGTGGTTTTAAAGCAAACTATGGGGATACAAGTGGATATAACTGATGCATATTGATAAATGATGATTGATCGATCATTACTATAATGATATAGTCATTTACCATCTAATCAAACATGGCTTGCTGGTTTAGTCTGTTGCTTTTCCCAGCGCCGTCTCTGTGATTTCAGGCGGAAGGCCAGGTGGTCAATCTTGGAGATTCTAAAATTCCATGGCCAGTTATGGCCCTTTATATACCAGTTATAAGTGCTAAGACTGCTAAGAAAACCCTGTGTATAGAATTTATCATCCCATAGAAATCACCAGTTACAACCATCCTTAATCACTATTAGCCACTATGAAAACCATTATTAACCACTATTAATCACCATAGAAATCACCAGTTATGACTCATAGCCATGGCCATAACTGTACATGTTGAGCTGGTTAGGTGAAATTCACCCGAGGATGCAGCACAACCACCAGCATTCTGAGATCCAAGACATGGACACCACAACTTGGCTAGTCATTCTTACTAGCACACCATCTTGATTTTGTTGGCGACACCACATGGTTATATTTTTTTACAGTCCCATTTAATTCACACAAGATTGTCCGTATCGGTCATGTTGAGAAACTCTTCATTGCTCCTTGGCCCGAATTTTGGGAACATATGGGTACCGCTCTGAATCACTCCCTCCAAACCACAACGGGTACCAACGGAAAATGGCCCATTTGGTTCGATGATATATCCATTAAACATCTTGATTTTCAATAGCCAACTGTTGAATTACCAGGATACCTGGTATCCCATGAATATTCCATCAACAATCTTCATTAATTAAACAACATCAAATCATCATAATCTCACTCTAAAGACACCATAACATGACCAGTAATACAGCATAGACTCACCATAACATCACCAGTAAAACAACATAAACTCCCCAAGCTGGACCAAGCTATCCTTCCGTTGTGTTCTGCGCGCCGTGACACCGTTGGGATTCGCCGGGTTGTAGTGCCAGCCCAGATTCATGCGGCCCGTGAGATCGGCGCCGCGGGTCCAACACCTGGAAACCATTGGAAAAGCTATTGGAAAAGCCATAGGGAAATGGTGATTTTAAAAGGAAAACCATCGGAAAATGGCCATGGCTATGAGTTATGACTGGTGATACATGGTGATTAATAGTGGTTAATGTCAATAGTGGCACCCTCTGGTAAACTAAGAATTAGCTATTGAAAATGGCCATAGAAATAGTGGATTTACCCAGCTAGATAGCATGGTGATTTTCCATAGGAAAACCATTGGAAAATCATGGCAGTTAAACTGGTTATTTCTATGGGACTATACAATAAATGGGGTTATAAGTACTTAAAACTGGTATTTCGGGCCAGAGAAGCATGTAATATACATGGGGGGAACTAAGAGGAATTTCAATGGGTTGTTTTAAGGGAACATTTGCTACTCTCTGGTTATTTAACATAGCTATGGTCAAAATCACCATGTTGTCATCGGGAATAAACCTTTTTTATCGTCTATAAATGGTCCATGCTACAAATGTCTATGTCCAAAAACTATAGAGGGGATATCTGGGCAAATGAAAATAACAATAATGCACTAAGCTGAAATAAGGTGATTTGGGGATACTTCCCCTTACTAACATTCCAGTGAGGGAGAACAGTCCGGTCGTTGTAACTTACCTGTATATATGTTCATATATGTATATATATGCGCATAAGTTGGTAGCAAGAGTAACGGTCATATAGTCATTACATATAGAGTATACATGTTTTATAAATGCAATAAACAAATATATGAATAGAAAGTCTTGATAATAATCAGGCTAATAAAAAACCTATTTATTCATAAGGCAATGCTAGTAATGCTGAAAATAATGACAATGTATGATAGTGATAATGATAATAAGTATGATATTGAGGATCATCACCACCATCACCATCATCGTCTTCTTCACTAGTAATAGGGAATAAATAGGGATAACTTGTACAAATCTGTGTGAAGCAACCCCAAAGAAAATACAGTAGAATAAATATCAGCCTACCAAAATAGTAGCAAATTACTGTTTCTATCTTCTCGGGGTTGCTAAAATAATACATAAAGGGATATATAAGGCAAATGGTGATACTCAAACTAAGAACGATTATAATTATAGTTATCGCTGAATATAGCATGGCCTAAATACTGAACACGCACAAATATATATATACATATATATATATACACATATGTATATATATAAATCAAAATCCTACCAAGGCCAAGCATAGATACCATGCAACAACCTGTGTATAGCTCATTAGTACACATCCCCATTTACAGTCCAAAGGATAAGCCCCTGTCCAAGGTTGACCCAGCTAGTATCTTACTTTTGCATTGATTAGATCTCCATGTACCCTCTGGTAAACTAACATACAACTATCACAATGTTCAAATATGTTATAGCTGGGTAAATCAACGATTTCTATGGCCATTTTTTCAATAGCAAACTCTTAGTTTACCAGAGGCCGTTCGATAACACCAAGGTGCCAGTGACACTGGCACGCCACGCCTTGGAAAATGAGTTGAGGCGAAGCCCGGAAAAACCCCTGGGAAAGCCACTGGGGAACATGTTGGTTGAACAATGAAAAAGATAGGGAAACCATAGGAAAAGCATCGGAAAATGATGACTTAACCAACAAAAATGGAGATTGAAGGGGATTGAAAGCTTTATGATCAACCATGGTTTATTAATCTTTGGGCTACTCCCCAAATAGTGATAATGTGATACTTCAATGGTACCTACCCTAATCAAACAGCCTAGACTAGAGGCTGATTCATCCAGGGGTCTAACTTAGAGAGGTAGAATGCTCATCTGCACACACAAAACTGACTCGTCTGCGCACACATGATTGTATTGCATTTCTTACAGTTCAAGAAATACCTCAGAGGTCTTAAGTGCACTGAACCAGTACAGAATGACAGAATCTCACAATCTGTCATCACCTATACAAAGTAGAAGAAAGTACAATCAAACAAATCAATGTAAATCAACCCAGATATAATATAACTGTCAACTCTAGTAACTAGAGAATCTTCGCGTGCAAGGACGAGGCACCAACCCCTAGAGATGGCAGCTACAATGAAGGACCCGGAACCAAAAAAAACATCCCAACAAATGCATGGCAGTTCCGAAAATGCCAAACAAAAAAATAACAAAATCATCATCCTGCCGATATGTGTATATAAACACATTCATATAATATCATAGAACTACATATCTATATATATATATATACAAATATGTGTGTGTGTACCGTGTATATATATATACATATCAATGACATTTCATTGTCAAGTTTGCTTTGAAAAGTATCTTGATATTTGACCTTCCTATCCACTGGAACCGTGGTTGGATCCGCCAGGCGAGGGGCACACCATGTGATTGCAGCCGTCATGCTTCAAGATCTGAGTTTGACCTCAAGGTGCCCCGAGTCATCCAGAAATGGAGCTTTCCTAAGTCATGGGGGTACCCCCATGATTCTAAAGCGTCCATTTTTGGGTACCCCCATGTTAGGAAACGTCCATTTCTGGGTGTGGTAGATGATCTTGCCTTCAAAGTCCACCAAAAAAAGGTGGTGTCGAATATGATTTTCTCCACACAAAAAGGGTCTGGAACATAATTCTCACACTGGACATGGTACCATCTGGGTATGACTAACATAGCCATGGAAAATCATCATGTTTAATAGGTAAATCCTCATAAGTCAGCTATAAATGGGCAATTTTCCATAGCTACGTTAAATAACCAAATGGTAAGTGGAATGTCATGGCAAATATTTCACGAGGAAGACCTGCTCTTGATGTTGGATATTAATCCCTCCCATTGCTCGGGATTCTCAGTGTTCATAGGCAAAAATTCCTGTTAAGGTTCGTGATACATCATGATATATCAGAATCACATCAAGAGTGTCATCCATAAATCCCTATAGTGAAAGCGCTTCACTCTACTTAAATCCACTCTGACCAAACTACCTTCTGGTTATTTGTTACATAGCTATGTTATAGCCAATAAAATCACCATATCACCAACATATTACCATATATATATATATACAACCATGTTTATCAACCACTTAACTTACCCCTCCGAATCATATTTTTTCCCTTTCTCCAACTAACCCTGCGAGATCCCTCTCAAAGAAACGACTTAATACTCATTAATACCATCTTAGTATCCCCTTATTACATGGGGCCTAATACGTTGATGCCCAATGTGATGCAATACCCCATGTGATTCATGAAAAAAATCATCCCGGGGATGGTGATGGTTTGCGATAATTTCAATCAATTGTCCCATTAACTAAATAATTAATGGTTAACTATAATTAATTGTTGATAATTGTTAATCTGAATGGTTATTATATGGTTAATGATGGTTAAGAATAATCTAATTGGTGGTATACCTACCCCCCTGAAAAATATGAGTTCGTCAGATTGGGTCATCATCCCAACGATTGGGGAAAATCAAAGTCATGTTCCAAATCACCGGCCAGTTGTCAATGGGCTAATTCTGGATATGTCTATAAGTTTCCTGTTTCAATCAAAATCTATGTATCCAGAACGATGGACAAATCCAAGAAAAGCTGCTTGTATAACCATAGGTGTAGATGTTAAACAAGAATAAGCTTGGGTATCTCCTAACCCTGGACTAATTTCTCCTATTTATAGTGGATTTTCCCATCATTTCCCATACCTTCCCATGATTTTCCCAGCTATAAACCTCCATTGCAAGTGGATTTCCCAATACCTTCCCATGGAATCCAAGAATTTCCCAGCCATAGACCTACATTTCTACAGAAAAATTGTCCGAAAGACTAGTTATAAGTACTTTTCTTCCCATTGATAGAATCATTAATCCCATAGAAATAACCAGTTTAACTAATCAAATTGCCATAACTCTAGGCCCAAAATCCCACCATTTTTCCCCTTCCGAGCGTCAGCGGGGGCACTCCTTAGCGCCCTGCGATTTCATCGCCTCCCTCGCTTCGGCAGTTTCACGCTTGGAGTACTCCTCGCAGAAACCATCTCCTAACGCTTCGCCCGTCTTCACCGGTGGAAGGTTTAGGGGGAGGGGTTATGAATCTATAGGGATTACTAAGGGCTTATTACATGTTATTAATCAATAGGGTAACTGTACTCAGGATTATTTAATCTATAGGGGTTACTAAAATCTGGATGAAGAGAACACATTCTAATTACTAATCTGGTTTAGTATAATCTATAGCTTACTAATCTATTGATATGGACATCAAACCTTGTTGGGGGATTTTGATGTTCAGAGAAAGTTGGGAAATTAAAGTTGGGGAGCTATACCGATTTGATCATCGGGGTGCAGAGGCGGTATCAAAGCCCATGAGCCAGCCCATGTTGAAGCAAGAAAGGCAGTGATTTTTCAGCAACATAAAAAGAAAAGGCAACAAGAACATGGTTTTCAACCAATAAAAACAAGTATTATACTGGTTGGTGGTTGAGCCTACCCAACTGAAAAATATGAGTCAGTTGGGATGATGACATTCCCAATATATGGGAGAAAAAAACCAGGTTCCAAACCGCCAACCAGAATATAATGTCAATGCTCTAAAGGGCTTCAGTCAGGCCCAAATTTTCACATATGAAGCTTTGGAGGGTGCAATGGATTTACGGAGGGGATTCACATGAAAAAACGGAACATGTCACAGGATCCAGATGGATCCAAAGATTTAGGATTGACATGTCCTTTTTCTCAGTTCATAGCGGCAAGATGTTCAGGGCTTCATGGCGATGCTTCACTGAAATGGGACTTTTACCAATAACAATTCAACAGTGATTTAAACAACAAATGTGCAGCGTTATAGTATAACAAAGAACCAATCCCGCAAAAGGCTTCGGCAAGAAGCAAATTCAACACTCAATCAGCGTTTTGAACAGCTGCTGATTCTCGGAAGAAAGGGTCAGGGGAGTGCCCATGGGCAAAATTCATCCTCTGGTAATGAAACATTGCACTGGAAAATCCGATCATCTCCCACTTAGTTCATGGCAAAAACCCATTGAATTCGGGGATTTCCCAGCCGGCCATATGTAACTAGCCTTCTCAATACATCACAAGCTATCATAATCGGGGACTTTATAAACCCATAGGCTATAGCACTATTCTGGTTGGTGGTAAACCAACCCCTACCAACCCCTCTGAAAAAACATGAGTGTTCGTCAGTTGGGATGATGAAATTCCCAACTGAATGGAACGTCATAAAAATGATGTTCCAAACCACCAAGCATTATTTACCCTCTGGTACACATAACTATGGAAAATCACAATTTCAAATGGGAAAATCCACTATAAATGGTCATTTTCAATAGCTATGTTAAATTACCAGAGGGTAAAATTGCTACATTTATCCCAGTGAAGCACCAAAAAAAAAATCTGCGCGAGCCACCAATGGGATGAGCATTGGAGTGATAGTAACCTCGCTGTCAGGCCAGGGTGACAGAAGGGGAATCCATGAAGTGGCTGGGATATGATGGGAATATCATGGGGATCATGGAATATCATGGCTGGTTACTGGTTGGTGGTTTCAACCCCTACCCCTCTGAAAAATATGAGTCAGTTGGGATGATGACATTCCCAATATATGGAAAAATAAAAAACTGTTCAAAACCACCAACCAGAATATCATGGGGATATGATCGGTTTATGATTCATTACAATGTAGTGCACCCCACTCACACCATCTGTGTTTGTTGGTTATAACCCCCATTCAGTAGTTCGATATATCTCCAACCATACTATATTGGTTATTGGTTCACCAACTATGACCTAGGTGTACCACCTCGTACCAGCAACCAGATTCGTTTAGATCTTCAGTTGGCCAAGGCCAGTTTACTCAGGCTGGCCATGTCACCATGGTTTCTGGGATGGTGGCATTTCGCTACGTTTGGAGCATGTGGGCTACATATGGTTTGAAACTGGTTAGATTTATAAACTAACATAAACCACATATTCCATCCAAACTCCCATATGATTTTCTATATATATATACACCTAATTATATATCTATAGCTCGATGGGTCAACAATGAAACTGATCAGCTTCAAAACCTTTTCAAGGGGTCAGTAGGCCCCCAAGTACTTGGATCTGCTTAAGATCCCGCCAAAAAAAAATCCCAGTAGATTCCCCAAATGGTGCATAAAAATTTGGATAATACAAAAAATCACCGGCAGCAAATATTGTTGGTTATAAACCCATGATATTCCCATTAATTCCCATGCAAAATATCCACATGATCGTCATTATCGTTGCTGAAACCCACCATTTATCACCATGATTCTGGGTTATTTTCCCATTACAATCTACCATTTGGGGAATCTACGGTTGGTGAAATTGCCAATTTGTATCGAGGCACAAAATCGGTGCCCCTGGCTGCAGCACATCGTGGCTTCAATCGCCAGGACCTCCGCTTCTACATCCTGAGCTAGCCGAACTTCGGGCTGGAAACCTGTTAGTTGTCCCTACGGTCATGGCCATGGCTATGAGTTATGACCGGTGATAAATGGTGATTAATAGTGGTTAATAATGGTTTTCATAGTGGCTATTAGTGATTAATGATGGTTGCAACTGGTGATTTCTATGGGATTATACATTCTATAAACGGTGTTTTGTTAGTACTTATAACTGGTAATTTTGGGCCATAACTGTACCAGGTGATGTCCATAGATTGAACTAGGAAAGAGTAGGATACAGTGAAAACAGCATTCAAGAACCTACCGCAATAAGAACTTCAGGGCTGGATTGCTGGATTCAACCCTTTCTGTCAGCTAATTGAAACAAGAATTTTAGGGTATCCCGGGATTCTAGCCACTTGTTTTTTCCCCTTTAACGGGTACCAATACACCAAACATTGATTATTGATATATGTGAAAAAAAAAAGCAAGCACGCAAGAAGCATGCAAGAAGCAAGCAAATCGCCAGCGCCACAGGAAGTCGAACCCCAATACCTCTAGCAAGTCTGAACGCAACAGCCTAAGCCCGACACGAGCCGGATTCACTAGAGGCCATCTGACTTCACATGCTGCCCTTGATTTGTGTTTGGTTTGTCTTGGCTTGTCTTGCCTGTGCTGCCTTGTTTCGGGCCCCTAAATTTGGCCCTATTAGGCCCTTTAAGAAAAAGGTGCCTAAAAACTTTTTTTCTTCCTCCCACCTGCACCTCCTTTGCAACCTAATACCACGCCAAAATAAACTTTCAAACCCTAGCATGGTGGAAAATCTGGCCTATGGTCTATAGCTCTGTTTGGAATGCCTGCACCAAAAAAAAAAATCGAGGCCTATTTTTTTTTCCTTCCCAATACTCCTTTGCAACCTAATACCACGTCAAAATGAATTGGCAAAACCCTAACCATATAAACCCGTCAGAACTAACCCGTGAAGAACTTGAGGGTACCCTTGTTCATAATTCCCATGTTTTCCACCTATAGCACTTAAGACTTAAGAACCCCAGGGTAGCCCGGAAAATTCTGAATCGGTTCTTATCTAACGGTTCCGTTGTACCTAGCTCAGTTGGGAAACACTAGGTGAACTATGGTTTATTGTAGATGTATCGAGTCAATGGTGTTTTCTAAGCCAACGGAGGGCTCCAATATGGGTTTGGTATTGTTTGGTACCTGAAAACAGTTGGATACCCTCCAAATGGTAATTTTCACGGGAAATTTGATGATTGAAACCCAAAACTTAGGGCAAGTAGTTTGTGTTTACTGTACTTTCGAATGATCTTTGGTTCTTCTCACCATGTATCTGGGCCAAAAAAAAAGCTCATCTGACTTAAGGCCATTGGGGATGATTTCCCTTACTAACCATCATTCCAGTGAAGTCTCAGAGAGGTCGTTCTAAATTCAATATATATATATATATACATATATGTGATTTACCCAGATGTATCTAAGGGTTTTAACAAAAATCCCAGATCCAGAACGATCCCCGGTACCTGAACAGTGGCCCAACCCACCGGGTAAGCTCTGCCGGGTCTCCCGTTGCAGTTGCGGTTTCACCAACTCTAGGCATTCCGGACACTCGCGCAGAGTGGGATCCTTATATCAAGGTGGGGCATGGCGGCATGGCAAGCCACTGCAGCGTTTGGATTGTTAAACGAACAATCCAAACCATAGAACTTAGCTAGTTTGAACATGTTTAAAACATGTGTCTTCCAACTACGGTATAGTGGATTGCAGATTTAATGAATTTTCTCCTCATCGCCATCACCATGAAATTAATTTTGAACTATAGACCATAGAGTTTAGCTTTAGCGATTTCAACATACTTCAACCAACGTTCGCGATTTTGCTGTGGCGGTCCTCCTCCATCGCCTTAAAACCTCGGCATGGCCAACGCTGGTCAATCTTAGATCCCTTGCCTTTTTTGTTTTTGGCATCCACTGGCTAGGTCGAATTGTGTCAAAACAATTCAAAACATGTTTTTTGGAAGAAAATATGCGAATATCAACATACCCATCCAGGGTTTGCCACGTGATGGTGATATTTAAAAAAAAAACATTCCGTTGAGAAATAACATGATTTCACTCACCAAACTGGTGACTTTACTATACCATACCGCCATACTGAGTACCGAGATGCACACAACATCACGCAACCATGTTGGGGCATGCAATTAACCAATCATCGACCAAATCGGGCATGAACAAACTTAAAATTAATGATCATAACTTGGTTGATACAGTTTCCCAACGCGTAAGGCTCCACAAACGCGTTTTTTGCCATTTGTCAATGTGTCATTGCCAGAAGTACTAGACTAGACGTCCTATCCAAGAAGCCTTAGCGAATCAACACTGAAATTGGTGAAACGTGATGGGATGTGATGGGGTGACTTGACGGGAAAAATGGTAGACCAATCACCCCAAAAAACTGAACATCTAAGTGTAATTGTATCAGGCTACAATCCATCCAGGTGACTTGACCCTGCCAAAAAATCAACAAAACAACCGCTTTTCAAGAAGCAGCTACCTGTTCACA
Organism: Cladocopium goreaui; assembly: GCA_947184155.2. Classification (NCBI taxonomy): domain Eukaryota; class Dinophyceae; order Suessiales; family Symbiodiniaceae; genus Cladocopium; species Cladocopium goreaui. The sequence goes on along the minus strand of CAMXCT020000380.1, from coordinate 140,453 downwards.
TTGGAATCAGACGGCGGGTGCAACTCTGGAAAACAACGCGATGGAAACTAAATTCACTTATATGTGTTTGCCGAAGGAAGTTTCGAAGTCAAACTTCCGACAATATGGACAGATGAAAAAGCAGAGGTGGGAAGCGTCAGAGAAGAGAAGAGAAAAGAAGAGAAGAAGAAAGAAGATCAGAGAAGAGAAAGAGACAGAAGACAGAAGATGCAGGTGCGCGAAAAGGTAGCAAAGTCGCGAAACACTATGTTTTCCAATGGTTTGTGGCTCCGGAGGGTCAAAAAGTAGGCTCGCTAAAGCGGCGGGTGGAGCCACCTGGCCAGATGAGAGAAAAATTGCACCCCGTTGTGGCGCGAAGCACATTTCGAAGTCAAAATGTGCAAAACACAACAGATTGGGAGCACTTTTGGAAGTTGAGATGTTGAAAAAGTGCACGCCGTTGTGGCACGAAGCACATTTGGAAGGAAAAAATGTAAAAAACTGACGTTTTCAGACCACTTTTGGAAGTTGAGATGATGAAAAGTGCACGCCGGTGTGGCGCGAAGCACATTTCGAAGTTAAAATGTACAAAGCACAGGATGCCCGGAACACTTTTGGAAGTTGAGATTTCGAAAAAGTGCACGGCGTTGTGGCGCGAAGCACATTTGGAAGTCAAAAGTGTAAAAAACTGACGGATTCGGAGCACTTTTGGACGTTCAGATGCCGTTTTGCGTTGCAAGCGCAAGGGATTATGCACAGTGTCAAAAGTGGGCAAAACGTGAAGGTTTTGTAGCATTTTCTAAAATGATGGCAGGCGTGGGGCATTTGCAGAGGATCTGCAAAGATGCATCTCGCGTGGCAGGCGCAGTACTAGAGACATGTTCATCAGAGATGATGGGAGGTCAGGTCAGGGCGCTGATTTCCTGAGAGGGGTTGTGCACTTTGGAGCATCAGATCTTCAGGTTTGCTAAGATGATTTTGCGTGACAGGCGCAGCACTTCGTATGACCTCGCCGCCCTTTTTCCGGGCAGGCGCGGTACTTTAGACAGGTGGAATGAAAAAATCGCAAAACGCAGTGGCACAAGGCCGTCAGCTCTGCACTCAACTTTCCATTTTTGAAGGATGTCTCGCAGAATTGCTTCGTTTTTGATGTTGTCAACTGGGAAATTGAGGAAGTCTCGCAGGATTGCTTCGTTTCTGATGTTGTCAAAATCAAAACTTGAGGATGTCTCGCAGAATGTTGCATTTTCAAGCTTGCAGATAGATAGATAGATAGATAAATAGATAGATAGATGGATTGATAGAATGATAGATAGATTAGATTAGATTAGATTAGATTAGGTTAGATTAGATTAGATTAAGATAAGATTAAGATTAGATTAGATTAGATTAGATAGATAGATTAGATTAGATTAGATTAGATTAGGTCAGGTTAGGTTAGATTAGATAAGATAGATGGATAGATGGATAGATGGATAGATGGATAGATAGATAGATAGATAGATGGATAGATAGATAGATAAATAGAAAGAAAGATAGATTAGATAGATTAGATTAGATTAGGTTAGATTAGATCAAGATTAGATTAGATTAGATTAGATTAGATATATTAGATTAGATTAGGTTAGGTTAGACTAGATTAGGCTAGATTAGATTAGATTGGACTAGATTAGATTAGATTAGAGATTAGATTAGATCAGATTAGAGATTAGATTAGATTAGATTAGATTAGATTTAGATAGATAGATAGATAGGTAGATAGATAGAAAGATAGATACATAGATCAAAAGATAGATTAGATAATATTTAGATAGATAGATAGGTAGGTAGGTAGATAGATAGATAGGTGGATAGGTAGAAAGAAAGATAGATAGATATATAGATAGATAGGTGGATGGATGGATGGATGGATGGATGGATAAATAGATAGATAGCTGGATACAGAAAAATGGCTAGATAGGCAAATAGATACACATATATAGATAGACAGAAAGATTCACACCTGCAACTACGCTACAACTACAACTACCATTACAACTACAACTACAAGTACAACACAGCTACAACTTCAACTACACTTCGGCTACACTACAACTACAACTACAACTTCAAGTACGCTTCGGCTACACTACAACTACAACTTCAACTACAACAGCTGCAGCTACAACTTCAACGACACTTCAACTACAACTAAGGAACTATAACAACTACAACAACTACTACACTACAACAACAAATACCACAACACCTCACTACAACTACAGCAACTAACTACAACAACTACAGCAACTACAGCACGTCAACAACTATAAAAACTACAGCTGCACTACAGCTGCAGCTACAACTACAACAACTTCAACTACACTACAATTACACTGCAACTACAACAAACAACAACAACACTACAACTACCACTGCACTACACTAGACTTCAGCTACAACTACAACTACAGCCACAGCTACAACTACCACTACACCACAACTACAACTGCAACTACCTCTGCCAGTAAACTACACCACAACTAGAACTACAACTCCAACTACAACTTCAGCTACACTACAACAAAAATTACCACCAAACTACAACTACAGCTACGGCTACAAATACATCTCCTACACCCACTACAAGTACAACTTCAGCTACACTACAACAAGTACAATTACAACTACAGAATTGCAACTTCAACAAAATCAGCTACACTACAACTGCAACGACAACTACTCTACAAGTACAACTGCCACTACCATTACAACTGCAATTACATTGCACTTCGCTACACCACACTACATCCTGTAGTTGTGGGTGAGGTGACCATTGCAACCACTCTAAAAATCACAACCACGTTTCGGTCCATCAATGGGTTCGCTCTGCCATCCATGCATCATAACTCACCTCTCCTATAGTTTTCTATCTTTGAAACTTCCGCCACCGCCTTGTGCGGTACTACTGGTAGATGATTTGATTACGGGTCAACATTTTAAGCACCACCCAAAAGTTATTAGTTGTAGACATGACTAGCATTTGTATCGTAAAAAAAAAGCACACATTTATATATATATATACACATACATATATATATATATATACACACATATATATATATATGTGTATATATATATATATTGATCCCGTAGAAAAACTTTATTGAAAACTAGCCTTTGGTGGGTGCGTTGGTGCTGCATCTTTGGCCCAAGGCCAAATTTTGTTCTGGCCCAGCAACGATGATATTTGTGCAAGGTTGCCTGGAAGCGGCTAGTTTAAAATGAATCCAACCTGTGAAGGGTTTGATTCATTTCCTCGAACTAAGCACCAATTTTTCTTGGGAGTTTAACTAGTGTAGTGACCATTGTAGTAATCCCCAAATAGATTAAAGAGATACAGTTATGGCCATTTATCAGATATAACTGGTTATAAATGGGATTGTATATTCTATAAATGGGGCTATAAATGGGATTATAAATGCTTACAACTGTTAAAGGGCCATAACTGTAGAACAGTATTGATCACGATTTGAGTGGGATGGTACTTTTGCACCAGTGGGATTGCACTTTTGCACCACACAAAATACGCTCAACATTTCCCCAGCAAAGAGAAGGGAACAGTGTCAACTGCACATGGCTGGGACTAGCTTCTGGTAATCAAACCTGGTAGGAACACCAGCGCAGTAAGTAATTGTTCTAAATGGAATTCAATACACCGGTGCTTCAACGGGAATTGCTCCAGGGCCCCCAAGATTTGGTGACTCTGGTAACTGCGATGTTGGTGTAAAATATCTAATCAGTAATTAGATAGGTTTCTAAACTAATCTATGCCCATATGCACATATATATATACACATATTTATTGATTTATCTATTTATAAATGACTGTTCATGTAATATTTATATATACTTATAATATCTTAGATACTTTAAACATGTATTTATATCCGGCAATTTAGCCCAAAAATATATATATATATATATTCCATTCTTCCGTTTCAGAACAATGATTGTCCCGTAAATTCCATCCGGGCAAACTATAACAATTCACTGACCTGACTGCAGCCCCGTCAAGACTTGAAATAAGGCTATGCCATTGCTCTAGTGGGTTTGTTCCCCTGACTAACACTTACTATCCATGAGGTCACGACGTGAGGTCGTTATAATTTGTCTAGATGTTACCCTCTGGTAATTTAACATAGCTATTGAAAATGGTGATTTATAGTGAGTTTTCCCATTAAAAACGGTGATTTTCCATAGCTACGTTAAATTACCAGAGGGTATCCCACTATGCTAACATTTATTTATGTTGGCTAAATCACCATTCTCCCTATGGTTTCCTATATGGCTTGTACACCAACAAACAAAGCTGGCATCCTTCCCTGGAACTTCACCCATCCCAGGCAGTAGCCTCGGGCAGAACTTGCAAATCCTCAGGTCCTCGGTTCAACACCAAGGACCTGTATACCCCAAGGTAAACTGACCAAAATGGAATGTGCTTATGGGATGTTCACCAATTAAAAATCAAAATGGAGATTGAACGTGGTTGAACCACCAAAAAATGGATTTACCCTAGGCCCTAGGGTAAACTAACATAGATGTGGAAAATCCATGGTTTCCTGCTAGGAGAATGATCTACATTCATGGTGGATTTTCCACATTTTTTCTTAGGATGGAATGTAGTAAAACCATCCCGTTTTTGGGTATGACAATTTTGACCCAGATCCATGTGGTTTTGGATGTGGGTACCTACTTTTTGCTTTAACTGCTGTCTTTGTCCGCTGAACTCAATTAGGAACCACTCCACGCTGTTTAGTCACTTTCATCGTCTGCTTAAATAGTAGTCCTGCTGGCATCTGTGTTGAAAGGAACGTTTGAAATGTTGAAATGATGACAGGGTCCTAAAGTGACGCTTTGACTCTTTGGAAGTCACGCCATGTGTCAACCATTTACCTAATCACCACGAATCTAGGAACTTCAGGATCACCCGGTTGGAACAAGTTTGGCACAACCAAGTCACCATTGGGGAACCTCAACTTGAACATAGAAATTGTGTGGAAATAAATTTGATGAGCATCTGTTAGTGAAATCTCAATTTGCACAAGTTCAGAAGTAGCAGAACTACGGGTTGGTTATGGCACAGACCACTATACTTGGCGGGGAAAGAAACAACGTATAACTGACGCACCACGTTGTTATACACTAAACCTTTACTAGTGTCAAAACGTCAAAAATTTCTGGTGACCATCATGTCAAGTAGGATGGACTATAAAAAATTGAAGCCACAAATTCATACAAATTCCACAAATCACATCCAATCATATCATCATTGGTTGTATACCCCCTGATTCTGATGAAGTATCCCTATAGCATCCAATAATATAAGAGATATGTGTGTGAAACATTGAACATCCCTATGATGTCCCATACTCTAGGAAACATCCCTACAATATCCCTTAATATGCGAAATACCCCCTATAATATCCCATAGAACATGAAATATCTGTAAAATATCCCATGGGCCATGTCGTAACCTGATGTTTTTTGTTGTAATCAAACATGGTATCCCCATCTCAGTCCAAAAACTCTTGCCACGCGCTGCAACACCAAGGTTCTAATCTCTGCAACGCAACCCTCACGACCATAGAGGGGGCATTGCAACTGCTTGACACGTCGCTCCTCAATGCGGCCTTTCAACAAAACTAAGCCCCGGCCCCCGACGTCCCCGACGTTTGGAGTTGAACATGGCCAGCAAAAGAAAAAGTGGTGCCCGCGGTGCCCCCAGTTACAAGGTGGGCCCACCATTGATATTTGTTGGTTTATAAATCCCTGGAACTATAGTTATGTCAGTGTTATACCTACCAAATAAAAATAGTTCACGGAAAACCTGAACCTGGTTATAAGCCAATTTAGCGAACGACGGGGCTCCAGTGTATTTTTGTTTGTTGGTATGTACCGATATACCCCGTTAACCGTTAACTAGTTTGATGTACCTAATCGTAAACCCTAGTGAACTATAAATGAAACAAACAACCTCATTCTGTTGTTTACCGGATTTCGTGGAAGTCGAGGCATGAATGGGCCCAATACATTTCACGAATGTTTCGTTTAGGGTGCTATAATAATTGAAAAACAATGGATGAGCAATCCAGATGCCAAACCATGGCCAATTCCTAATTCCTAAAGTCCTACAGGGGTTCACGACCCCATCGGGCCTTGCAAATAGGATCTCAAGCAATGCTCACAAACCTCAACGCACAGAGAAAAAAGACCATGGCCGTGGATTTGCCTGAAAAAACAATGGCGCCCCCAATTCCAATGGTTTTATGTGGTGCCCCCATTTTGGAAAGAATCCACCATTTGAAGACAAATCAGAGTGATAAATCTTGCCTGCCAAAACGAAGGCGTTGTTTTCATATAGGGCGCATCTAAATTCATTCCTTTCGGGCTATGAACCTCCCTTATCGCGCCAATTTTCGCATTTCCTGAAAAAGTGCTGCCCTTGCCAAGTCGGTTCGCACTAGTGGCAACTGAGCATCACTTCCTGCAGGCCCGCGTCTCTGGCCCACTTTTGGCAACATGGGAACGCATAGCAGTCGGCTACAAGGCCCTAAATTCGAAAAAACAACGTGAAGTTCATTCTGCCTGTAAGGCTTGTAAAGGCCCTTCTGTTCAAAACATGTTTCCTTGCAAAACGCGGCTGTGCATGCTGTACTTTGCGCCACTTCTTCGTCGTCATCGTATTTTGTATTTTATTGGTTCAATCTGCGGGTGAAACTCTACCACGAGAGCCTGTGATGAATACTGTTCAGTCAAGCAGCAAAACTAAAGGATGCAAAAATAGGTGCATGAACAACATTACCCAGCGTTGTTGAGCAGTAGTGGCAACCTCGTGTACCGTATAAAAATAAATCGTCGCCAAATACAGTCAAGCACTCCCATCATGGGATTCCCATCATTGAGTTTAAAAGTTGGTGTCTCCAAGTTTTAAGTTTGGTTATAAACCCTATTAACTATAGTGTTATATCTACCAGAAACATCCAGAAACCATAGTTAAGCCACTTATAGTTAAGCCATTAATGTAGTATGGATGGTACCCTATTGCGTTTTTTGCCCAAAATCATTCAGTCTCTCGAATTGGGGGGATGGTGCCCTATTGTGGACAGTTTTAGTTTTTGTTTCAAGAGGAAAAAGTAGGTTCAAGAGAAACAACCTTTTAGAATAAATTCCTCATGTTGTTCTCAAAAAATCCATATCCTTATTAAAATTCCGATGTCCCAAATGACCAACTTCCATATTAAATCCCCGATAAAAAACAGCACCCAAACAAATTTTCAAGGGAGTAGCCCATGACTGACTCAGATCCTCAACAATTGATTTGTTTGGATGGTACCCTATTGCCTATTATGTCCAAAAAAAAAGGCGTCCAAAAAGAATCCGTTTATCTACCATGCTTTGGGCAAAGCAATTGCAATTACTTCGGCAAGCCATCCTTAGAATGCAAGAATTCCCAAAGTCACAGTTAAAACGCACCCAAACATTTTTTTCAAGAGAGTAGCCCATGAACTCAAATCCTCAACAATAGAACTGTTTGGGTGGTACTCTATTGTGTCAAACAATACGGGGAAAAACTTAGCCAGCTTGTTTCATCTTATTTCAAGTTTTCATAATGCAAAAATTCAACCAAACCCCTGGGTGGACAGAAGGAAAAGAATGTATATAGTAATAGATTGATATGAATTGAAATCCTTACTTTTCCTGAGATGTGTTTTAATGTCATAACAGCACAATAAACTGAAAGGAGGTAAATATAAATTGACATGCTCACTTCGCCTGAGGTTTCCTTCTTTGCCACAAAGGAAACTATATATATATATGGAAAGCAAATTGACATGAATAACAAATCCTTAGTGTCCTTAGATTTCTTTTACAAATAGGGTAATCACAAGTAAGAAACATATTGATATAAATTGAAATCCTTACTTATCCTTAGATTTCTTTTAAGATATAAAGTAAACTGAATTTAACGCAATTAGATGAAAACCAATTGAAAGTCGATTGGCATCAATTGAATTCTTCACTTAAGTTGATCATCCTGAATTCTCCAGACATGGTCCCTCCAAAATTGACTCCTTAAAGAGTAATTAATCAGCGTCCAACATTAGCTTTAATTACCATCATAAACCATAGTTAACCTTATTTTAAATCACAACTACGCACGTGCCACATTGTAGAATGTAGAGAGGTAAAACACTCGCTGATTATATAATCAGATGTGACCCGCAATGTTTGACACGGTAGTGAGCCTCGACAATTGAAATCTATTGAAGGATTCATGCACCCCATGTTCACGGCAAATATGTCCTGAACATATTGAACATTAACATGGAACAACTCCAACATAGTCTTGGAACGTGATACAAATGGAACAAAAGGATGGAGGACCTGCCCTTGTTGGTCATGGCATCCTGCAGCCCTTGGTTAATGGATGATTATTGGAACCCAAATATGGACAGCTTGTGACCTAACCCCATGGCCCATATCCTTTCACGAAGGGCCGAAGGGAAAAATTCATCTCGCCATTTCAGGTACAAATTGGCATGTTGGCATGTTGGCATGCACCTGCGAGCCCAGCTCGCAACCGCTGAAACGGCGATGCAAGGGAACCATGGTTCAACTTACAAAGCTATTATGAAGAAGCGAAACTCAGTCAAATTCATCGAAGGATCAGCGACAAAAAACAACTAAACATAAAAAAAAACTATAGCTATAACAAACCAACCAAAACACTAGCCCCAACTAAAATTATCCAAACAAAAAATATCACTATATACAAGAAACCAACTTTGACCAGCTAAAACCATCCAAAACCCAGCAGTAATCACGTCACTGCGTGGACGTCGGGAACTGCGCAGTCCGTGAAGGATCGCTGGATGCAGCCGTCGCAGAGCTGCAAGCAAATCCTGGTTCAGATCCCGTTGGAAAAACGTGGAAACCACAGGAAAACCATAGGAAAACCATAAGAAAACCACAGGAATGGTGATTTAACCCACAAAATGATAGGAAAACCATAGGGCAGGGGTGATAAATCCAACAAAAACATGGTGATTTGTCATGGGTCGTTTTTCGCTGATTTATGTTGATTTATGATAGCGATTCATTATCCCATATGCTCCATGTTATGGCATATTTACCTACGAGACTTGGACACTTTGGGGGGAAACGCTTGTAAAATATACAGTGAATACGATGCATGGAGGCTATAGGGCAAACTTTTCCATACTATGTCTATTTGTGTGGCGATCGTTATTATTGTATTCCTAGAGATCTGTTGTAAAATTGAGCCAAGAACAAAATCCGATTATGAAATCATCGGAAGACACTGGTTGCAGTATATATCCCAAGAAGTATTTTGGCACAATTTCCAACTTGCGGACAGATGTCAATGGGTAGTTTTAATCACGCCTTGTCAACCACACAGCAAACATCACAAGTTTTGCATCAGAAATTCTCACAACAGGAAACATTAGATATCATTCGATCACACTAACAGTTACTAACAGTCCAGGAGCATGTGAATTTCCAGGCGAAAGGGTTCTGAAAAAACACTGCGGGATCAGCAGAGCCAAGGCCTGTGAAGGAACCAGGCTTATTAACCGGTTAATGAATCATGAGGCTGAAAAAATTGGGTTTATGGTGTGTATACATATCTATCTATACATATATATATATATATATATGTATGTATGTATGTATGTATGTTTGTGCATGTATGTATGTATGTATCGGTGCATTTTTGCATGCACTTATGTAAGTATGCATGCATGTATGCATGTCTGTATGTTTGTATGTATGTATGTTACTAGTAGTTTGTGTATGTATGTACGTATGTATGTATGTTTGTGTATGTATGTGTGTACGTATATGTATATGTATATGTATGTGTATGTGTATGTGTATATGTATGTAAATATGTATATGTATGAATATGTATGTATATGTATGTATATGTATGTATATGTATGTATATGTATGAATATGTATGTGTATGTATGTGTATGTCCGTGTATGTATGTGTATGTGTGTGTATGTATGTGCATATATGTGTATGTATGTGTATGTATGTGTATGTAAGTGTATGTATGTGTATGTATATGTATGTATGTGTACGTGTATGTATGTGTATGTGTGTGTGTGTATGTGCATATATGTGTATGTATGTGTATGTATGTGTATGTATGTATGTGTATGTATGTGTATGTCCGTGTATGTATGTGTATGTGTGTGTATGTATGTGCATATATGTGGATGTATGTGTATGTATGTGTATGTATGTGTATGTATGTGTATGTATGTGTATGTATGTGTATGTTTGATTATGTATGTGTATGTATGTGTATGTGTATGTGTATGCGTATGTATGATTATGTATGTGTATGTGTATGTGTATGCGTATGGGTATGTGTATGTGTATGTGTATGTATGTATGTACGTATGTATGTATGTGTGTATGTATGTATGTATGTATGTAGGTATGTATGCATGCATGGATGTATGTCTGTATGTATGTACGTACCTATGTATGTATGTATGTATGTATGTATGTATGTATGTATGTATGAATCAAAATACGGATCTACGTATGCATATATGAAAATACGGATGTACGTATGTACGCATGTCGTAGGTATGTCATGTAGGTATGACATAACATGTAGGTATGTAGGTATGTACGTATGCACGTATGCACGATTGCATGTCTGCAGGTATGCAGGTATGTAGGAATGTAGGTATGTAGGTATATATGTAGACTTAGGTAGGTAGGTAGGTAGGTATGTTGGTAGGTAGATATGTAGGCATCCATTTTATGGGTGCATATTTATTTTTCAGATGCCTTGTATAAGTATGTTTTTGCCTATTTGATTAGAAATACAAAAAATGTGGAAAACAACGGTCTGCCATTTGGAGAATGATTTGCAGTCATGGTCAGTTTTCCACACATTTTGAATTGATTTTACTGTGTTTTTGGAACAGTAGCGTTTTTTCCTTAACCAACAAGCATATCTGGAGGGCACCACCTTGTGTCAGTTTATGTTTCAGTGATGTGGCCTGCAATCAAGAGCATCACCTAACCCGAGTGGCAATTTCAGGAACCTAAATTGGAAGTGCCTACCAAAGATAATCCAAAGATAAGGTTTATGTGCTTTGGGCTAAATTTCAGGGAATATCCCGACAAACTGTGGTCAAAATATGATACAGTCATACCTTCAATTTAGGGTCCTGCAATTCTGGTAATTTGTTGCATAGCTATGGGATCTAGAAAGTTTGTTCATCATAGATGATTTACCTATCGAGTGAACCAATACAGATGTAGAAAACCGCAAATATCCACTAATATTGCAAATATTCCACATCATTTTCCACTCATACATCATATAGACCAGATGTAACAGGGGTTGGTAACTGTCCCATTTTGGGTATATTGGACATCACCTTATAGTAGCCATTATAGACCATATACCTAATGGTTGGGTGATGTTCAATGGGGACATTTAATGACCCAGATATGACCCAGATGTAACATCATCCAACCCCCATCGCGGAAACAATTTCTGGACGTCCAGCCGGAACATCCAGGCGCCTGCATTGGAACTCTCGCCGCGGCGCCAGCGACGGGACAGCCACAGCTTTTCGGGCGCCTCGGGGTGCCAGGCAACGCCGGAGTTTGAAGCCATGGTTTAGTATGGATACCCTCTGGTAATTTACCATAGCTATTGAAAATGGCCATTTATAGTGAGTTTTCCCATTAAAAATTGTGATTTTCCATAGTTATGTTAGTTTACCAGAGGGTAAAACCCATCATTGGCTTTATATTAGGGGACGTTGCTATATGGTAAGGATTTTAACCGGTAAATGGTGCATATATCAAAAACATATCATTTGAGAAGCATTTACCGGTTTTTTATGGTTTTTGATATTAGGGGGATGATATAGGTGACTTGCTTCTTCACCATCTTCACCCCAGTGAGTGAGTTGCAAACCTTGCGGTTTGAAAGGTTGGTCCATTTGAAACTGACTGTATCACCCAGCTACCAGCTGAAGTGAACCACCAAATAGGGGTACCCTACAAACTAAAGAAATGCATAGGATTGTCTTTGGGGATCTGAGCACTATTTCCTCAGTGGCCCATCAGACTAACTATGGGTATATCTGCTAAGAAGCCTATTTAACATACTTGTAATCAACTTAGCTCAGCACAGGGCATCATATTGCAAATAAAACGGCAAAAAAAACATGGGATTATCAGGTACTGTAACTGCAAACATGACATGCTGGATTTGGGTTTCTAGTGCTTTTCTATGGATGAAGTTCAGCAATTTCAGCTGAATTGCTGAATCATCTCATGAATTATCCCGGCAAGAGGCCCCATGCAGTGTTGCAAGGAACATGAACCATGAAGAAGAGATACCAGGTTAGATTCTGTAAGTTCCATTTGTGAAGATACTGTAGAAGATCGTGTGCAAGATCTCCTTGACAGGTTCTCTGTAGAAGCTGCTGTGCAAGATCCCTTTGTAAGGCTATCTGTACAAGGTGTCTATAAGACGAGATCTCGAAAGAAGATCTCTGTAAGAGATCTCATCTCCGTTCAAGCTCTCTATAGGAGATCTCTGAGCAAGATCTCTGTTCTCTTCACCAGTTCTCTGTACAAGATCTCTATAACGTGAATATCCCCAGGTTTACCCTCTGGTAATTTAACATAACTATGGAAAATCACTATTTTTTATGGGAAAATCCACTATAACTGGCCATTTTCAATAGCTATGTTAAATTACCAGAGGGTACTCATGTCCCATCTGCAAAAATCGACCCCCGCCTCTCGCCGGCGTCGCACTTCCCAGCGATGCGCTCCGCGGGACGTCCGGGGCGTCCACGGCGTGGGGCAGCGGCGACGTGTTGGCACGGGGCAGCTCCATGACATGGGAACACATCCCTTGTAGAAATAGGAGTTGAATGGAATTTAACCATCAAAATATGGGGATCTATATATAGTGAAAAGAAAACCGATAAATGATGTAAATGATGATTGATTCATGATTGAAAGCATATTATAGCCCATTACCATCCGATTTTCAAACGTGGCTAGCTGGAAAATGTCACATTTCTCTCTCTCCATCGCCTCCACAAAAATATGTTCCATTTAGTTTGTTGATTTTCTCAGCTATGTTATAAACCTCCATTTACTTTGGAGATTTCAAATTCCCATGTTTGACGACACCCTCTAGGGTACTTCGATTAAATATGGCTACGGATGGAGTCATCCCAATTGTCTGGCTTGGGCTGCGACCCAAACCCGCCAAGAATCAGCTGATGGCTGTTTAGCTACTGTAATGTCAACCCTGGATTAATAAACCCCTAGGCTGTTTAATTGGGAGGGTACCATTTAAGTATTAGATTATGACTATTGGAGGAGTACCCCCCTAATTAGTAAACCATGGTTTATTAATCCGGGGTTGACATTATCAGGCGTCTTTTCTCTGTGTCCCAAGACATGGAGCCTGGCTTCCATCAGCTTTAATGATCCCCTGATAGATAAGTTCAAGTTTTAGTAGGCCAAATGGTGAAATCCAACCCCAAAAACACTGGGCAAATCTAGATCCGTGTGGCTACAGTCCAACCTGCAAATGCGAACTTGTGCTGTTTCACTGACCACCAATTGTCGGTCACCTCTGATGAAAAGTGCTCTGTACTGTGCCGATCCAGAGACGTAGAGCAGCCGTCACAGGGTCACCAAATCATATGCTTCATTTTCGGGAACCCCAAAATGGCCACATTCCAGGTTGGTGAAAAAAACTTCGTCATCTTTCTCACTTTGGATATTGAACATTCGAAGATCCTGAAACAAAACCACCAACACAACGGGGCCAAGAAAATTTTTCCAGGGGTGTACTTCTGAAACGACCACGATATGAACCACAAATTTTTTACGTGTTTACGGATCATCCCACTTGGCAAATGGATGGATGGCTTCACCCACGGTTCAGAAAGGGAACTTATGATCACCAGGCTTATTAATTACCCTCTGGTAATTTAACGTAGCTATTGAAAATGGCCATTAATAGTGGATTTTCCCATTAAAATTGTGATTTTCCATAGCTATGTTAGTTTACCAGAGGGTAACCAGTATCAAAGTTGCTGTGCCCCAAACCAAGTGCTTTTCCTTTGAGAAACAAATTGGCAAATTGTTTTTTTGATGATTTAGGGGACTCCATTTTAGGAAACCTGCAGTGACAGTATCACTTCAAACACCCCAGGCACATGCTTGTAAATTTGATCGGCAAGAAATCATCAATGGACCCTTCACAAACTTGGCTGTCATTTACGTATAGGTTGGAGCAACTCTGAATTGGAGAATGCAATGATGCCTTTTGGTTTATAACATTGTACCACGTACATTAAAAACATTAAATCATTAAGATTCATCAAGATTTCTATACTTACTGTAGATGAAATATCGAAATCAGATCTAGATGAATTCAGGGATGGCTTCCGGATGGCTTCCGGCTTCCCACATCTTCCGACCTCTTCCTCCTTGTACATGCCAGTGACAGTTCCTTCCAGCACCACGATGTATCGCACACCTGCGGAAAAACGTGTAGCCACAGCACAGCCGTTTAGACACAGCTGATCTTCAAGATTCACCAAGGATTGAAGACTTCTGTGCTCTCTGGTAAACTAACATTTAATGGGATATTAATGGGATTTATTAATGGGATGTTATAGTGATTTAATGGAATATTAATGGGATATACCCTGTGGTAATTTGTTATAGCAATAGAAGCCATGCCCATGGAAATAGTGGATTTACACAGCTAGAAAATGGTGATTTTCCATAGTTTTTTCCTATGTTTACCAGAGGGTAACTTGGAAAATGGATGAACATGGTGATCATCACTGGGTTCTAGGATATTCTGGGCGACGATAATGGATGCACGTCGAAGGCGGAAGACATGTCCTGATTGAACTAATGTCAAACCATCCCATCTTAAGAGATCGTAAACAGCATAGATGTACATAGATTATACATATTATATATATACACACACGTGTTTGAACCACAAAAAGCGTTCAGAAGCACGGGAAGGAACCATTTCAAAGTCAATCTAGCCACAGTTGATCAGTTGATTAGAATCCCAAGTATATCAAGGGTAGAAAATTATAGTATAATCCCCTACTAATCATCAACCAACCAGGGTTTTCTCATTTTTTGCCACCGTTTTTTCGACGACCAAATCACCGGTAGCTCGCCCTGTAGCCGTGGCCCGGTACCTTCTTCGACTGTGCCCCCGGCTGCCAGGTCTTTGATGACCTAAAAGGCCACCGAGTCAAGGAATTTTACCATGAGAAAAGTAGCAAGAAACCATTCCCATGATGAGGATTACCCTCTGGTAAACTTACAAAAAGCTATTGAAAATGGCCATTTATAGTGGATTTTCCCATTAAAAATGGTGATTTTCAATTGCTATGTTAGTTTACCAGAGGGTAATGGTTTATTATGGTAAATCTATATGGAAATTTTACCATTCAATGGATACCAGGATCCGAATGGTAAATCTATGTTGAGGGTTAGATTGTTAGATTGAATAAGGTAAATCTAGAAATATTAGACTGACTTTGGTAAATCTATAGGCTATGAACAATTCTCGATTCGGTAGGCATCACTAGCCAATCCTTAGACTGAAAAATAGATTGGCTTAGGGTTAAAGTGAACATCTACAGAAAACCTTATGTTATCTTTGAAATAGAGGGTATTCCTGTGATTGTTCCCAGCATCCAATTCTGGGGTAGACACTATCCGCACTTTTAGCTGGTTAGGTGAATATATTGTACCCTTATATGATCCAACATGTTTGATGTGTAGTGGCTTTGCCACCCGTAAAAAGGGGTTGTTAAGAAAAGGGATGTGCAATGGGGAAACATCTGAAACAATGATAACGTATACAGGAATCATCTGATACTGACAATTTTTCGAGTCATCCATATTCTATACACTATAATATAGATGTCCTAGTATGTCCCAGTAGGTCCTAGTGGTATAGCTCAAACAATATGTAAAAAGACAAGCTTCGAATCCCATCCGCTCCTGCTGGGACCCAAAAAAACTGGGCTCCCAGCGATTGCCTTCGCAATGTCATTCCTTTGAGTTGAAGAGAACTGCGACATCACCGGGCACATCCTGCCGGGGCTGGTGCCGCACTTCTGCTAACCACCATCCGTCACCCCGGCAAATGGTGAATCTGAGTGATCTAACTCCAAAATGAATGGCAGCTGGGGTAAACCGCCTTAGGACATATATTACTGTATGTTGGATATAGGGCCAAATGTCAAAGGAATCTAAGGCTAAAAGGACCACACATCTTGGATCTCTCCCTCTCCCTCTCTCTCTCTATCTCTCTCTCTCTCTATCTCTCTCTCTCTCTCTCTATCTCTCTCTCTCTCTATATCTCTCTCTCTCTCTATCTCTCTCTCTCTCTCTCTATCTCCACACATCTTGGGATGATATTAGCAATTTTTAGTCCATCGTAAACCATCCCACGTTTGGAAAAGTCGCCGATTTGCGGCATACCCAAATACCGACCCATACATCATACCCATACCAGGTCACACATCATGGCCGAAAAATGAAGTTGTACTAAAGTACCCAGGTGTTCCACTTGTATCATATCTATATATATATATATATCTCTCTCTCTGCGTTTTGAGAGTTAAAATCTTCCTATTTTGGTGACTCTGATGACTCCCCAAAAAGCCGCCTGAGGCCCTTGTTCACCAAGGCAGTCTCTAGGATCTTCGCCAAGTTGTTGCCCAAGATTTCCTTCAAGTCCTTGACGCTGATGCACAACAGTTCCGTCCTAGGGCCGTCCGGCCGTCCGGAGAAAAAACTGGGTTTGTTCTATGGAAAAACAGGCCGTTCAGAGGGGAAACTGTGGTGGTTTACCATATCTATGGTAGTATATTTTTGCCAGACTTATCTGGCAAAATGAAAATACTGGTATATTAACACCTCTTAAAGAGGGCATGACATCGCATGACCATCTCGTAGCTAAGGTACGTAATCCAACGTTTGACCCAGGCTAGTTTAAGTTGTTGTTCAAAGTTCTAAAGCTTGAGATGATTGATTTATATCATTTATTTGTTTCAATCAACGTACCTATCATTTAGGAGTCTTCCAGTGAAACGGCGAAATATGACGAAAGATGTTTTCAAACATGGCAGGAATCTAAAGTGGTGATGCAGAAAAAAACAACACTACCTGTAGCCGATTCACATATTGAACATGGTGATGTTATCATTGCTATGGTATAGATGGCGAAAGAGTACTGTCTTTTCTGTTTCTCGAAATGGGGCAATACCGATTTCAATGGATGTTAATCATGTTCATCACGTTTCCAATTTCTACAAGTTTGGGATTTTGGGCAAACCCATTTGGCATCATCTACTTCAATAAATATGTGCAGTCGTTGTTCTATGAGGGAGTCCAGCGAAACCCTCTTTTCCGCGCCCAGGGTCTGGGCAAGCTTGTATAAAATATGCATAGATATGTTTCCTCCTTTTGGAAGACTAAGGATTTTCCGAACTAGCGTTCCAGCTGAAGAGAATCAACAAAAAAGGCCTTTCGTACTTAAGCCAAATCAGCCATGCCAAATCATCCAAAATCAACATGCCAGATTTTTTCAGCATACCGAAGCCCCAAGAGTCGAGGGCGCTGCTCGAATCCCAAGAAATTGCGTTTCAGCAAGGCACTTGGCGGACTTGGCATCCGCCAGCAGCGTGTTTTCCCACAAGGGCCTCACATTTTGGGGGCTGGTGGAATGCCAATGATCGAAACTGCCACCGCTGTTTCCGTACAAAACTGATAAAACTGCTTGGTGGTTGAGCCTACCCCTCTGAAAAATATGAAAGCCAGTTGGGATGATGAAATTCCCAAAATATGGAAACATAAAACATGTTCCAAACCACCAAGCAGAAAATATGAGATAACCTAGGGAAGAAAAGCAACAAAGCCTGACAAGGCTTACTCGACTTCCCTTCTGAAACCATCTGAATCGTTAAAGTCAATTTGTCCATCCTGAAAGACAAGCCACCCTCGTGAAGTATCATAATATTATGTTGATGTTTTTGAACATGGGAGATTTACCACCCATGGCCAGGAAGAATTGGAAAACATAGTATTCATTAATATGGTTAAAAGAATAGATTTCAGATGTTTTGCATCATTTTCAGACACGCACAGAGCACACATATGAAGGACCATCTAATGTGGGGTGGTAATTGTTTCTTGGCAACCATGACGAGACGTCTTCAATTCCATTCAATATTTGCATCGTCATTTTTGCATTTTTGTGGGTTTTGATGAGCTCCCACGTAACAAATGGTTTGTTCCCTTCAGCAAACTAACAGAGACATGCAAAATCCCTCTCAGATTTCCATCTCAGATCGCTTCAGATACACGAAGTTCTGTCGGGTTCCCCACGTGGGGGTCCTTGTGCATCCCAAATCTTGGGGAACGACTCAACTCACATTGAAAATGCTGTCCCTGGAGTTTTTTTTCCACATTGATGTGGCAAACCTACTAATGAACTATTTATGGGTGATATAAATCCTGCAAAGATGGTAGGATTGATAGGTTTCTAATTTTATGTGCGTGTTTTTTATATGTATTTTGAAACCACATGACAAGATTAATGTAGTTAAAACCAATAATAAACCATCCCCCAGTCATCACAATTTTTGTAAGTGGTAGTTTTACCAGTCCCAGTCATGGGTGGTAAAAATTGCATTGTTTTGCCCACATGAGTGAAATTGGAGTTATTTGCACCAACTTAGCCAACATAAATTAGTTGTACATCCAAGTAAACCACCATTGTCCTATAGTTGTCCTATGGTTTTCCTATTTGTTGAAACCATATAGTAACCATATTTAGTTATACCCATTGCCATAGTGATATATAACCATATAGTAACCATATAGTAACAGCCATGGTAGATTGCACTATGTTTTAGTAACCATATAGTAACCATAGTGCAATCCCAAAGTTCACCACCGCCGCCCCCCAGGCCTGGTCTTGGCACTCAACAGCAGCGCGGCACCGATGTATTCCCCAGAGGAGAGGTGATGCTCCTGCAGGCAGCTGGAAAAATGCAGCTTGGGTGTTTACAAACCCTTTGGATCCATCAATTTATATTATTATTATGATTATCATTATTATGATTATTATTATGATTATTATCATTATTATTATCATTATTATTATTATCATTATTATTATGTATGTATATAGGTGAATATATATATATATATTATGTATGCATCGAAGTTAAAATATGTAATCATTATAGGATATTATAGGTATATAATGTATATATCCAGAAGTTTCAATGATTTAACTGTTGGAAAAAAAGGTCGTTATAACCCGCATAAGTTGGAAGAAAAAACCAGTGGAAGTAGGGCCATTTCCGACCTTTCGCTTGGTTCCGGCTCAGATCGCTAGCCATGCTACCAAAGTCCAAGACTGGGACTGCCACTTCATCATGGTCATCAAAAAATATACTTACCCTCTGGTAAACTAACATAGCTATTGGAAATGGCCATTTATAGTGGATTTTCCCATTGAAAATGGTGATTTTCCATAGCTATGTTAGTTTACCAGAGGGTAGGACATCTTAGGACTTTTCAGATTTTTCACCGCTTGCGGGTCATGAATCGATCTTGTGGTAATATAGGTCATATAAGACATATACATATACATTTACAAATGGTAGTTCACTCATCCGACACACACACAAACATATATATATATTATGATATATAATATAACATTTTTTAAACCTTAAAATCAGCTTATCTATCATCGTAAATCCATCTAAAATCACATTTGAAGATCCTTTTCCGAGAAAACTCTCATGGCTTTCTCCGTTCGATCCCCCGCTGTGTCCGGGACCCGTGCCGCGCCTCTTTGCCGCCCGAGAACTTGCCGTCGGCCTTGACTTCGCCGCCGGCCATCACTGCCAGGCCGCCCTTCTTCACCTTAGACGTCAACTGGGTAAACTCGCGGGCGTTTGGTATGGCTAAGGATAGGACATGGTTATGTATACTATATGTTATTATATGTGTGTTTATACATATATAGGAAATTATGTAAATAAAAAGGATCAGATGTTACTAGTTGTTCTGTGTTCTTTTTGGGGGGTTGTTATAAGGAACACATACTTAGTTGTATTTTCTTCTGGTGCCAAAATATGCTAAAATCATCTGGAATCCATGGATAGTACTTGACTGGTTTTTCCCTCCATGAGTTGTCATCCAACTTATATCCTTCACCGAAAATCTCCGGGAAAAACACGCTAAAACTACCGCTAAAACTACCTTTGGTAGTTGGATAACACTTCATCGAGCAAAGCCGAAACTAAGAGCAGCGGATAAAACTACAGCAACAAATCAACCAACACGAAACCAACTAGATCCGTTCTTTAGAAACTGAATCAGCTCCATAATTGATGCTGGTGAAGGCTGAAAATCCCGATGATCCCCAAGCGCTAAGGACAGATGATAGATATATCTACTAGCAAACGCTAGTACCGTCAATTCAAGTTATTGGCGTTGTAAACCAACTCAGTTTATCATTTTTTCAACTATACATCTCAGAAAAAATCACCATGTTTGTTGGGTACACCACCATGTTTCTATGCGTTCGAACTATAAGGGGCCCCATGTCGTGCACACCGTTGATCCAACTGACTGGGTTGTGCTGAAATCACTATATTTCTCTGCTTGAAGCACCTTACAACCATGGAAAACGTTCCTTAAGCAAAGAAATATGGTGATTAAGCCATCACTGTCCTTCTCTGTTGATTTCACCCACATTTCCCCAACGGCGAGCCCCGCCGTAAACGCCGAGCTGCGAAGTAAATCGCCGCCAGCGCCTCCCCCTGCGTGGCCACGCGCTGCCCCGCGTCGAAGGATTCGCTGAAGGCAGCCAGGGCGATTTGGTCCTGTGGGTTTAGACGATAACTGTTTATAGCGGACTATAATAGTTGGCCACCATAGTCCATAATACTATTTATAGTGCACTATAACCAATTATAGTCCATTTCACCATAATACCACAATACTATAATAGTTGGTTATTATGGGTATTAGTTGGTCATATTGGTATTGATTATATATTATAGTTGGCTATTGGTAGTAGTTGGACTATAGTTGGTTTTATTATGGGTAACCCATGGTCATTACAGTATGGACTATAGTTGGTAAGTGGTCGTTGATAATTGGATATTATAGACTATTATAGACTAGTATTAATAATGATAATAGTGGTTGATATTAAATAGTATTAACTGTAATCAACTTGGATAGTAGCTAATAAACCATAGTTGATGATTTCATTATAGTGGGTTATATAATTAATAAACACTAATAATAGATGCTTATTATTCACTATAGTTGGTAAATGATCGTTGATTTTGGTTTTTATAGAATATTGTAGGAATATTATAGACTATTAAAAGCTATTATTGACTACTAAAGGCTGATGTCTAGTTGATAACTATAGTTGGTTCTCATAATTCGTTAACCGTTGGATTACCCCCACGGTGGTGGTTTGACCCCAACATTGAATTGTTGGAAAAATGGCGAGGACCGTTGGATAATCATGATAGTATATACAGTATATATATATATGATACTTATAAACCATGGTTAGTTTGTTGGTTGGCCAGCAAGGATACCATAGTTACTGTGCATACATCTGTGTGTATATATATACACACCTTGTTAGTTAACCATTGCCTCGTTGGCTAATGGCAGGGATACCTGAGTTCAATAATAATCATGTATAGTTGGCAACGTATAAATACTTAATATGGCTATATATATGATTGTATCACACACACACTATCCCTTTACTAGTTGGCTAATAATGATAATAACAACCATATTGATACCTTGGCTCATGGGATATAAACACCAACAGAAAGCCGTGGTTCATAATTTAAGTAATCATAAACCATAGTCATGATTCTCTGGTTAAGGTTGTAAAAGGTGTTTAATAATAATAGGCTAAAACCATGGTTGGGTTAGTTGGCTTTTTAGCTAGTTGGTTGGTTAATAGTTGCTTAACAAATAGTGAATAGTAATAACAACAATAGTTATAACCATAGTTATAAGTTATAAACCATAGGCATCCATAAGCCATGGTTAGCTCAAGGGTTTACATAAAATAGTCGGTGAATGGCAATAAAACCCCAGCGGGAAGGTCGAGATTGATTAAATATCTATATGTATCGGCATATCATTGCCATCCTGCACAAGCAGCTGCACGTTCAAAGCATTCTTCTCTCTAATTATGTCCTTCTGTGTCATGCAGACTTCAGGTAAAATATGTCTCTACACTATATTGACATGACGAAATTCCAGAAAAGAGCGTGGTCCCACAACTACATACAACTTCCTGGTTTCTAAATGTACTAGTACCTATCACAAACCGTAGTTAACCTAGTTACAAATCAACTTTAGCTTCGTAGGTTTTATCACCTTGTGGTAGGCAGCCACCTGTCACCTTCGCCTCACCGATGGATGCGAATGGGATTGTAATGGTATAGAATGGTGAACCTACCTAAAAAAAATATATATACATACATAGTGCTTAAATGAGATTCTAATGGTATTGTGGGGTTGATATGATATATCAAAATAAATAAATAAACACACACACATATATATATATTATAATATATGTATACATAAATATAAAAGTGTATATGTATGTATATATATATGTGTGCATACATGTATATTTATATATATACGCATATATATATATATATATGTGTGTGTGTGAGTGATAGGAACCTCATTATATTAGTTCGATGGCTCGAGAGAGCCTGCAAGGTGATACTCCACTCAACGGAAATTTCACCCACTTTGATGCGAGT
>CAMXCT020000380.1:0-112500 GCA_947184155.2 Cladocopium goreaui | reverse complement strand
TAGGCCTCAAAAATAGGCCTTATACTGTATATGGAATCGGTACCTCCAATGAATCGGTTCCTGAAATGGCCATTGAATTATCTAGATTGTAAATCTACAGTACGTCATCTATGAATGGTGGAACAAAAATCCACCATTTATAGACACTATTAGACACTAAAACTTATCAGGAATTCTTCAAAAAAACTTCCGGAATCATCCATCTGCGGGTAGTTCCATATGCACATCATCCAGTTCCGACCAATGAATCGGTGGACGATTCAATGACAGGGAAGCTGCGAAGCGGGCGAAGACTCCTACAGTTTGACCATGGCCCATCCAAGCCAGTTATAAGATCTTATAATTTGGTTTTATAAAGCTCATTAGATATGGATACACCCGTAGAATAGATATCCATAGACCGTATAGATAATCTGATAATCAAGTTCTGCTTACCAAGTTAGCAAAGTCCTAAGCTTCCACCTTTCTGGTTGATTAACTCACCATTTCTGCTGGTTAACCCACTATTTTGGGCGAAACGACCACCATTTTTCCATCTGCGGGCTGCTGAAACCGGTGTCTGCAAAGCGCCTGTTTGAAATTGTGCCCGTTGGCACCCCAGACTCCCGCATCAATCAACGCCTTCACCGTGGCCGTCCTCGAGAGCTTGCTGGGCCGAAGACCGAAACATGCTAGGGATACAAGAAATAAAGACTGTCCATCATGTTTCGGATTTGGGGGTTCCATATGTTACATTATGTGACCATATATATATATATCACATATGATAGTGTTATATAGTTATAATATATACTGTAATAGTCCGTAACTTGTCCATCATGGATCCATTAATATCATATGGCGAACATGTTCAAAAAAAAGTGGCCCCGATGTTGCTTTATGAAGCCGATGTTTATACGTCACGTGTTCGTTTTTCAGTATCATCGTATCATAAACCATAGTTCAATGGGAGTTATTTCAACAAATTTTAGCTATCGGAAACGGCGGCCCCAGATTGTAGGGATTTTTCGTACAGGGATTTGTTGATTTCTTCTCGAGCTGGATATCATGGAGATATTTCATGGAAATTATGGTGATAGAATGGATGTACTTCATGGGAGAATAAGAATCAATGATCATGTGATACCAGGCTGGCCGCTGGGCCGTGACAATCCTCATGGCCATACTGATAAACACGCACACACACACATCTATATATATATATACATATAAGGCATATCGATTGATATATAATGATATATGATATATATATATATATGATATATAATGATATATAATGATATATAATGATATATAATGATATATAATGATATATAATGATATATAATGATATATAATGATATATAATGATACATAACGATATATAATGATATATAATGATACATAACGATATATATATATATATATTATACATAAGATTATATAAGCTTAAGAATCCAACATCGGATATGATATATATTCATAACATAATAAAATAACAATCTAGATTCACATCGGCTTGGATTTGCAATGTTTTGCCTTTTGACCAAAACAGATCAACAGAAACAAAGCACGTTTATGCAATCTTTCCCCTGGATGGTTTCGGAAATTCAAGGATATAAACCACCAATGTCTGGTAAAGTCAACATAACTAATGTTGAGCTAGGATTAATAAAACCCCCAAATTAATCATACCCATTTTCACCGGAAATTTTGGGGCAATACTAAAGTCCTCTACGTGCTGATTTCCCCATCTTATTTTAGGTAAATCATGCCATTTTCCAGTAGCTAACTTGTATGATTGCGGGCGCCCGTCCTGGGGCAGTTGTAAAGTAAAGCAAGGCCTCAGTGTGGCCACTGTACGGGCGACCGCAAGATCGATCAGCCCAATGGCCAATCTTGGATCATTCACAGGTAAACTAACAGTTTGATTTAGTAGTTGGTTTTACGGTTCTCAAAATAGCTTATCTTATTTTACATAGTTAGTTGGTATAGATGGACCACTTATAGTTGATTTACCACTCTTAAAAATGATGATTGTCTATAGCTATGTAAGCTTGCCAGAGGTGTTCATTTTGAGCTGGCTATGGCTGGTTAGATGGTAAACCATGGCGGTATTTAAAGGTGTACCCATTCAATGTTTCCCCAGTATGATCCAGGTAAGTGCAATAACTGACCTCAGAGACCTTGCCAGAAGATGCAATTTCTAGGAATCAATATAATTAGCATTGCCCCCCAAAAGATAAACAGTAAATTCCTACCAAAATGGGGATACATATATAACTTAGCATGGCGCTCTACCACGTTTTCTTTAGAGCTATTTTGTCCAAATTAATTATTGTCCCCAAGTTTGGGTAATTGTTGTCCCCAAGTTTGGGTAATTATGGTTCCCAAGTTTGGAGAAATTAATTCCCCTTTGGGGAGTTCCCCAGACTTGGGGACAATAATTGCAAAACAGCTTCTAAAGAGATAGCCCAAGGTAGAGAGACATGCTAATAATATAACTGGTTGGTGGTTTCAATCCCTCTGAAAAGTATGAGCTCGTCAGTTGGGATGATTATTCCATTCCCAACTGTTTCTGGAAAGTCATAATCCATTCCATGGTTCCAGTCACCACCAACCAGTTCCATTGATTATTCCAATTATTAACCATTATTAACGATAGATTAACCATAGATTAACCAGGAAAGTCATAAAAACCATGTTTGAAACCACCAACCAGATACCCTCCAGTAAATTAACAGTTCGACCCTGCCATGAGTCGGGTTTGGAAGATTAGTTTCCATTAAAAATTGGTTATTTTCAGGGTCCAACTGTTAATTTACAAGAGGGTAACTAATATATATATTATGGTTATTATGGGTATTATGGTTATTATGGTTAACTACTAAATATATTTATCTATATCTATATATTAAAATTATATAACTGTTCTATCCTTTTGGTTGTTTTTTCCTCTAAGTGCCATATTTGATTCAGGCTATTCACGTGCCGGCCGCACGAAGGTTGACCTTCCAAAACGAAGTCACCCTTTAAAAAACCCAGGTGGCCACGACGCCAAGCCGCGATTCATCGAGATTTCATGGATTTATATGGGAAATCTATGGTTTTAAATGGGAATCATATGGGAATCAAATGGTTATATAAATATGGTTATATAAAAATCATATTAAATGGGAATAACATGTGCTACACCCACTTAAAAAAAACAGTCCTGATATATCACCATAAATCAATGGGAACAATGATCCCCAAAGTTTAGTAGTGGGTTTACCACATGATATCGGACTGTGATGGAACATATCATTCATTCTATGGGATATAAGAGGATATTCCCTCTCGTAATCAAACATGGCTAGCTCCGAGTGACCACCAAATGCCTGGCCCTCCATCAAGGTATTGACCACATTGCCTCAGACAGCAGCAGGTTTAAAGAATGATGGGATGGTTGGCCAGAATTATGGAATAATAAAACTATTATGATCTGAAATTTGTGTGATGAATACAAACCCATATCCGCAACTACGGAGTATATTGCAATCAAACACATTCAATTAGCTTCCAAGTGCTTAAGTCAAAGTCAAAGTAAATGTCTGCATCTCCATTTTGAAGACGGTACCTTGGGGTGCCAAATAAGTGGCTAATACTAATATTGTGCTCCAGTTACGGAATATCCCCAGTTAGATTCAACTTCGTATTTTTTTAATTACCATCTGGTTATCTAACATAGCTATGGAAAATTCCTTACAAATGGAGGTTTTAATGGGAAAATCATCTATAAATGGGCCATCTATACCATGGCTATGTCAGGGGGCTTTAAGACTCAGAATCATGGCAACGAATCATATCTGAATCAGATCACATCCATTTAAAAAAACATCCAACCTGAACAGCCTCCTAGTTGGTGCTTCATCCAACCTATAGTAGGTTAGTATAGGTTAGTTCACCCCAGTTGTACACTGGATTCACCCACATGTTTTCCCATGAACAAACCAGGTATCTTCAAATGTGGGAACCCCAGTCGTCATCATCAATGACCTGGATGATAACTAGGGCTTAGCCATAATTCGCCATCAACAGTTATTCACCACATTTCACTATTAATCATCATTACCCATAGTATTCATAGATATTCCCATTATTAACTGTTATTAACCATAATTAACCACTATTAACCACTACTACCAACTAATTATTGACCACTATTAATTAACCACTATTTAACCACTATTAACCACTCTTACCAACTATTAACCACTATTATATAACCGCTATTTAACCACTATTAATATCCCATTTTTACCCATAGATATCTCCAGCCTAACCCAGGCCACCGAGGCCACCAAGGCACCGTTGACGCTGACTTCCAGCGTTCCGCTGTGCGTCACGAAGAAGGTGGTGCCCATCTTACCCTGTTCCACGATGACGCCTGCAATTTTTAAAGGCGAGAAAATGGGTCAGTAAAGAAAATCCTACTAAAATTTCTAAATCTGGTGGATGTGACAAAAAAAGAACTAGAGACTCTCTTGATTCTAGGTGTAAATATTCCTATACTGATTGGTGGTGCAATAACCAATCCAATGAACTATGGGTTTACTACTTTATACTTACAATCTGGTTATTTAACATAGCCATGGAAAATCACCATTTTTAATCGGTAAACCATCTATTTCTATGGGCCATTTCCCATGGCTATGTTAAATAACCAGAGGGTAAAATAAATGGTGGTCAATTAGTAAATTGTCTATATGAAGTGTTTTTGATGATTACTACATTAGTATGTTTATCTTATAAATATGTATATATATATATATTAATATATATTCAGCATGGATATGTGCAAACAGATTGTCTTAAGCTGCATTAAGTTTTAAGCAAGTCATCAAGATGCTGGGCGGAAACATGCGTGCATCTGTCATATAACCTATATATATAAAAATAGAACAAAACGTATAATTATACATGGATCTATATACATGCACACACACACATATATATAATATAAGGACCCTCATACATGTGTATAAAGTGATTAGAGACAAATCCAATAAAATATGATCCTCGTATACCACTGGACGTATGGATCAGGCGCAGCCAAGTCTCTTCCTTTGGAAAACCTCGAGGAAGCGGTGCTGGCGAAACTCTGGTTGGTCTGAAACCATCCCTTTGAAAAACTGCTGGTTGGTGGTTGAGCCCCCCTCTGAAAAATATGACTTCGTCAGTTGGGATGATGACATTCCCAATATATGGAAAAATAAAAAATGATCCAAACCACCAACCAGAACTATACAGTATTCATTGGCTTAAAACCTTTCGAGGTCGACAGACACATGATATTACCCTTCTGGTACACTAACATAGCTATGGAAAATCAACATTGTAATAGGTAAATCAACGAACTGGCCATCTATTCAATAGCAAACTGTTAAACTACCAGCTGGTACAATCACAGGATGTAAAATGACGGTAAATTCTTAACATTCCAGGATTCTCCTGCATGGCAAAACCATGCAATGCCAAGGAGCTGGAAATATTCCATGGTGGTCAAGATCGCATCTACCTCAGCACGCAGCCAGCTTCATAGCCGTTTCGGGTAACATTGGAGGTTCCCACCATGTGTATAAGCTTTAAGGGCTATGTATGCGGGACTATATCCCTGAAATATGGCGTGGTATGTTGCAGTACCTCCAGTTTAGGTACCTGAAATGGCCATTGCTGAATTTCACACTGACCAACTTTGCAAAACGGGTATGGAACCCACATGAGAAGAGAAGGAACATGAGGATCTACGAGCTACAGTTGGTGTGTGTAGATGTGCAAGCAAGCTAATTTTTAGCCAGAATGGGATACGTCCAATAGATTTCGACATGATAACCACCACACATGTTGATGGTTTCCACCTACGCAAATCAAACAAACTGTCACCGCGACTGGTTTCTGGAATCGCCCGAGAATCATCCCATCCTCAGAGTAATATTCAATACCACCGATTCATGGGCTCCCAATTCATGACTAGATCTGATATATACATTTCACCAGCGTCTCGTTCAGGGTATAATCTTAGGAGAAGGGTTTTTGATTATCCTCTTTCTGAATTAAACGTATCTATGGAAAATCACCATTTTGAATAGGTAAATCAACTATAAATCATCAATAAATATGCGGCAAATCCACATCCAAATGCAGAATTAAAAAAAATATCATGCCATTTGATACATTATACCTAAAGTATGCAATATATCATGCATCATATATCTGGGTAAATTGTATTATTTCACTAGCCTGAAATAAGGCTATTTGGGGATGATTTCCCTTACTAACCATGACTCCAGCGTCCGCTCGCAGTGAGGTCGTTATAATTTACCCAGATATGTGGAAAATTATCATTTTGAATAGGTAAATCAACTATAAATCATATACTGTATATATATATACATATATTATCCACATCCATCAACGCCCTGCCCGCCTCCGCATCCTCCAAGATGGCACAAACTCGGTCCTGGAGCAGTTTTCATGGGAAAATCATGGGAAAAACGAGAATAGACATGTAAAACTGAAAAAAAACAACCATGAAACAGATTGAAACCATGGAGGCTTTGAATGGAAAGATCGGACAATATGGGACAATTCCTTCCACGTCTATCTTTGGGACAATCATTGTCCAAGCATCAGCAAGCCATGTTTGGTGACAAGTCTGTGATATTCCTACTGGAAACAAAACAGGATATTCGATGTCCACGTGTGCTAAAGGATCAACCCATGTCCAAGAGGTTTCTTGAGATTTCTGCTGTATCAACCTTTGAAGAGGACATATGTTACATGTTCTAACCACTGAAGAATCCAAAAACATCATGCACTCACACATCAAAACAACATAGCCCATGACATTCCAATATTACCCATTCAGAACCATATGTATACATATGTATATAATATATACTGTATATCCATGTGAATTAAGCACTTGTGCCACTGGAAAATATATCCATGTTCGTCAAAACCGGATCAAGGTGAGACTGTTTAGTCTTCAACAAGGTGGTGCCGCCTAGCTAAGACAAGTTGGCTTGTATAATTAAATTATATATATAATCATTAAATGTATCTCTATAACTCTATAACTAGGCTTTATTGGGTTTAAACAATTATATCATGGTATTCTATGGTAGTTGGCTCATAACTCAAATTAACTAGGCCTTTTTGGATCTTTATGGTAGGTATCTAACATATTGGTTCATGGAGATTTTGAAGCAACAAACATTCCACTAGGGGGTGGTGCACCACCTGAGAACGGCCAACGCATCCCCTCGCCCCCGAAAAAACGTCCTGCTTCATGGCTGCCTTGATAAGCTCTTTGGTTCCCTGCAGTGATGGCTGGTTACGAAGTTTCGCGGTGTGCGAAGGCATTTTCAAGAAAACCAAATCTAAGATACGGACTCTGTGAATCAAGAATCACAATTTCCATTGACAACATCACCTTCCCTTTGTATCTCTAAATATCGGTGTGTTTGAACATGAGGTATACCTGCCACGTGGTCAGTTTTGAGCAGGAACATGATGATCCATCAATGGATTTTGGAGTACCCTATTTTCACACAAACCATTCTGAATCAGTCATGAAAGTCTGATGGTCAACATAAATTAAACCGCATATATTTATGCCTATATGTATGCATATATATATATATATATGTGTGTGTGTGTGTATGCATGCGTGCATGCATGCATGCTTGCATGCATGTATGGATGTATGCATGTATGTGCATACACATATGTATATATTTCTGTATATGCATATATATATAGGGCGGAAGCTGGGGGTTCCCCGGAAGCCAATTGCAATTTAATTGTGTGGATATGCAAAATGTTGATTTTACACAGTGTTTTACAGTGTTTTTTGCCTTCCCTTGAAAGTGTTCCATCAGTGAAAGTATCAATGTCGGCGCGGATAAACTCGGAGTTTGTCCGCGCAGAAAAATGATAAATTTACATCTTCCATGGATGGCCAAAAATGCGTTCAACATTTTTCCGATTGGAATTGCGGTTTCATACATTTTTCCAGTTTTTGTTGATAAGTACAAAATGTCATAATCCACTGGAGAACCATGGACGAAATGAACATCACATATTTTTCATCTTCGCTTTCCCAAACCTTTTTTTTGGCATGGCGATGGAAAATGTTGTTTTCACACTGTGTTTTACAGTGTGTTATGTTTTTCTCTGAAATGGTTTGGTCAATCGAACTTCCATTTTCATCGCGGAAGAACTTGACGTTTGTCCGTGCTGAAAAAGGAAAATTTTACATCTCCCATGGATGACTAAAGATGTGTGGAACATGCTAACCATTTGAAGTGCGGTTTCTTTTATTTTGGTCGTTCTGTTCAGAAGTAGAACATGTGATAATGCACTGGAGAACCATGGACGAAATGAAGAACGCACCTTTTTCATCTTCTGTCAACAACAACGAAACTTGCAACGTAGCAACATCTTCAACCAAGCAACATCTTCCAGGATTCAACATCATCCAACGCACTTCACATGACGTTATTACACCCCCCCCACCCCCCCCCCCTTCTGTAAACAACAACGAAACTTGCAACGTAGCAACATCTTCCAACCAAGCAACATCTTCCAGGATTCAACATCATCCAACGCACTTCACATGACGTTATTACAGCCCCCCCCCCCCCCCTTCTGTAAACAACAACGAAACTTGCAACGTAGCAACATCTTCCAACCAAGCAACATCTTCCAGGATTCAACATCATCCAACGCACTTCACATGACGTTATTACACCCCCCCACCCCCCTTCTGTAAACAACAACGAAACTTGCAACGTAGCAACATCTTCCAACCAAGCAACATCTTCCAGGATTCAACATCATCCAACGCACTTCACATGACTTATTACAACCCCCCCACACCCCCCCTTCTGTAAACAACAACGAAACAACGTCATCTTCCAACCGCAACATCTTCCAGGATTCAACATCATCCAACGCACTTCACATGACGTTATTACCCACCCCCCCCACCCCCCCCCATCTGTATACAAGAACGACCTTTCTGGTATAGCATCAAGACTGAGGGTTCCTCGAAGCTCCGGGGAACCCCCAGCCTTGAGCCTATATATACATATATATATATATATGTGTGTGTGTGTCCGTATTTAAATATATATATATTTAAAAAACACACATATATATATAATATAATATACATATATATGCGGTATATATGGTTATATGAATAAATAACACACATACAACAATAAAAGTGCAATAAATACATATGTTTAGTACACCTGTAGAAGCTCCCCAAGCCAGGTGGCAGTCTCAGATTCCGAAGTTTTATGGGCTAATTCATGCTAGTTCTTCCCTGTTCTTTTGGCAGCTTAACTTCTGCTTTTAAATCTTAATATATATTTATATCACCTCTTTCTGTGTTGTTTTAAATTGTTTTAACATATCAAGATATATTGAGTATAGTGTTTTTCACACATGTCTGCACTTCCGAACAATCCAACAACAGCACACGTACAAATATCCACGGAGTACTGGGTTCGTCACGGCGCTGGCATGTTCCCCAGAAATTCCCGGGCACCTTGTCCATTTCCTTGGCTTTTTTGTGCTTCAGCAGGTGCTCCTGCCGCGGCGTTTTGTGGCTTTGTGGCGTGGCATGGCGTTTTGTGTCGGTTTTAGGCCATCAATGGCCATCAAATGGGGAGCAAAAACCATCGGTGTCTTGCGCCCTGAAAAATCATGGACAGTACATGACAGTACCATCTCCACGAGGGTTACCTTCGCCAGCAATCGACTGCTCACCCATCCATTGACCACCAGGGTGAAGTCTTTTAACAATCGAGCCACGACTGGAGCATACGACCCTCAGATCCTGAAAAGACTCCGAGTCAGAATTTGGACTACGGCTTGTAAGGTGTGTATTTCGACTTGCCAACTTGAATGTGTTCCTGCAAACGATGGGAAATCACCATGAATTTGGATAGATTTGGAGCACTTGATAATCTGGTTCAATTTTGAGGGTCCAGTCCAGGCGTGTTGTTCAAGCACGCCTTCCTGTTCAAATCTGCTTTTTGCTGCTCTAGCTGTGAAACTTCAACGGTGGACGTCCCAAATTCATCACCGTTCAGTTGGAGCCCTCCGCACTGCCCTTCTTCTTTTTGCGTCCGCTATGGAGGTGACAGAAGTCCTGAGAACAAAGGGACTTCCAAGTGGGGGAAGCCGACCAACATCGAACAACCCTCCTGGTGATTTCAGAAAATTTCAGAGAAAGAAGAACGGGAAACTCTTGAAGTAAATGCCCATGTTGGTTGAGGACTGTTTACTAAACAACAAAGTCCTCAACTAACATGGATTTACTTCAAGAAAAAGGAGAAATTTAGGGCTTTGCCGCTGGTTGCTCAACAAAATCAACATAAAAAAGTTGGGGGTGAGCCACCTAATCCACCAGGGTTCACATTCCCAACATTTGGTAGGGAAAACTTTGAACCCCTGAGATCACTGGAGTCTCCGCTCGAAATTTCCACGCTCCGGCCATCCCATTCACGGCTGACGACTGGATGATGCAAGGAGGTACCCCAATGACTTCGGACACTGGAGGTACCCCATATCAAAATGGTGTATTGCCGTGGCCAACCCAAATAAACAGCTGGACATACCCAATATTCCAAGCTACAATGTGGCCCCACCCAGCTAGTGGTTTATAACCCCATGAAGAATAGTTGCAATTGCCATAAATCCATATAAATCCTAGTTGTTGGAGTTATAAAACCAACTTAGCTATCATAAATCAGCTATACATCCCATTAAATCACAACTTTTCTTGGTAAAATCATGTAAAATCGCCATTTTCCCGTGGTTTTCCGATGCTTTCCCTAGGTGAAAGCCCGTTGAAACTCTCCGTGATGCCGAGCCACACAGAGCCAGGCTTTCTTGCATCGTCCCGGGACACGCTCGAACATGCACGGCCTAGGTTTTCACATCATGCGGTTGGACAGGAGTGGTGCCCAGTGATGTGTGATGATGTGTGTTCGTCGACCTATATATGTGCCACTAAATGATCTATCTATTGATCTATCTGTATTTTTGTCCAAAGTTCAGATTTACAGTAGATAGATCAACTCCAAGGGTTGAGGGCACCACTTTGTTGAGGAAGAACATGATCGCATGTCGAGTCAGAATCCCGGAAGAAACAGGACTCCGACACACCAGGAATGCCGCTGTACCAAGTGTCCATGGAACTAAATGCTAGACTCATTTCTGAGGGCTGACTTCAAAGCTGGCAGTTGGAGCATTTGGTTTCGAGAGTTACATCTCAATATAAATGCTAAAAACCGGCTACACCCTCAATTTACCCATGAACAGGTTTACCACAACATTTGGTAAATATCTTCCCTCTATAGTCTAGCATACCCCAAACGAAACCCCTGGTTTAGTATTGGGTCTATTCATTTGGGGGGCCCTTACATAGGAATATTTCAAAATTTATGCGGCGTATATTTGTATATATATATACATATAGACAAAACAATAAATGACTAATTGACAATAATTGTAGATCATATCCAGTGCAGAATGGTTACAACTTTGTTAAGACACCATGGTTGACCGTAAAACCTCAATTCTTCACGCTGAAAAAAAAACATACGCTTCACACTTAAAACTCCCTTTTCATTTCATTGAAAGGGTTGTCTCCTCATGTTTCCTCCATTTTTCATGGTTACCCTCTGGTTGCTTAACATAGCTACGGAAAATGGTCCGTTTATAGATACGTCTTTTTTCATCTTTTTTCCATGGTTCACCCACCTTTTTTGGATGCGTTTCCTCCATCTGATGGTTTAACCCATGGTTCACCCATCATCTCCGGCCCCAAAAAACCACCCTCAAACCGCGCCTGCAGGTCGCCTCCGTTCGGCAGCTGTGAAGCAAGGAACCGAAGGAACGCACCTGGACGACGGAAAGCCTCTCCATTCACCTCTTTAGTTGGGATTAACTTCTGGGAAAACTAACATAACTATTCAACAATATCGTGGGTGCAGTTAATATCCATTATCCATTAATTATGGAAAATCACATCGTTAACATATATGGTTATCTTTATGGTTAGGGTATGGTTAGATTGAAAATTATGCAATAAATTAATGTAAACTGACATCGTTGGGGTTATGGCTAGCTTTATATAATTATTACAGTATATTCGGGGTTATACGATATAGTTCGGGGTTGTAACTTGACTGTATCTCTATAGTTGGGGTTATGGTTATCTTTAATTATACCCTCTGGTAAACTAAGAGTTCACTGGAAAATCACCAAATAAATCAACTATGGCCATTAACAGTTCGACCTTCCCATGGTTTTCTGGGTTGGAGGATTAGTTTCCACATGTGTCCACTACAGAACACCATTGGGCATTCTCAGGGTCCATGTGAATTTACCAGAGGGTGATATGATTTTCCAAGG
This sequence comes from Cladocopium goreaui, assembly GCA_947184155.2. Taxonomy (NCBI): domain Eukaryota; class Dinophyceae; order Suessiales; family Symbiodiniaceae; genus Cladocopium; species Cladocopium goreaui. The sequence continues at coordinate 100,041 of CAMXCT020000380.1, read as the reverse complement.
ACAACTAATCATATATCTTCAGGAGTTTTGTGTTTCTCATGAATGGAACACACATACAGACATGCTGAAATATATGGAATTGACTACCGTGACTACCCCATACAGGATGGGCCCCCCCAGTTATAAGTTGGTTTATAAGCCATTCTAACCCCCATTCACTATAGTTATATCTACCATAAACCATAATTAAGCCACTTACAAGGCAACTTAGCTATCTTGGGGGCCCCATCCTGTATGTTAACAATGTTTTTTTTCCATACTTTTTTGATATTCATGGTACAGTGCACCGAACATTGATATTTTTCGGGCCGATACGGGACGATGTGATGCCAGGTGATGCCCTGGTTGCCCTGGTTGGCTGGTGGTATCCATTACAAACTGACCAGCACATTGCACATCTTTTTTGTATCCATTACAGTTATGGCCCTTTATATATCAGTTATAAGTACTGAAATAAGCCCATGTATAGAATGTATAGTCCCATTGAAATAACCAGTTATAACTAATAAATGGCCATACCTCTGGTAATTAATATAGTCCCTGCCAAATAGGGGGTTGGAAGATGAGTGCTTTTCACTCAAAATGGCCCTAATGGCCCTAATGGCCCTAAAGTCAGGGTCTATGTTAAAATTCTGGAGGGTATATAGGAACATGTATGGAACATGTCATATTTACTGCACCTCATCCCAGCAAAACGATGCACCCCCTTCCGGAAGGCACAGTGTTGGTCGGTTCCGGCTCGGATTTCAAAAGCAGCACGTCCGAAACCTCATGCTGCCCACGGATTAACGATTGGACCCATGAAGCGAAACAAAGTTTGACTCAGCAATGACATCCCCAATGAGGGAGCAATATTCAATGGTAAGATAGCATACCATTAGTGTTATAATCCCAAACAATTTCGATATGGAGACGGGTCAGAATGAACAGTGGCATATCATTTGGGGGGATAAAGATCCATAAATCCATATAAATCCATATAAATCCGTATCCATGGCCATATAAAACTCACCAGCACAAGCCGGTGCATCCAGAAGTTAGTTTTTAAGCCAACTTTGCTAGAGGGCATCACCAAATATGGCCAGATATGACCAACTTTCGCCAAGGTACACATCTTAAACTAGCTATAAACCAACTTTACCTTTGAACTACAATGTGGGGCCCCCCAGTTATAAGTTGGCTTATGAACCCCATGAAAACTATAGTTATAAGTACCATAAACCATAGTTATTGGAGTTATATGCACCAACTTAGCTATCTTGGGGGCCCCACATTGTAGCAATGATCAAATATGGCAAGTTCAGAACTTGGGATGGCCATGTTCGCCAGGATTCCCACGCGAATTCTTGGCCTATGATCATCTTGTTTGTATGTAGAATTATAATGGTCAAAACAAAAATAGAAATACCAATCCATATATATATATACATATATATAATATATATAGTAATAACAATAATAGTATACAATAGCAATCGTTAGTATACACGAATATTTTCACAGTAACACTAATCACACAAACAAAAATATGGGATGAATTATAGTAACATAGAAGAATGTACAGATTGATCGCCACATCCCAGTATTTCCACACCTTTTCTGTCCGCCGGGCGTCGAGAGCGAGTTCGCCAAGTGAGATGGGCCATGGGATGAGCGAATTGGTTAAGGTAAGTGGCTGAGAAAAAAAACATACCCTCTGGTAAACTAACATAGCAATGGAAAATCACCATTTTATAGCTGGGTAAATCCACTATTTCTATGGCCATGGCTTCAATAGCTATAGTTAAATTACCAGAACGTAACCCATATGGAGGTTTCCCAAATTAGTCATGGGGGGTACCTCCAAATCATCCAAGATCATCCAAGTTACTCGACCATGACATGACTTCGTATTGAAAGCTATGGTTCTACCGCTCGGGATCCTCCATGACGTCTCGGAAACCCGTGAGACCAGTAGGACCATCGACGAAAAAATCATCCCATCTCCCGGTCACTGACTTCATCCTCACCAAAAAGCATGCTTTATATAGTAATAATTTCAAAAAGCATGCTTTATATAGTAATTAGATACTTATATTAAGACATATTTGGGATATATTTGGAACCAATGAACCATAATGAACCATACCAATGGGGATGACTGCTGGGATACACATCATATCACTGGGGGATGAAGTTTTCAGCCGACAGCCACGGCAGCGTCAAACCCCGGCGATGTCACACGTCAAACCTCGGATAACATAACTATGGTTTAAATCACCATTTTCAATGGGAAAATCCACTATAAATGGTGATTTTTGATAGCTATGTTAAATTACCAGAGGGTAACTAAAAAAATTGGGACTGAAACAAATTTGGAACGTTTATAATACAGTTTGTTCACTCAAAAATTGGGACTGAAACTTGAAAAAATGAAGAAACATGTTTGACAAAACAAGGTGCTCAAAGCTTGGGGGGCTTTCACCAAAATCATGACATCGCAGTGCACCAATATGATTAGGGGGGAAATACTCCATGGTGTGCCCGCCATCTTTGACGCATGCGAAATCATCGTATGCACCGAAATGATCGTAACTCTCCGATAAGTTAACAGTTGTTTAATGAAACATAGCTTGTTCAAACGGTAAATCATCAAACTCAGTAGGTAATAGGTAATCTGTACCATAGCAAACTGCAACAAATTACCAAAAGGGTAGTTCACATTAATATCACTATTTTTGTTTGTTTAACTCCGTATGAATCACCATAAAATCCCTATGCATGTCCAATGAGCTACAGCCAGGGCCACAAGTGGTGGTCAAATGTTACTGCCTTTCACTGCCCATTTGCAGTTATCGTGGGTTTAAAAAATGTCGATTTTTTCCTAGTTGTCCTCTTTCTTGTTTGTTGTTCTTTCTTTTTTTCGCTCTTTCCTTCAATTTGTCTTTATCATTTATGTTTCTCTCTCTCTCTCTCTTTCTCCATCGCCACCTCAGGCAGATTGGCAAGAGTTGTCTTAGGTCTATCCATTTTCTTTACTTACTTGTGCTAAACGTAGGGAATTTTCGGGAATGATCCACAATAACTATCAAGAATAATCCCAGCAACCCCCAGCAACCCCCAGCAACCCCCAGCAACCCATCCATTCCCTACGTTTAGCACCAGTAAGTTTCTAGAAGTTGTCCTAGCTTAGTGACCGTCCCGGACCCCGGGTTCCGCGACAAACACCTCCAACTCCCCATCTGAGTTTCGACAAAGCCGAGACAAGCTGGGGCGTTTCTCGAACTGATAGCTTAGCTTTACACCCCTCAACAGAAATACCATGAATATAGGATATGATATATATATATATATATGTATGTATATACATATTATATACATATTATATTATATTTTATTGTATTATATTATATTATATATACACATATTCATATGAAAATACTATGATATTACCATGATATGTCACTAGTTTTATAGGATGTTCCTGAATTGTCGACCTCTTTTGCATCTTTCCGGGGGGGCAACGCCAGCCCAGTCCAGCAGCGGCATTTGGAGGAGAACCAGAGCTCCACAATTAACGATAACCTGGGCGGCAGCTGGGAGACCCACTGATTTTTCATGGTCTATAAATTGGGATGTCTATGGAAAATTTTATGGGATGCTTTACTGGGATAACTATGGATCTGACTCCAATTATGATGTTTGTTGCTAAAACCTCATTTACTACAGTGGCTAAACCTCATTAACTATAGTGGCTACCTACATCTACCTACCATAAACCATACTGTATATACTTTATAAGAGTCAAAAGCCAACTTAGCTATCGTTGGGGGGCCTCGCCCTTGTGCGCAATGTTGAGTTGACTAACTTGCATATCTTCCACTAAATCTGAAGTGTTTCATGTCATTCCAGGTGTTGCCCCGCCCCCCCTCAGTGGTGTTTGTTGGTTTGTAATCTAGCAGAAAGTATAGTTGAAGTGCTTATTTCCACCAACTTAGCGATGTATCTACCCTGAAGGGCCCTAAAGTTTCAAAAGTAGATGAACTAGAGCTGTTTAGAAGTTGGCACCCAAATTTACCATAATCATAAAGCCCATTGAGTACAGATGTATCTACAAAAGGCAAAACCTACTGATCATCAACCAACTAAGCTATCTACAACCACCTTTCATAGCCGGGTGACGTGAAGAGCATGCCCAACAGCACCTGAGACGAAGAGACGCGAAGTCACAAGAAATTGAAAAATCTTAAGGACAAATAATCACCAGCCATAATGATGGGGATATGCGAACTATCGATGTGTCCATCGATCTATCTATCTACCTATCTACCTATCTACCTATGTATCTATCTATCTACCTATCTACCTATCTACCTATGTATCTATCTATCTACCTATCTACCTATCTACCTATCTACCTATCTATCTACCTATCTACCTATCTACCTATCTACCTATCTACCTATCTACCTATCTACCTATCTATCTATCTATCTATCTAAATCTAGTTTTCTACCCATCAATATTGAACCAACCACAGTAATTGGGATATGGCACCATGAATGCCTATTGGATGTGACATTGCTATAGACTCTCTGATTCTAGGTGTACTGGAAAACCCCATGGTCAAATGGAAGATCCCGACAAACCTTTGGCAAGAAAATCCCAAGCAAAATCCCTGGTGTTAGACAATCCCCATAATATAAAATCCCAATTTTGTCAGATAATATCCCATTCCAAATAATGTCAACCCCTAATTAATAAACCATGGTTTATTAATTAGGGGGGTACTCCTCCAATAGTCATTATCTGATACTTAAATGGTACCCTCCCAATTAAACAGCCTAGGGGTTTATTAATCCAGGGTTGACATTATATATATCCAAATATCCTGTTTCATAGTTTTTCCCAACGTCCACGGGAAAACCCGCTGCACCATGAAGGCCAACATCCACAGCAGCGCGCCATCTTCCAACATCGCCGCCAGCTTCCGTCGCCACGGCAGCCGCTGGAAGGCGGCCACGTGGTGCGCCAGACGAGCCACGTCCTCGTCGTCGCCCTGGCGGGGCTAACGTGGTGGAACCAAATGACAAATAGGTATATAATGTAGTACTACACCAATTATGTGTGTGTTGTGATTATATGATGATTATATTTTTTCAATTACTATCTATATAAATAGTGATGGCTGGGGCAAAAATGTGGTTACGACTGCAGTAAAGATCAGTAGGCTTACTTGGGCGAGGTTGAAACCCAAGGAATCCCAGAAATCCCGTGAGTTTCAACATGAAGACTGCCGGTTTCACAAAGCCCAAGTCACAAAACAATCTAAAAGAACAAGACCCTTACATAGGCCTAAAAAATAGGCCTTATATATGGTAGGTACCTCCAATTTAGGATCCTGGAATGGCCATTGAATTATCTAGATTGTAAATCTACAATCTACATGATCTATGAATGGTGGAAGAAAATTCCACCATTTATAGACACTATTAGACACTAAAACTTCTCAGAAACTCTGCCCCCACTGCCGTCATCAAGGTGGTGACCCAGTTTCACCTTAAGTGTGTTGATTTCACTGAGTTTCTCACAGAGAGAGAGAGAGAGGGAGAGAGAGAGTTGGTATCTATAATATATACAATGTGAGGCCCCCAAGATACCTAAGTTGGTTTATAACTTCAATAACTATGGTTTATGGTACTTATAACTATAGTTACTGGGGCTTATAAACCAATTTACAACTGGGGGCCTCACATTGTACTTATATTATATATATATAGTTACCATAGTGATATAGTAATATATAGTATATAATTATATAATATACTAGACTTCATGGGGTTTATAAACAAAACATAGCGATTGATACATCCAGAAAATCATCAACATACATCCATTGTTCGCTGATGTCACCATATCTTCCATAGTCTTTTCCATGGTTCACAAACTCAACTGGTAAAGTTGGACATATCTTCCATATCTTCCATATCTTCCATATCTTCCATAGTGTTTTCCATCATCTCTGGTTTCACCGTTCACGATTTTTCATCGCGGTTCCATGTTGTGTTTTCGTCCCCTTTCGGGTCTTTCGGATGTTTGATCACGGCTCCACGGCGCCTGGTGGCCTTTCAGGTCCAAGTGCCTCAGTTGCTTCAGCTGATCCTGCAATCGACTGGACAACGAGCGCAGCTCTGTGCACTGCTTCTCAGCTGTCTCCTGCAATGGGATGGGATGGTCAAACGATCTCTGGGAGTGGCACACGCAAATCTGCCATCAATAGATGTGCATATATATATATATACATAGAAATATATACATATACAAATATATATATATATATATATATGTGTGTGTGTGTCAACATGCATATCCGTGTGTGGTCTTACATTTGTATCTGTGCAAAGGGAGACCTGGCCACAAGAGGTGCCCCTCTGGGTCTCTCACAGGTGGTGCACCCATTCAGGTCGTTGGGCACGACTGGTTGGTGGTTGAGCCCTACCCCTCGGAAAAATATGAGCTTGTCAGTTGGAATGATTATTCCCAACTGAATGGAAAGTCATAAAAGCCATGTTCCAAACCGCCAACCAGACTAGGTCGTTGTATCAGGTGATGTCTACCAGAAAGCCTATAGGTTTAGTGATTTCAACGAGCAAAGAGCGATTCCATTCCCCCAAAACCATGACGTGAATTTTGCGTCCCAGGCCTCTTGTTCCTTAGACTCTCGCAGGGTCATCTGCTGAAGTGTGAGCACTTCCTTAGGGCAAATGACGACGACGTTAGCCGCCAAGGCTTTTTTTTGGCTGGCCCCTGCAGCAAGATCACATTAATGATGGTTATGCCTGGACCTGGTTATGTTGGGTTCATATGCCCCTGAACTATCCATCTAAGGTTCACTCAGATTTAAGTCATGGGGGACCCCATTTTTTAATCCAAGTTCCTGTTCAATTGGGAAACTGCTGATTTTGGGGTGCTACGATTTAAAAGGAAACCCCGACATGACATGTTTCACCACACTTTCCCACAGCAAGGAGCTTCTTGTAAATTTCCCACATCTACTACTGGATGACATGAAAAATGGTCACTTATAGCAACCTCAAAAAATGATAAACAAATATAAACAATGCTTAAATCTTAACTTATTTTAACTGCGCTTTGTTATTGTTGAATTGGAGATATCGTTTTGGTTGCCATCTGAACCCCCCCCCAAAAAAAAAACGCCTTATCCCATCTCATGAACTACTAGTTGCTTATTTGCTTCTTCTATGGGCTAGTTTATAATCCAAAAGCACCCAGGTAGTAGACCCTCCGGTAAACTAACATAGCTATTGAACATGGCCATTGAAATAGTGGATTTACCCAGCTAGAAAACGGTTGCTTTTGATAGTTCTGTAAATGTCTACCAGAGGGTAAGTCCTTACAATAACCAATCAACCAGGCTATATTTTTGAGGGCTCATCCGTTGCGCCATCTCTTCAGGTCCCACAGCTGAGTGTGTCAGCTGTGCCAAGTGGCTGTAGAGACGTCCACATAGCGTTGCCTCGCTGATCGACAGGCAAGGCTTAGTTTCCCCCAGGCAACTGTAGGATACTATGTAGATATATCAACAACATGTCATTACTCACATGTATGTATATATATATATATGTATATAAATATATATATATATATTTACACATAGATGTACAAATAAGTAAAACAATCGTAAACCACCCCAACATTTGCCATGAATGGATGCTATAGCCCATCAACATATGGATTGCTTTACTAACATTGGGCCAATGGTATTATCTCCAGTGATGTTTGTTCGTGTCTAAATGTCCTGTAATTAACGATGTAAGGTATCTCACATCTTATAATATGGGTTTATTTTATATATCCGCCGACCCCGGCAGACGCAAGGGGGAGCGCGCCAGGGAATAATACTTTTGACTCTTGTTTCGGACTACTACTACTACTACTACTACTACTACTACTGCTACTACTACTACTACTACTATTTAAAGGTAGCCAAACTTCATATTCATAGCAGCAGCAAGAGGAAAAAGCCGCCAAAATCATCATTTTCTATGGATTTCAGAAGTTACGTTAGGCATTTTGGGGGTGCAATTTTGGGGCTTCTCCGTCCTTCAGAGGCATGGTGTTTCGCCCCCGGGAGGTGATTTTTTCCATGGTGTTTTCCTATTTGGGGACCAGATGTAAAGGTAGCTACTGTTCATGGCAGCAGCAAGAGGGAAAAGGAGCCAAAAGCATCATTGTCTATGGGTTTCAGAAGCCACGTTAGGCATTTTCGGGGTGCAATTTTGGGGCTTCTCCGTCCTTCAGAGGCATGGTGTTTCGCCCCCGGGAGGTGATTTTTTCCATGGTGTTTTCCTATTTGGGGACCGGATGTTTAGGTAGCTACTGTTCATGGCAGCAGCAAGAGGAAAAAGGAGCCAAAAGCATCATTGTCTATGGGTTTCAGAAGCCACGTTAGGCATTTTCGGGGTGCAATTTTGGGGCTTCTCCGTCCTTCAGAGGCATGGTGTTTCGCCCCCGGGAGGTGATTTTTTTCATTGTCTTTTCCTATTTGGGGACCGGATGTAAAGGTAGCTAAAATTCATGGCAGCAGCAAGAGGAAAAAGGAGCCAAAAGCATCATTTTTTATGGGTTTCAGAAGTCACGTTAGGCATTTTCGGGGTGCAATTTTGGAGCTTCTCCGTCCTTCAGAGGCATGGTGTTTCGCCCCCGGGAGGTGATTTTTTTCATTGTCTTTTCCTATTTGGGGACCGGATGTAAAGGTAGCTAAAATTCATGGCAGCAGCAAGAGGAAAAAGGAGCCAAAAGCATCATTTTCTATGGGTTTCAGAAGGGACGTTAGGCAGTTTTGGGGCTCGATTTTGGCGCCGTTCCGTCCTTCAGGGCCACTGTGTTTCCCTGTCCGGCAGCGTGCGTTTTCAGCTTCGGGAGGAAGAGCAGCAGCAGCAACAGGAGCAGCAGGAGGGTTCTATGTCTCACTATGTGTCATTGTACAAACAGCGGTACAAAAAATGGTCGAAAACTATTGTTTTTCTAGGGTTTCACAAGGGACGTTAGGCAGTTTTGGGGTTCGATTTTGGCGCTGTTCCGTCCTTCAGGGCCACTGTGTTTCCCTGTCCGGCAGTGTGCGTTTTCAGCTTCGGGAGGAAGAGCAGCAGCAGCAACAGGAGCAGCAGGAGGGTTCTATGTCTCACTATGTCTCATTGTACAAACAGCGGTACAAAAAATGGTCGAAAACTATTGTTTTTCTAGGGTTTCAGAAGGGACGTTAGGCAGTTTTGGGGCTCGATTTTGGCGCCGTTCCGTCCTTCAGCCGGCAGCGTGCGTTTTCAGCTTCGGGAGGAAGAGCAGCAGCAGCAACAGGAGCAGCAGGAGGGTTCTATGTCTCACTATGTCTCATTGTACAAACAGCGGTACAAAAAATAGTCGAAAACTATTGTTTTTCTAGGGTTTCAGAAGGGACATTAGGCAGTTTTGGGGCTCGATTTTGGCGCCGTTCCGTCTTTCAGGGCCACTGTGTTTCCCTGTCCGGCAGCGTACGTTTTCAGCTTCGGGAGGAAGAGCAGCAGCAGCAACAGGAGCAGCAGGAGGGTTCTCTGTCTCACTATGTCTCATTGTACAAACAGCGGTACAAAAGATGGTCGAAAACTATTGTTTTTCTAGGGTTTCAGAAGGGACGTTAGGCAGTTTTGGGGCTCGATTTTGGCGCCGTTCCGTCCTTCAGAGCCACTGTGTTTCCCTGTCCGGCAGCGTGCTTTTTCAGCTTCGGGAGGAAGAGCAGCAGCAGCAACAGGAGCAGCAGGAGGGTTCTATGTCTCACTATGTCTCATTGTACAAACAGCGGTACAAAAATGGTCGAAAACTATTGTTTTTCTAGGGTTTCAGAAGGGACGTTAGGCAGTTTTTGGGTTCGATTTTGGCGCCGTTCCGTCTTTCAGGGCCACTGTGTTTCCCTGTCCGGCAGCGTGCGTTTTCAGCTTCGGGAGGAAGAGCAGCAGCAGCAACAGGAGCAGCAGGAGGGTTCTATGTCTCACTATGTCTCATTAATATACAAACAGCGGTACAAAAACTGGTCGAAAACTATTGTTTTTCTAGGGTTTCAGAAGGGACGTTAGGCAGTTTTTGGGCTCGATTTTGGCGCTGTTCCGTCCTTCAGGGCCACTGTGTTTCCCTGTCCGGCAGCGTGCGTTTTCAGCTTCGGGAGGAAGAGCAGCAGCAGCAACAGGAGCAGCAGGAGGGTTCTATGTCTCACTATGTCTCATTGTACAAACAGCGGTACAAAAACTGGTCGAAAACTATTGTTTTTCTAGGGTTTCAGAAGGGACGTTAGGCAGTTTTTGGGCTCGATTTTGGCGCTGTTCCGTCCTTCAGGGCCACTGTGTTTCCCTGTCCGGCAGCGTGCGTTTTCAGCTTCGGGAGGAAGAGCAGCAGCAGCAACAGGAGCAGCAGGAGGGTTCTCTGTCTCACTATGTCTCATTGTACAAACAGCGGTACAAAAGATGGTCGAAAACTATTGTTTTTCTAGGGTTTCAGAAGGGACGTTAGGCAGTTTTGGGGCTCGATTTTGGCGCCGTTCCGTCCTTCAGAGCCACTGTGTTTCCCTGTCCGGCAGCGTGCTTTTTCAGCTTCGGGAGGAAGAGCAGCAGCAGCAACAGCAACAGCAGGAGGGTTCTATGTCTCACTATGTCTCATTGTACAAACAGCGGTACAAAAAATGGTCGAAAACTATTGTTTTTCTAGGGTTTCAGAAGGGACGTTAGGCAGTTTTTGGGCTCGATTTTGGCGCCGTTCCGTCCTTCAGGGCCACTGTGTTTCCCTGTCCAGCAGCGTCCGTTCTCAGTTTCGGGAGGAAGAGCAGCAGCAGCAACAGGAGCAGCAGGAGGGTTCTATGTCTCACTATGTCTCATTGTGCAAACAGCGGTACAAAAACTGGTCGAAAACTATTGTTTTTCTAGGGTTTCAGAAGGGACGTTAGGCAGTTTTTGGGTTCGATTTTGGCGCTGTTCCGTCCTTCAGGGCCACTGTGTTTCCCTGTCCGGCAGCGTGCGTTTTCAGCTTCGGGAGGAAGAGCAGCAGCAGCAACAGGAGCAGCAGGAGGGTTCTATGTCTCACTATATCTCATTGTACAAACAGCGGTACCAAAAATGGTCGAAAACTATTGTTTTTCTAGGGTTTCAGAAGGGACGTTAGGCAGTTTTGGGGCTCGATTTTGGCGCCGTTCCGTCCTTCAGGGCCACTGTGTTTCCCTGTCCGGCAGCGTGCGTTCTCAGCTTCGAGGAAGAGCAGCAGCAGCAACAGGAGCAGCAGGAGGGTTCTATGTCTCACTATGTCTCATTGTACAAACAGCGGTACAAAAACTGGTCGAAAACTATTGTTTTTCTAGGGTCTCAGAAGGGACGTTAGGCAGTTTTTGGGCTCGATTTTGGCGCTGTTCCGTCCTTCAGGGCCACTGTGTTTCCCTGTCCGGCAGCGTGCGTTTTCAGCTTCGGGAGGAAGAGCAGCAGCAGCAACAGGAGCAGCAGGAGGGTTCTATGTCTCACTATGTCTCATTGTACAAACAGCGGTACAAAAAATGGTCGAAAACTATTGTGTTATTGTTTTTCTAGGGTTTCAGAAGGGACGTTAGGCAGTTTTTGGGCTCGATTTTGGCGCTGTTCCGTCCTTCAGGGCCAATGTGTTTCCCTGTCCGGCAGCGTCCGTTCTCAGCTTCGGGAGGAAGAGCAGCAGCAGCAACAGGAGCAGCAGGAGGGTTCTATGTCTCACTATGTCTCATTGTGCAAACAGCGGTACAAAAACTGGTCGAAAACTATTGTTTTTCTAGGGTTTCAGAAGGGACGTTAGGCAGTTTTTGGGCTCGATTTTGGCGCTGTTCCGTCCTTCAGGGCCACTGTGTTTCCCTGTCCGGCAGCGTGCGTTCTCAGCTTCGGGAGGAAGAGCAGCAGCAGCAACAGAAGCAGCAGGAGGGTTCTATGTCTCACTATGTGTCATTGTACAAACAGCGGTACAAAAAATGGTCGAAAACTATTGTTTTTCTACGTAGCGTTTCAGAAGGGACGTTAGGCAGTTTTGGGGTTCGATTTTGGCGCTGTTCCGTCCTTCAGGGCCACTGTGTTTCCCTGTCCGGCAGCGTGCGTTTTCAGCTTCGGGAGGAAGAGCAGCAGCAGCAACAGGAGCAGCAGGAGGGTTCTATGTCTCACTATGTCTCATTTTACAAAAAGTGGTACAAAAAACTGGTCGAAAACTATTGTTTTTCTAATGTTTCAGAAGGAACTTTAGGCAGTTTTTGGTTTCGATTTTGGCACTGTTCCGTCCTTCAGGGCCACTGTGTTTCCCTGTCCGGCCGGCAGGGCGCGTTTTGAGCTTCGGGAGGAAGAGCAGCAGCAGCAACAGGAGCAACAGGATCAACAGCAGCCGCAGCCGCAGCAGGAGCAGCGCAGCACTTCTTCATCATCAGCAGCAGTAGCAGCAGCAACAACAACACCAACACCAACACCAACACCAACAACAACAACAACAACAACAACAACAACAACAAAAACAACAAACAACAAACAACAAACAACAAACAACAAACAACAACAACAACAAGAAGAACAAGAACAAGAACAAGAACAAGAACAGGAACAAGAACAAGAACAAGAACACCAACACCAACACCAACAACAACAACAACAACAACAACAACAACAACGACAACAGCAACAGCAACAACAACAACAACAGCAACAAGAAGAAGAACAAGTAGAACAAAAACTGGGCGCTAAAGGAAACTGCACCTTATTCCTCAGCTCGTTTGCCACTCTGTCTGCGGGCACGCGCGACCATTCGGTTGTTTATGCTTGCTCTGAATTCGCCCCGCTTCTTTGCTGCTGTGGACACAAGTTCCGCAAGTTGGGCATGTGTGCGCATACCGCATGGTCGGACGGAGGCTACTGTTTTCGACACGGAACTGCTTCCCACAAACGTGACGGTGATTAATGTTTCCAGAAGCTATGGAGGAAGTTACCTCCCCGTTACAAAAAGGACACGCGTATACATACTCCGGCGACTTTTGGCGTGACGCCGGCGGAGCCTGCGCTACGCAATCACTTTTGTTTGCATCCGTCGCACTCCTCGCTTGGAAATGCTTTACGCGACTTTGACCGCGGCTATTTCGACGTTCGGCAATCGCTTCCCAAGTCTCGCAGAGAACGCGTGCGCGACGGATTCGCTTGCGAAGAGGTTCTAATCGCGCAGCGGCGGACGTGGCAGCACGCTTGCGGATTGTATCCTGCACCATGGCAGCACGGCATGTATTGCATGTTTGCGTGCCATCCTCTCCTGATGGCCGTCTGGAGATAAAGATGGAAAATTGTTGCCGCGGCTTTCGTTGGCGACAGGTCGCGCACTTCCACGAGCCGTGAGTTTTAGTTTGGCAACGTAGGCACAATCTTCGTTCAGGTTTTCTCGCGTGCCATGCGGCGGTGCCGAAAAATTCCTTGGTTTGGTTCTTGTTGCAAACAAAACATTTTTTTTTTGTGTCACATGAAAGGCAGACTCCAACGAGGGTTTTGGTGCTTCAACGTAAAATGTGAAGCAGCGTGCCAGAGGCCGCACTGTATGCAGCGGTAGGGTGTGCCTGCCTCGCGCTTCTGCGCGGTGCATTCTTTGCAGACGCGGTAGGTTTCCTGTTTCCATTGTGCTTTGGTGAACGCATCTTTGCGCTTCATCTCCCCACATTCGTGGCACGGCCTTTCATCCAGGTATTTCTTGCGCAACGCGTCCCAGTCCACCGGCTCCTGTTTCCACACATCAAGCAGAAGTTGCCGTCCGAGCGGCAGACCTGCTTGAAAAGGTGCCAGCGGGAACGGACGGTAGATCAAGATCTTCTGCCGTGTGCGGCTCCGCGTCATCCCAATGTACGCCGCTATTGGGTCAGCACCGACCATGTCAACGATCACGCCCGGCTCTACGCCCGGCTCTATTGTGCTTCCTTGTGCACCGTAGAACGTGTCAGCGAAGTCGGGCGCGATGGGAAATTGGTACCGGGTGACTTTCAATTGTGGGTTGGTGCGGCCCGCGTCCAAAAACCACATTCCACTTTGCACGCTCACTGGGAAGACGTTCTCTTGATCGATGCCTGGGATAGTCCACCGTGTGCGTGTTTCAAAACGCACGAAGATATACTCGGGAAGTTTGTTCCAAATGACTGCTCCATCTGCCGATGCTGTTTCTGTTTCAATGCGAGACCACCCGCAGACTGTTCCATGGCACCCTTTCAAAATCTTGAACTCTTTTCGGTAGAGATGTTCTCGCGCTTGCACTGGCATACCAATGCACAGCGGAAGGACGCCGTACCGGTTGCCGCAGTCAGCGTCGCTGCGCTGTAGCCACGTGAGCTTGTCGTGGGCAATGTCGGGTTTCTCGTGCAAAGCGCGCGATGAAACTTTGTCCGTAGCCACTGCATAGTAGATGACCTGCCCGCGCTGTCGCGCCCATTGTTCCGCGCGCAATTTGTTTACGTGGCACTTCACCCCGTTCGTATGGAAAATTCCGCGGGCCAAGCTAAAACCCTCCGCAAACCGAGGATCGTCTGGATCCACTGCAACTAAACGCTTACTTTCTCGTTCGGCGCGGCAGCCTGCACATTCGTATTTGAGAATTGCTGCTGGCGTGGAACCGTTCTTGTACAAGCGATAGCATATATTTTCTCCACAAGTAGGCTGTTGCGTTCGTGCGCACCAGCTTCCCGGGACTCTTGTGGGTTGGCCGTGTAGGAATGCATGGTTGTCTTCGGATAGGCGTCCGACGCGAAGTTCGCCTTGCAGCTCCTGCAGCCAGACATCTTGCGTTCGTTCGCACCGTGTTAGTTCTGTAACCCCCTGTAGGCCACCTTGCACGCTGGAAAGCCATACAATTTGCTGGCCTTGCAAGCTTAGTGGCAACTTCTTAGATGGAACGCCTGTTACAAGGTGCCATGGAATTTGACCGAGAAACGTTCCACGTGGTGGAGGTAGCTGCCACAGGTCGCCCCAGAGAATGACGTTGAGGCCCCCGAAAGGTGCAACGGAGGTAGGGGTATGTTTGCTATATTTTGTGGCAGATATATCTAAGACAAGTTGCCGACAGCGGGCTTCGAGACGCGCTAACATCTCAGCACTCACCATGCTGATTTTATCAAGAAGAAGCCAACGCCACTGTACGGCTTGCCGTGCCAGGTCCAGAATCCGTTGCCCAGCCACGTTGTGATCGTTACCGTGCCACGACAGCCCGAGAGCTTTATGGATTGTCTCGCCATCCAAGGGTTCAGCATTCACGGCTTGGAATGCAACGACTTGAAATTCTTTGCCTGGCGTCCAGCCAAGACATTTTTCGAACAAGTCCCGCCGCAATATGTTCAGCACGTACGATTTGCCCGTGCCCGGCCCGCCGTGCAATGCCCAGCGAAGAGCCTCCGTGTTTGTTTCGGCTGCCCCGCCGCGATCTTGCCCCGTGGCTGCTTCGTGCTTGACCCGGGCACAAACAGTTTCAATAAAGGATAGCTGCTCTGGGTTGCATTGCTTTGTCTGACGTAACTCTCGGCAAAATTGGTCGACTTTCTGTCTTGTCTCTCGTGCTTCGATTTCACACACGCTCGGCCGCGAGTCATGCGTCATCTTTGTGTTTGCGTTGCTACATTTGCTCTCTAAAGCCTTCAGCCCTCTTCGGACCGCTTTCGGATCCTGGGCTTCGAATGGATTACGCGCGGGTTCAGTCGCTCCGCAGCGGGACTTGTGCTGCCACGTCGTTCCTGCTCGTGCCGCAGCTTCGTCGTAAGTTGCAAGAAGTCTAGCGTCAGCATCCTTTGGCAGGTCCGTGGTGCGCGAGGCTCGTTCTTGTCCCGTTTTTCGAAATGATGTTTGTAAGGTACGACTCGCAGGGTGCAATTGATATATTTCTTAGGTTGGTACCAAGATTTCCCTGCTTCAACAAGTAACCAAATGTAGCTAATCCACCATACTTGCTTCCGGGGTCGGCGGCAGGGGCGGCAGCCCTTAAATATATATATATATATAATGCTTTCCGAACATGATATTTCCCCAAATCGAAGACACATATTCCTGATAGATTCCCCAAGTAGTGGATTTCTCCTTGGGAAAATAAAACAATCTTCAGCAAACCAAAGTGATTCATATATGTCCATCAAATATGTCCATGAGATATTTCCATATATTGCATTACTATAGGTTTATTATTGCTTTACTAACCACCAACATTGTGGGTGAAACAATGTCATAAACCACCCATTTGGGAATGGTTTATACCACCTATTTATCTATTTATGGTGATTTGGGGGATGGTTTATTCTTGTTTTACCATGTTTTACCCACATTACTATATTATATAAATACTTGATGTTTTATGCATGTTCATCCTAAATATGCTTGGGTTTTAACATGTTTTAACCCATTCCCATGGTGAATTCCCGGTCCGCGGTCCGCAGCGATGCCCAGCGGCTGCTCCTTCTCCGCCCACGTCCGTCCCGCCAGCAGCTTCTCCTGTGCGGCTTCCAGTGCTGAAGCAGAGCTGCTGAGCGAAGCGAGCTCTTCAGGTAGCTCCTCAGGGAAGGAACATTCGTACGTCATTCGTACATGAAAAAGGCTGGCACTGCCGATGTTTTTCATTGTTTTTCAGGGTGATGAGAATTGTCTTGAAGAGAATCTGTAATGGCCCTGGCATGCCCTGGCTTTCATGCATGATACACATGTTTTATTTCCTGGCGGCTAATATACCAATAATTTGTCCAGTGAAATCTTTTATCTTTAACCAGCGAAAATTTACAGGAAACCAAGTTTTTACCCTCAACTATAGGGGTTTCCTGAGTTTTCATCAAAACATCTATCCACTACCTCATTCATTATATCCCTATGTATTGATGATTAGTGAATAAATTCCCCATAAAATTATATAAAATTCACCACATGATCCATTGTTTTTCCCTATCTTGCCTATGTGTTCCATGCCTTCTCATACTTTTCCCATTGTTTCCCATATGTTTTCTTATATGTTTCCATTTATGTCCTAGGTTGTTCCATTTTTCCCCTACAGTTTTCCATTGTTTTGCCACATTTCTCCCACATTCTTTCCTGCTTGAAAACTGCGCCCCGTATACCCGGGATATCCCGGGGATATGCCGGCATATCCTGAAAAACGCATTCTTGTTCAACACCAGCCAAATCCAGCCACTGGCGTAGAAAAATGAGCAGTGCAATCTGCCATTTGGACAGAGAGACACAACACGTCTTAGGGGCCTGGAAAAAGCCCACCGGTTGGAGGATGCCGGTACGCACAAAAAGTAATATGTATGATTAGGTATGCATATGTAAATAGGAACAAAGATAGAGGGAGAGAGAGAGAGAGAGAGTTCTTCAAACCACCCAAAAAAAATGTATTAAAACATCCACAACCACCGAAAAGTCAACAATCCTCCCATTTTTTTGCGGCGCCGGGCTCCTTGATCTCTTGCAGCGCTATGGCCACGTCCTGCGCCTCTCGGCCCCGCTCTGCCTCCACAGCCGTCAGCTGGGCCGTGAGCGTCGCAAGTTCCGAGCGCAGCTCTGCCTGCGGCGAGGGGCGGTGCCTCCTGTGGTGGTCGTTGAAACTCACAAAAATGGGGAGTTAGTCAGTTAGAAAGAGAAATGGTGCCTTTTAACCTTAAGATAAAAATGGAAATTTATGGAAATTTACTACTTGGCGAAGTTGGTGAACATAACTAGCTGAACTCTACATGGTAGAGATATCACTATAGGCAGATGGGTTTGTAACCCTAACTTATAACTCAGGGAGGCACCTTGAATGGGGATACCATTTTGGATTTGGGAAACTTAACCAATGAGGACTTGACTCGTGAACATCATTTAGCTAATAAACAAAAGAGAACTTCTTTCCAGGGGAAAAAAATGGGATTTAGCATGCAAAACTTGAGATTTCAACGGCAAGATTTTTGGGTGGGTTTAAGCAGCAAAAGCAGTGATTCATGCGCTTGGAACATGTATCGTAGCTCCGCGGCTCCCCATTTCATAGGGAATATCCGCCAGAAGTGGCGATCGAAGTAGAAGAACAGAGTCAAACTTAATCAAACTGATTGAAAGCAACCATGTCATAATAACATATTATAATAACATATAATAACGTTATTAGGATACCAGGATACCAACCAAGTGAGACAATAACATACAATAACCAAGAAAAATAGAACAGGTACATGGCCTGTCATGGCCTGACATGGCCTGACAGGAAAAGATCTGTAGAAAGTAACAACTACAATGTGGGGCCCCCGTTGGATAGCGTTCAGTTGGTGCAAATAACTCCAATAACTATGGTTTATGGTACGCAAATAACTATAGTTAATGGGGTTTATAGACCAACTTAGCTATCTTGGGGGCCCCACATTGTAGTATGAAGAAAAAACTGATTCCCACTCCCCGTTTGTTCAAGTACCATCCATGTCCCCATCATGGAATAGTCCCCACCTCTTTCTGTTTCGCCTCTGCCACTGCCGCTTCTGCTGCCGGTGGCACTGGCGCTTCTGTGGCGGGCTCGGGCGCACGGCTCTTCTTGGCACTACGATTCAAGAAGCCTCGGGCCCAGTTCGGAATGGCGAAGTTGGTCTATATATGATTTATGCAACGATGGTGTATGGCAGATATATCTGATAGTTGTTGGGGTTTAAGTTGTAAGTGAAGCGCATCACCTTGTACAGATGGTGAATTGATAGTGGTAAGGTTCAAATTCAAATATTGATATGCCCGTATACCAGTCGACGTGTTGCAAACTATTAATGTTGGTCGACTACATGCTCACATGTCTTGTTATGATGATCCAGTAATTGGTCAAGCCTTCCTTTCCAGCAACATGTATTCATCACTTGTAGATGCTATCAGCCTGTTAAGACTATTTTTCTCCCGATGTCGTCATCCCAACTTTCACTATCGGTGATTCAAGAATCCTGCAAAGTGGAATTCGATGGAATTCTTACCCATCATCGCCATCCTTTAGCTCGAGTTCCATAGTTGCCACCCCACAGACCTCTTTGCTAAGTTGGCTTCACTTCTAACTATGCTTTACGGTAGAACTTTCATGCAGAAACCAACAAACATCGCTGGATAAAAACATTGGTTCAATGGCCATTTCAGGTACCCAAATTGAAGGTTCCTACCATGTATGTATGTATGCATATGTATATATAGATGTATATATGTATGTTGTGAGGAACTATGCCCCCAAGTCGGTCTTGTATTAATTAATATGGTACGGTACCTCTATGTCCTGAAATTCCCAGTGGTTGTTGGTACCCTGGTACCATCGCCAAGGCACCCTTGGCCATGGCACTCTTGGTCTCCGGCTCCGGCACCGGCGCAGCGTTGGCAGGCGCCGGAGTCGCCACCGCGGCCACCGCGGGGTCGCAAGAGAAGGTGCTCAACACTTCCTACAATGTGGGGCCCCCCAAGATAGCTAAGTTGGTTTATAAACCCCATGAAAACTATAGTTATTTGCGTACCATAAACCATAGTTATTGGAGTTATAAACCAACTTAGCTATCTTGGGGGCCCCACTTCCTAGGGATGGAACCGGCAAGATCCAGCAAGCCTCATAGCAATAAGAAACCAGCCATTTTTTAATGGCTTATAACTTGTACATATACTTATACCAGCCATTTGTGGTAGACTTGGGGATGGTGGATCCTATTGCTTTACTAAAACGTTGGAGTATGCTTCTTAGTTTAAACAAATATGCAGAATAATTATTGGTACTTTGGCACCATTCCAGGCAAACAAAAATTAACACCCGGCGACCTTGGATAGTACTGTGACCTCCTGACAAAACAACTTGTTCATGAGCTCATGGAATGACATCAGCAGGCCGCTGTGAAATGCCGAGACGCGGCTTCCCAGGAATTGGCTTCCGCATCTTTTCCTGGGCGAAGCCCAAGAGATGTGAAAGATCAACGGCCAAGGTCACTGGACGGTGCTGACATCGTGACATCCTCATTAAGAACAGGGTATCTCATTGTAGCAGGAGGGGTCAGCATGGGGTATCTTATCATACCTTATTGTACTCTACTCCCAAATTCTGGCAACATTTCGGCGGCCCCATTCGCACTTCCCGTTTTTTCACCAACACCAACACCCCAACTTCACCGTAGGGGGACAGGATGGGACAAGGAGCACCCTCCTTGTATCGCTAAAGATCTCCATTTGGGTCAGTCACTGCCACAAGGTGGTAAAGCCAAAGCCATAAACCAGCCCCAAATTCACCCGGCCTGGTAAACATTCACAGTTTGCTATTGAAGCCATGGCCCAGTCGAAATAGTTGATTTACCCAGCTTAATAGCATGGTGAATCTTTCCATCATCTTTTTTTTTCAGGGTACCCTCTGGTAAACTTACAAAAAGCTATTGAAAATGGCCATAGAAATAGTGGATTTACCCATTAATAGCATGGTGCTTTTCCATCGTTTTTTGTATGTTTTCCAGGCCGGGTACCACTAAAATAGGTGCTCCTTAAAGATGTCCGAACCATCCCTGTGATCTCTGGCGAATCTCTGGGACAAAAAAAACCTGCACCAATAACGGGGCTAAGATTAGTTGGCCATGACAGGCTAATGGGATCTAAGTTACAATTTTTGATGATCGATGGATTTCTATCATAAAATTAAAATTAGTTGAGGTTTGAGTTGAGAATTTTTCATCATTCTCATGCAACCCAACACTGCAGCCCAGTCGAAAAATCAACTCTATCACCCCAAGATCACTGCACACCATGGCTCCCTGCATCCGCGCGCATTCCACTGCACGTCGGCACTCCTGTTCCGCTTCCAACGGCTTTGCGAAGTGATGCTGCAGTGAGAGGCCACGCAGCCAGCGTGCGTGTGCGTTGTTGAAGTCGAACCTCAGGGGAAGTTGTGGTCGTTTTCTATTTAGAAACAGCCCCCAAGTCCCGGAGTGTGGCGGGGTCACTAGAGTTACTATAGCTAAGTTGGTGGAAACGACTAGTGTACATTCATGGCTTGAAATGCCAGATATATTATAGATATATTATATAATGTTTGATGGGTGAAAATAAACCAAGTAACAAAACTGGGGGGCAGTAAGCTGTGCAGCATGTTGTTTCAAATCTTTCCTGTATGTTTGGCTGCTTTGATCCTGTTATCATATCGTGATACATCTATCATTTCATATGGTGATATGACATGACATCTAGCAACCCACCATCACTTGTTTGTAACATTTTAACCATAGGGATATTCCATAACCAACTTACCTATCATGAATCAGCTATACATCCGATTACATCACCAATTTCGTAGTTACCTCGGCATTTTACGATGGTTTTCTTGTGGCAACTCACCTATCCCCCACATTAAAACCAAATATTCCATAGATTGGGACATATTCCATATATATATAATATACACATACACACACACATTTAGATATATAGATATATATATAATGGTATATATATTCCGTAAGATCTTAAAAAACATCTTCGTTAAACATATACCAGGCCGGGTGTTTCGCCATGAAAAGACCCATGGAAATGAAGCACGATTTTCATCGGAGCCAGAGGCTAACATGGCCATTGAAATAGTGAGTTTTCCCATAAATTAATAGCATGGTGAATCTTTCCATAGTTATGTAACTTAAATTACCAGAGGGTACCCAACCAGTGATTAAGAGTTATAATATGTTATAATTTCTAATCCCAAGCAGTGATTAATAGCGGTTCAGAATCCCAACCATCACTGTTGGTTAATAATGGTTAATAGTGGCTAATAATGGGATATTGATTACCCTCTGGTGAACTAACATAGCAATGGAAAATCACCATTTTTAATGGGAAAATCCACTATTTCTATAGCCATTTTCCATTGCTATGTTAGTTCACCAGAGGGTAATCCATTTCCCCCTCCGCTCCGCCCCAGGCGCTGCAAGACGTCCTCCGCCAACGCCTTGATCCGCGGCCAGCGGTCGGCGGCGCCCAGCTGTGCCAAGGTCACGGCCTGATGCAGGCGACCCTTCAGCACCGTCTCCAGCTCCTAACCACGGTGGAACCACGGTGGAACCACGGTGGAACCCAACAAAAATCCGAAAAAAGAAACACGGATTTTTGAGGCCCAAAATTGAGGAGAACCCCATGAGTTTAGCGAAACATGGTGATTGAAGAGGGTTTTCACATTGGATTTGACATGAGTTGACATGCGTTTAATATGATTGAACTACGTAGGTTTAACTGTGAAAAAGGATATTTTAGGAGGGTTTAAACAGGTGTGTGAGGTTTGAGTATCAAAATTGAGGTTTGATGATCCCCTCCAGATACAATTTGTCCATCATTTGTCAACATCAAACATAGTCTATCCACTTGGTACTACTTAAATCTCAAGTGAAACGTTGGTTTATATCCCCATTTAGTATTATCATGTATTATCCACTGCATTCCACCACTTTACTATAACTTGTCCGTTTATCCACGAAGAAAAATCATGTCACGGAAACATCCGCACCAGGCCCATCCCAGGGGCACTGGTATGCACCGGTCGTCCTTCGCTTCCAAAGAGGCAAGGCCATTGCACAGCAGCGGCTGCATGGTGCCTTCGGCGTCTTCAAAAAGTCTCAGCACCTGGCATTTCCGCGGAAAAAATCCCGGCGCGTTGTTAGAACGTTGAGGTAAAAGCGGTGATTAAAGCGAAGATGGGGATTTTTTGGATTGGGAATGATTGGGAGGTTTTTGGTTGATTTATGATGGCGAAGTTGGTTAAGCTACGAGAATCCAGTGATGGTTGATGGATATGTTGAACCAATCCATGGGAACCAGTTTTCCCGTTTAAGTGATGCGCGAGGAACATGCAAGTCACAAGGTTGTGGCAAAGGGTCATCATAACCCAGAATAATGATGCCTAGTCGAAAATGGTTTTACATGGTTTTACTCTCTTACAAGGATAAAGAAGAGCCTGGGTCACACATGGTCACACACCGGAGGTTGTGCTGACACCCGGATCATCCATTCTTTTGGGACCTTTTGGGTATATTTGCCCAAGAAGCAACGAAAAGGTTTTGGGTTTGAGCTGCGATTTTTTGGAGGATTCACGCTGAAATTCACTCTGGAGGCTGTGGGCATAGTGCTCATGTTCCTTTCATTCTCATCATATTCCAGTTGTTTGGTGATCAATCCCGAACTTCTTGCGGGTAAACCTTCGAATGTCGGCTGGTGAACCAATCTTTCACAAAATCAAAAACCAGCAGCCTCCAAAACCACCAGAGTTAGTAGGCAAAACCTCCATGTTTTGCCATAAAATTCTAAGCCCCACGGGCCCCGTAGTTTCCACCTCTTCACTGGACATCTTGTTCTCATAGGCTCTCTGGGCCTGCAGGGCCCGGGTTCGTGAACTTAGTCGCCCTAGGCTGGGAGTTACCAATCGATATATCCAGAGATGGGATTGACAAACTTATGAACGGTTCAAATCATCCAAGATCATCCAAGTCAAAGGATGAGAGTGAGGAAACTTAGCATCTATGAATTCTGGATGTGAGGTATAATCAGATATAATCAGTCTCATTTGGCGCTCGTTCCCCCTATCCAATTGCCATCATTTGCCCATCGATGGGTACCGATGTGGATTGAAGCTTTAAACATTTCTACAAGCTGGGGGCCTAGTTCGGAACCGCCTTTTGTACACATAACTAGGACAACTATGTGTTTTTGTTTTCCGCAGGCCTATCTGCAATTCAAATGTTTTCTGAACCAAACCCATACCAAAGAAAAACGTGGAATTTAGCAAGAAAAACGGATTTACTTTGAACAAATGTGGATTTAAGCAGCAACAGCAGCAGCAGCAACAACAACAACGACAACGACAACGACACCGACAACGGGTGGAGGCAAACATGTGGATTTACTCAACTACCAGGAACTGGATATTTTTTGAACATGAAGTTCTCTGAGCCCAATGGTAAATTAGCATGTTCACCATTAAAAAACTATTTTAGGGTTCACCCATTTTGTGATACACCCATGTTTTGTCAATGAAATGTGGTTCATTCATCTAAAATAATCTTGTGATACAAGGTTCGTACCCAACTACCGAAGTGTTTATGCTGCTTTTATCATTCTTTTAGCTAGCTAGTGATATCAGTTTTGGACATATGGAAAAGAGAATCTGATCATGTTCAATATATCCCCATTTTCTGGTGGAGTAAGACACCGGACCATTAGCACATCTTCAGCTAATCAATCACCCTTTAAATCACAATTTACATATGTTTTTCCAATAACAACCCAATTCAAACCCACAAAAACCCAACCAAATCCGATAAACAATTAACTCCCATTAACATCCAAGTAAATCTAAAAATCCCAATTCAATCCCACACCCAAATTTCACTCCCGCCCCCTGAAATCCGAACAAAACCCGTTGAAATCCGCTGAGCTCCCCCGAAGTTTTCGGCTCACCGCGGCGCACCGCGGCGTACTGCGCCATGGCTTTTTGGCTGATCGCCAGCCTCTGCTCTTCCTCCCGTGCCCGACAGGGGACCGAGGATTCAGGGAGTTAGACTAACCAAGTTAGCAAACTATGGGGCCCCACCTTGTAATAACTGTGGTGAACTATGGTTAGTTGTGGTTTGAAGGGAAAATGTATAGGATATACCCTCTGGTAATGACTGTTACATATTGAAAATGACCATAGAAATAGTTGATTTACCCACTAAAAATTGTGGTTTTCAACAGCTTTTGTTAGTTTACCAGATAATACATGGGGTGTTATAATGATTGCTGGGACACTTGCAGAGAACGTGATGAGTGGGAAAGCAACCATATTTATCTCTGGATATTCCCCAAATATCACTGAGTTCTGATGTGCTTATGACCCATTTACTAGGGATGCCCGAGGCTGGGCTAAGAAATCTGGAGAGAATCCCAGGCTTCTGAAGTGACAAGTGGTCACCGTCGGAAACATGGCTGGATGGATCCCGGCGATTTTCGTGGTGAAAGTGGCATGTCCCGACAATCCTACTGCCAGCATCGCATTCAGTGGATTGGTTTAGGGGAAATCTACAGGATTTCCAACAACGTCTTTCCCATGAAAAAAATCAAGACGCTGGCTCTGAAATGTCAATTCTCTCCTAAACCTATCCAATGAACTATGGGTTTACTATACTTTATAATTACCCTCTGGTTATGACTAACAGTTCGCCATGGAAAAAATCACCATGCTATTAATAGGTAAACCATATTAAACCATCTATTTCTATGGACCATCTATACCATGGCTATGTTAGTCATAACCAGAGAGTGTATCATGATGTTTCACAAAACCCGAAAACGTCGCCGGGGTGGGCAACGACTTCACCAAAAGAGCCATTTCATGTTTGACGAGCCGACGAGCAATCCCGAAACATATAGAGATTCAAACACTGTATGACACTCTATTTTTTCGACTTTTTTAAACAATACTTTCTGAGATAGTTGTTATATTATTTTGTTATTCATATTGTCAGAACGTCAGATTTCTTGCCATCCTCATCATCGTCGTCGATCTCCCCCACTTTGGAAAAGGCCGACACCGCCATGACGCGCCGACAGCGACGAAAGTGTCTGGATGGTTCAGTAATTGGTTCAAATCCTGGCACCCTAATGAATCTGGTTGGTGGTTGAGCCTACCCCTCTGAAAAATATGGTTAATATACTGTTGATAATGGTTAATATTAATGGTTATTATATGCTTAATGATGGTTAATAACCTGGTTGGTGGTATACCTACCCCTCTGAAAAATCATGGAGTTCGTCAGGTGGGAATATGAAATTCCCAACAAGAAATGGAAAAAGAAAATAGCCATGTTAACCACCAACCTAAAATTCATGGCCGGGAGATTCGTGTATTCCCCCGCTTAAATAAACCATGGAAAAATCATGCGATATTGATGGTCTCAGCAGCAAAAAATACCAACCGACCAGGACACGCCACGTGTCAATCATAAAAGTAATCAACCTGACAAAAAGTGACCTTAACTGACGTGTGTAGCTTCGCAAAAAGCGAAGAAGCCATGGAAAAATCGTTGATCCATTCGGAGGGCCCCAATCCCTTTTTTGTGCTAACTTCTTCTCGTAGAGAGAGGTAGTGTCCTCAGTAAGTTGAAGCCTACATCAAACAGAGTGTAACCATGATATTTCATGAATTTTCATGATATGTCTAGCATACACCGTAGTCAAGCTACCTCTATATTCTATTTTGAGTCAGCTGAGCTGTTCGAATTGGGCCGGGGTCGACCCTTGAGCCGGCGGAGATTGTTGATGTGCGGCACAGAACTCATTTTTTGGGGGTCTCCTAAACCCTCCAAAACACACCACACAATACCAGCCATGTTTGTTTTAATCACACGAAATATCAGCCTCGGAAATTCAATAGGGTCATGAACATGCACAATGTTTAATAGGTACCATCTGGCTATTTAACATAGCCATGGAAAATCACCTTTTTTTTTCAGGGTAAATCAACTATTTCAATGGCCATTTTCCATGGCTATGTGAAATAACCAGAGGGTATACAAACCATCCACCCAAATGGGCCATGCGGCCCATAGCCATGGCCCAAATTTACTGGAGGGTATTTTTTTGCACAGTAACAGTAATCACATGTTGAACTTAACTGAAGTGGTTTTTTTGTGAATTATTCCCTTGTAAAATGCCGACTTCCAAATCCCCAGATGGATTTGTTTCAGGTTTACGGATTTAGGACTTCGGTTGTATAAACCATCTCGAAATGGTACCATCTGGTTATTTAACATAGCCATGGAAAATCAACATTTTTAATAGGTAAACCATCTACAAAAGGGCCATCTATACCATGGCTATGTTAAATAACCAGAGGGTAGGTTTAATCATGCGCTTGGGAAACTCGATTCGTAGTTCAATTCGTGGCTCCTCATTTTTCGTTGGGAAAATATCCATCAGCATATCTCCAGAGCGCTCGCTCCCTCCATTCACCACCAGATAGGTACTCTCCAATAATGATACTTCATCATATACTGTATAAATATTATATATATGTATATATTTATGCCCATTCTATTGGCACCATTTATAGTTGCTTCTCCCATTGAACCTCTATCTATGAAGTATGTTCCCCATATTTTCCCTATATGATTATCCCATTGAAACCTCTATTCATCATTGGGTTTACCCTAGTTTACCACAATCATTGGGGGTTGTCCTGGAGCCCACATCCCTTGACATCTGACCAGGCCCAGGAACAGAGAGGTGCTTGGAACGACTCCGCACAGCCACAGAGTCATCGTTGATCCAGAGTTTCTCACGCGGCGACCGGGTGGGTTCAACATGTGAACTTCTGAATGTTACCAACATATGGATGTGGGTCAAAATGGAAGACCTAGGGGACCACAGATGTTAGTCTAGTTTAGTATTAACCATCCAATTATTGGGGTACCTAATTTTGACCCATACCCATATAGCTATTGAACTGGGCCGCCTGCCCTGGTGTCTCCTCAAAGGACAAGGGCAGCACCGCATGATCCGTGGGCCCCACGATGATCTCCACATCCTCTGGACCTGCTTCGAGTTGCATCTCGGCCTGGCTGACTTCAGCAAGAGAAAGGGTGAATTTATCCTCTGGTACCCTCTGGTACTAGTAATTTAACATAGCTATTGAAAATGGCCATTTATAGTTGATTTTCCCATTAATCATGGTGATTTTCCATAGTTATGTTAGTTTACCAGAGGGTATCCTCTGGTAAACGTTTACAGTTTGCGAACTCGAACATCACAATCTGGAAAAAGATAGTACATCAACTATTTCTTTTTTAGGCCATTTTCATGGGGATCACTGGGAGCAAGATCTGGAAACTCGGTTTTTTTTTTGCAAATGTTGGGATTCCTAATTGATGTAGAATGGGATTGCATTTTAGGTGATTTCGTGAAGTAGAAAATGGAGATTTACTGGGGATAAACCAACAGAAGTTCTTGTTTTAATAGGGGTGAAGTGGGCTAAAATACTTTTCAGCGGGGTTTGAACGCAAAAAAACAATTTGATTAACAGAAATGGTGGTTTTTTTTGACTATGTCGTGGGATATATTTCACCAACCATATGTATGTATGTATTTATATGTGAGATTTGGGCATGTTTGAAATAGGATTAACATTGAACATCATAAAATTGCAATTTTGAATAGGGAACATGGTAACTATTGTGTTTGTTGTTCTCCCATAAGCTTCAGAAA
This sequence comes from Cladocopium goreaui, assembly GCA_947184155.2. NCBI lineage: Eukaryota > Dinophyceae > Suessiales > Symbiodiniaceae > Cladocopium > Cladocopium goreaui. Next base: position 71,794 of record CAMXCT020000380.1, on the reverse strand, counting down.
CAAATCCATCTTTACATTCTCTACACATACCGGATTCTTTCCGTGCCTTCACTGCCCCAGTATTCCGAACAGGAAACCCTCAACGTATCGATTTGTTAACTTACTGGAGCTACTGGAGGGTCCATTTTTTGGATAAAAATGTGTGGGATAAGCCTATCCGAGGTTTAAAAAAATGTATTTCAAGTACATTTCAAGTTTGTTCCTCAAATATCACTTGTTGCGAAGGTTTCGTCTCATACATACTTGATGGTGGGAGGTATTTTGAGTTAGGATATGAATCGTCAAAAACTTGTTATTTTTTCTGTGCATTTCTTCCTGGCTAATCTTCGATAATCTTCGATACCAGCAGCTGTGTATCCAAGGCATCACAAAAACGTAGGCATACTAAGCAACAACAATCACAATGGTAAATCTTCATAAATCTGGGAGATATCCGGCAAAACCGCAGTTCTTTTTTCCAACTAGGTATGACATATTCACATCCAAGGATCAAATACCACCCAAACGACAGCCGTTTCCAGTCTCGGTTCACTTATGGCATCCCCGCATTTCAGAATGGTTCAACCAAATGTGAAACCACCATCTTTGATGGCTCACACCCATAGAATTCAGATATTGATATTGAGATCTATTCCAATTATCCCCATTAAAACACAATATCACAATAATATAGTGTATAATACATTCCCATATATATATATATAATTATATATATATAAATTCCCATATATATATATATGGTACCCCCCCCCCAAAACCGACATTTTCAAGATTGTAACGCTTTTGGGATAGTTACCTTGTTCAGTTTGAGATCCAGTGGGGCAGTATCATACATATATATGCATATATATATACACATATGTATATTATTTGTTATCTTACTATTACTAAATCCATGTACTTAGAGTATTTTTTACAAGAAGTATTTGCAAACGTTTGCAAACGCTTGCAAACGTTCCTGATCAGGATTCAAGATTCAAGATTCAAGATTCCCAGAAAAACTTCTTGAATCCAAGGGGATAGGATTCAAGATTCAAGATTCAAGATTCCCAGAAAAACTTCTTGAATCCAAGGGGATAGGATTCAAGATTCAAGATTCCCAGAAAAACTTCTTGAATACCAGGATTCAAGATTCAAGATTCCCAGAAAGAATTCTTGAATCCAAGGGGATAGGTCTTGAATCTTGAATCCTGGGATTCAAGAAGTTTTTCTGGGAATCTTGAATCTTGAATCTTGAATCCTGGGATTCAAGAATTCTTTCTGGGAATCTTGAATCTTGAATCTTGAATCCTATCCCCTTGGATTCAAGAAGTTTTTCTGGGAATCTGAATCTTGAATCTTGAATCCTGCCCCCTTGGATTCAAGAATTCTTTCTGGGAATCTTGAATCTTGAATCCTGGGATTCAAGAATTCTTTCTGGGAATCTTGAATCTTGAATCCTATCCCCTTGGATTCAAGAATTCTTTCTGGGAATCTTGAATCTTGAATCTTTCTAAGTACTTGGGTCCCTGGACTCGTTTGCAAACGTTTGCAAACGCTTTTGGTGACAAAATTACTCTAAGTACCTGGGTTCAACAGTAAGACAACAATTAATATATACGTATATATACATATATATTGTACATGAGTTAAATAATGAGTTTGAAGTGGAATTTCATCAGGTAATGGCATTTGTTGAAACAGTTTATCTGCAATTACAATATTACAACTCAAAGCACATTGACAAATAATCACTTGCAGATGTTGATTCTCTTGTCCATATATCAAAAATATTGTTATATGAAAAATATCTTTACATATATTGTTAAATAGTTGAGTTACTAAACTGTCTGCAAGGTTATATGTTTTATATTTTATTAGGTAAGATATAAACTCAATTTCATCTTGTAATGTTTGTTTTAAGACATTCATATATATATATATATTTGCATCATTAATATCAATTGTTTTTGGTAAAGAGATTTGTGAATTCTTGAGTAATTCATGTGCTATCATTCCATAAAAAGGTGCACAGTATTTTGAAGCCCTTTATAATATTTTTGACAGTGCATGATATTTTAGATGTTGCATATGTTGCATGCAAATATACATAAAATAGGAATGTCTACTTATTTGATTTGGTGATGTAGCAATCGCATCTATATAAGAAAAATGCTTTAGTGCAATATTATATACTTTTAATTTTACAAGTGCTATAAATCCTGCCAAGTTATGTATTTTTATATATTGTCAATATATGTTATATTTTTGCTAGCTTGATTAAGTAATTTGTAGGCAAGAGTGTATTTTTTAAATACTAATAGTTCCCTTGCATAGCATATTCTTAAGTCAGTACAATTTTATTGTCTCTTGAAAAGATGGGTTTAATATAGGAGCTAAATTTTGTTCTATTCTATATGGGTTTAGACGTATATAGATCTTTTCTGGAAAATAAATAATCAAAAATTAATCCTTAATTATATTGATGCTTATTATAATGTTATGATACATGTTTGTGCTTTGAGTATGATTTTGCTTTATTAAAATGCGACATTGCACTATCCTTTTATCCATATCTTTTAAACAACTGAAGAAATAAGAACTATTAAAATTTAATTGGTTTTGTAGTAATAGATTGTCGAGTTTAATTAAGTGATTTTTATAAGATATATATCTAGATATATATTTTCTTGCTAGCGTTTAAAGCAGTTTTGCCAATCATTTTTAATCCAACTATTTATAGCAAGAGCTTTATTTATTTTTATTTTTTGGTAGATTGTAAAAATTGTGTGTATGTAATTAAAACAATAAGCAAGTAGAAAAAAAAACATACAAAAATAGCATGTTTTAGATATTTTGGCACAATTTGAATCACCAGTTTTTTTTTCCATCTGTTTCTAGTTCTTCTTCAGAGAATATGGATATATTTATTAGTGGCTCAAAAAATGAAATAACTATGGTGGAAGGATGTGGAATGGAATTTCCAGAAGACAGATTATTAAATATCTTAGATGAGGCTTTAAAGCTTTTTACTCCAGTTCTAAACTTGATATTAGATATGAAATCTAAAATATCAAAAATAGAGTTTATTTCCAATATTCCTCTAGATTCTCATGTTGCTCAACGTAATTGTCAGAAGAAATCGAAAATCACTCCAGTATACTTATTTTAAAAAGCACGCTATTTACTCAGTCTTCAAAACAAGAAAGAGAAAAACGTCGGTTTTGGGGGGGGGGCTAGCATATATATATATATGTATACAGTATATATATATATCCATACTAAATTTTGATGCATCTTGATGGTGAACCCCCCATCTTTGCGCGGCGCACCTCAGAGTCCGCCGCTGCGGTGACTTCCTGCGCGACTTGACGCATGCTCTTTCGTCTCCGGCGCCCTGGATGGCCATGGATGACGGTCCTTTATAGTGGATTTACCCATACCCTCTGGTTAATCAACTTAAAATATATGTAAGGATGGTTAATCACCATGGTTTATATAGAAAAAACCATAGGAAAAGCCATAGCTATTGAAAATGGCCATAGAAATAGTGGATTTACCCAGCTAGAAAATGGTTCTTTTCCATAGTTATGTAATGTTATGTAAACGTTTACCAGAAGGTATTCTGTTTATATCATCCCATGATTCATCTGGTTGGTGGTTGAGCCCTACCCCTCTGAAAAATTATGAAAGTCAGTTGGGATGATTATTCCCAACTGGAAAAATAAAATTGATGTTCCAAACCATCAACCAGAAATTATAATGGATAAATTTATGCATTATGATGATGGATGACAATATGACAATTATTGATGATAATTCACCATATATTCGCTATACCTTATGAAAGCCGCATCTGGCAGAACCCCTCCTGCTGGAACATCTGTTTATATCCATTTTTTCCATTCCTAACATCCATTTGGATTTACTATCCATTCCTGCGATCCATTTGGAAATCTTGTGGTTTGAAAGTATGCATTCCTGGATCCATTGGGAAGCCCGATGGTTGTACTTCAGCTAAAGTCAACACACTTTATATCATAATCATTGCACATGTTACCTAAACCTATTTGTACAAAATCTATGCGTGAAGGTCAAAACCCTGCTCTGGTTAAATGATCGATGAAGGTCAAAACTGATCTGCAAACATATACCCATATCCTGATCATTGGCTCTGGATCTGCAAACATAGACCCAAACCCTGCTCGAGCAGCTGTTCTGGAGGGACGAGCGGGCAAGACAAACTGACAAATGTCCAAACCCATGCCAGTGAAAGGCGCTGAACAAAAATGGATAAGTTCAAACCCCATGGTTGAAGAATAGATGCTGTAAATGCTTCAATCCCAACCCACCAAAAAAAATGGATAATTGAAATGGAAAAACAAATACATAAAAAATGGAAGTAAGTTGGCCATCAGTTGTGGCAAAGTGGCCATCATAAGCTATACCTTGCATTGGGATAGTTACCCCAACTGACCATCATTCCAGTGAGGTCGCAGTGAGGTCGCTGTGTCTAATTTATGCAAATGGTTGAGTGTGCGCAAATATAAATTTAGTCATTGCTAATTAAGTTTAGTCAGATTGATGGCATCATATGGCATCTCAAAAATTGGCAATTACCTGGCTAAATATGGCTGCGTGTAAACGCAGCATTTAACGAAGAAACATATTATGGGTATACAATGGTATACCGGTATACCAGCATTTTATGGGGATATAGTAAATAACCGTTAAACAATCCATATGGAGATTTTGGGTTCTCTCCACATGGTGGCCACCTGAAAGTTGCAATTCTTGATATTCTTGTGCAAAAATGACCCAGTTTCCTGTCGGGGCTTTTGGAAAGTCAATTTTGAGACCCCAATGATATGTGGATCGTTCGTTGGTGAAAGATCCCAAGGGCACACGGTCTCCACCCTCACGACGGACGCCTGCATGTTGTGGGTAGGACCAAATCCTGCTTGATACACGGCCAACGAGTCAGAAAAGATGGAAAAGCAAGACAAAATGCATCAAAATGCATTGCGCATCATTGCGCCACCGGATTCCAAGGCGCAAGGGCAGAGCTTCCAGAAGTCGACACGAATGCTGTCAAGTGAAGCAAGTTGATGACCCTCGTTGACGATGATTTCAAAGTGGTCAGACAAGCAAGTCTGCACACACTGTTCCGTTCCGTACATTGCCATACGCTGTGTCTCCCATGATCGGTTCCTCATTGCTGAGTACCATTGTGATCGCAAACAATATAATCCAAACATCATGACGATGGTGATTGCGGAATGGCTCAGGTGAGGCGTACATGAGTTGGCAGCGGGGCAAGCCAGAAGAATTAATTAAGGCCATTTGGGGATGATTCCCTTTACTAAACATGATTTCAGTAAGGTCGCAGTGAGGTCACTATTTATCCATTGTCCCATTATCTCCCATGATATTCCCATTATACTACCATTTCTTACTTTTGGTGAAATCATCACTTTTTTCTTAATCAAATCACATTTTTTCCCGGTGAAATCACAAATTGTCTTGCTAAACTCAACATTCAATCACCAGTTGTCCTATGGGTTTTCCTATGGTTTTCCTATGATTTCACCATTTTCCTATGGCTTTCCTGTGGTTTCTCCATTCCTTCCTGCCCATCCCCCTGACTCCCGTGGGACCCGCCGCAACGGCCCCGTGGCACCTCCGGGGCTCGCAGCGTCCGCCGGAACTGGCTCCGCGGGGGCGGCCGAGACCGTGCGCCGCAGCGCCTTGGGGTCGACGTCGTCCGTTTGAGGCCTGGGAAAATATGGAAAATCCATGGCTTTTAGGCCTGGGAAAACTCATCGGAAAATGGTGATATTTCACGGAAAAACATAAGAAAACCCTGGGAAAACGGGTGATTTCATGGTGATTTCATGGTGATTTGAGCAAGAAAAATATGGTGAGTTCACCAGGAAAAATTGCGATTTGATCAAGAAAAATATGGTGATATTGAATGGCGATTTCACCAGAAAAAAATGATGCTTTGACCAAGAAAAACGTGTGTTCTACTAGGATGTCTTGCTGATTGATAGCTAAGTTGGTATATCCCCAATCTGCAAGGTGAGGTCCCCAGTTCGAAATCGCGAAGGCTCCTCTGTGGTGTAGGCTCTCTCAAACCTCAGAACTGCTGTCGTCTCAGCCTCTGGAATCTTGGAGGCTAGAAATGGATTGAAACCACTTCAAATAATTTCAAATAATCGGATCTCACCAGCTCGAAGGAACAGTTTTGTGAAGTGAAATGGATTTCACTCACAAAAGCATGGCAGTACGGACCAAAGAACAATGAGGATCACAGGGTTAAAACGGCGCCAACTTCGAGGGCACATTCTTTCTGTAACAATGGGTGTGGGTAGACCAACCAAGTCACTTCACAGAATGACACAATCATCCACCACATTCCACCATTCAATCATGGGGCTCCGAGTTAATGATCAAAAAGGCGCTATGAACAGAATCAAACAAACTATATATGTACATCTATACGTGATCAAATTTCAGCAAATAGCATCTCGATTGGCTAAGAATTGGAAGAAACCGAGCGAAAAAAAAAGGTAGACAGGTAGAATCGGGTAGATATTCACCCAATAATCCAGTGATCCAAAGAAACCAATATACAATCCATTTAAGATCAAAAATTCATTTAATTTAAGAAACCATTATTCACCCAATAATCATCAATAATCCAATGGCTGTTTACTGCTCATGGTGAATCAACCCCTGAAAACGTCCACCATGCGTGGGTCCAAGCGTCTTTGCGCGCGCATCTGCTGCATTTGCGTCATCTGGAACTGCTGCAGCAGGGCGCGTTGCCTCAAGAAATCCCTTTTTGGAGGTGCAGTTGCGGCTATAGTTACCCTGAGTTCAGATTGTCAACTTCCATGAGCCATGATTCGGAAGTCATTAATCATTAAACCCCTATAATTATTCCATGATTAGGAAGTCATGAAAACTATATGAAACCCCTACAATTGTTGAGACATATTCAGGAAGTCGTGAAAAATCCTTCGTGGGTGTTTCCCTCGTCACTGCCTCCTAGAGGGCCGCCGTTGCCAATAGGGCACCCCCAAACACCCCATGGAAATCTATGCTATTTGGGGTTATCCCCCATCTCATATTCATGTACCCTCTGGTAAACTACCATAGCTATGGTACTAGGGAAAAGCCATCATTTACTCATTTACAGTGATTTAATGGAATTTTATAGTGATTTAATGGGATATTCATGGGATATACCCTCTGGTAATGACTGTTAGCTATTGAAGCCATGGCCAAGTCGGGAATAGTTGATTTACGCTAGATAGCATGGTGGATCTTTCCAGTTCGTTATGTCAACGTGTACCAGAGGGTAACTCATGATTTTACTCAGCTTTTTCGGGCATCACACTAGTCACTACACAACTCCTCTGATCTGCACTTGGTCGAGAAATATTCGAGAGACAAGCCACTGCTGCAAGTCATACTGAGAGATTTGCTGCAACCTCAGGCTCTGTCCCAAAGAAAAGGCCAACTGTCTGGCACAAAGTCACTTATGGGCAACACCCACCTGCACTGATGATGCGTTGTCATATGTCGAACACATTCGCCATATGCCAGACAGTTGATCATTCGCTATTTGCCCAACCTATCCCCATCATACCAAGCATGTCTGAAACCAGTCAGATGAACATTCTACACCTCACGGGCTGAAAGGTTTAACAGATGAGTCACTTGCTGATGTCGCTTGCTTCGTTTGCGACGAGTCGGTTTAAACTAGATTTACTATGGTTTGTGGAAAATATATCTATAGTCTATAATCAATACGGTTTATGAATGAACTTAAACCTGGGGCATCATCGTGTGCATGTGGGATATCATTCTCAAGCCTGCTTTGGATGGGATTGGGGTTGCATTTCAACAGATCTCAACCCATCAACTGAAACCAATTATATGGAATGTTGGCACCTGTGCACGTCTTTTAAGAATATGAATATTCACCTACTTTCGGGGAGAGCTGTTTTATTTGAAACCATGATGGAAGCGGGGCTGAAGGTCCGAAGTAAAAAATTCAAAGCAGGGGTCATGTTGTCCCCAAACGTCTTACCAAACGTCTTACCAAACACCTTGCCCCAAATGGTGTGGTCCAACTTTCCATTACAACATCATTCTCGATCCCTAGCTGTTGGATACACAGGGTTTCACTAGATGGGTTTCAAGTTTTTAACCTACAGGAAAGCCATGGGTTTTACATATGTTTAGCTACAGGAATGCATAATGTTTATGTGTTTATTCAATCTCATTTATGCCTTTTCTTAAGCAAGTTCCCTTAGCTGCATTAGCTAATGCCCAAGATGGACCCCCACCCCCACCATTGCCTTAGCCATCCTTGTGAGAATGGGTTCGTCTAAAAAATCGAAGATACCAAGCTTGATGCTTCATCATGTTCTAAGAGTTGCCAAAAAAAAACGCAAATTATAGCGAATCCTCCTGCACGTGATGGTAAATCTTGGTAAATCCTTAAGAAATGATTGTACAGATTGGTAAATCCCAACGAATGATGGTAAATCCTGGTAATTCTCGCCCCAAGATATGTCAGGTCGCTGAAGTTGCTGCAGCTGTTGCAACTGGGCCATCTGTTGTCTCAGCTGCTCCTCTGTCAAAAAAAACTTTTTTTTTCGTGCTATGAACCAAGGTTCAGTCAGGGATTTACAAATATTTGGGACCATTTGGGGTTTTCTTAATATTAGGGGGATGGGATTTATGATAACTAGGATAGCAACCAAAAAGAAACAACTTTTCATTCTGCTGGTAAGGGTTGGATGATGAACGAGAAGTTGTGACTTGGTCCATTTATGGCAGTTGCACATGTATTGATCTATGATATCTATGTGTATAATAATATATATATATGTATATATTGATTGAGGCTGTTCCTTGCTCTGCACCAGTCAGCAGAAAGGTCTTCTTACTAAACAGGATGCCCTCAAGTTTTCATGGTTTATCATCATCTTCTGTGTATTCACATGGCAACTTTGAAGACCCCATTCAGATGCTCAAAAGGTTGGGTCCGCCCAGTGATGTGAAACGTTGCTTTGGTAAAAACCCATCCAACCATAGTCTAGTAACTACGAACTGATTAAACCCCACATTAGATGGATTTAATGATTAATAGTTCTTAGTACGAACATTTTCTTACTTGTTGCCAAATTTATATACTTACAGTTATTTCATTTCATAGTACTATATTTACTGGTTGGTGGTTTCAATCCCTCTGAAAAATATGAAAGTCAGTTGGGATGATTGTTCCCATCTATTATGGAAAAATAAAATTGATGTTCCAAACCACCAACCAGATAATAGTTGGACTATAGTTGGTTTGATTGTGGGTATTATGGTTATTATGGTTAATTACTGTATATTATATCCTAATTAAATATATTAGTTACTATAGTTGTAATAATAACTATATATTATGGTTTATATCCTAATCACTATATATTACGGTTAATTAATCACTACCCTCTCGTAATTTAACATAGCTATTGAAAATCACCATTTTTAATGGGAAAATCCACTATAAATGGCCATTTTCAATAGCTATGTTAGTTTACCAGAGGGTAATCACTAGATTTTATAGTCATGATTTCATGCAACAGCGCACCGTCATATGGTCTGAAGTTTTGGTGCACCTTTCCATACCCCTCCGCCGCTCCGTGCTCCATTGCGTGGCTTCATGGGAGCGGCTCCCAACCGGCTCCTGCCGGCACGGTGGTGGTGGATTTAACCGGGGCCGGAACTCTTAACAAAAATGGTGGATTTAACCATGATAAACTCCAGATTTATAGATTTTATATAGATTTTAGAGTTGGTTTATGATATTTATGAACCATTATCCAACTAGAGGTTTATGAAACATCCACGTTATCACTGGGAAAACTGTGGTTCATGGAAGAGAGAGAGAGAGATATATATATATATCCAACTAGTGAATGGGAGTCAGAAACCAACGAAGATAACTGTAGAGTCTCACCTTGCATGTCCTAACCCTGTTCCCAAAAATGCCAGCACTGTTGGATGGTGACTGGATGTGAACAGCGACTAGGAGGAAACAAAGAACCGTTCAACTGACTGATGAAGAGATTTAAACCAGAAGGAAAAAAATGGATTGCCCTCCAGTAAATTAACAGTTCGAGCCTGAAAACACACATTTTTGAGTGGCAACTAATCTTCCAACCCCTATCTGGTAGGGTCGAACTGTTAATTTAATGGAGGGTATGTAGTCTGGTTGATTCGAAGGACAGCCTGCAAGAAACACATTTATTGACCATCCATTTGGATATGTTCTAGCGCTTGTCATATTCCCCCGAAAAAGTCGGAAAACCAATTCTTCCCCAACAAGTTTAAAGACACGCAAACATCCATGATATCTTTGTGGGGATTGGTGAAAACCAATACCTATGATTTCCACATGTAGGGATGAAGATCAAACATAGCCTCCGGTGATCGTGGCTGGGTAAATCATCGCATTGCATGGATCATCCATGGTGGATTCTCAGTGTTTTTACCCATGGTTTTCCCGTGCGATTTCCCATGCTGAAACCAGAAACGTTTGATGACACCGGAACGTAGCAGCAATTTGGATGTTTCCAGGCCTTGTCGCACAGCCATGTCTTTTTTGGAATCCCAGATCTCTTCATTAGATAACTTATCTAAATCAATCAAATCGGTTGGTTTACTTTCACCCTAACCATAGTGATCTCCCAGCCATGGGATAGTTATTTATATATATATATTATATTATATCCCATTCACTATAGTTCTTCCCCCTCAACTACAACTAGCTGCAATCCTTCTGAATCTAAATCCTTAACTATCACCAGTTGGGGAATCCTTATTTATCAACCTTATCAACCAAGATCTCTCACAAACCAAGAGTTTTCCAAGGTTTTCCCAGGTTTTCCATGGAAAACCCCCAGATCTACATCCCTTGACCCATCCGCGCCCGCGCCCATCACCGCAACCGCGGCACCGTCGTGAAGGACCGCGGCAGCAGCCGCGGCGCGGCGGACCTCGCGGTCGGCACCTCGCCGCCGTCGCTGATGGTCACCGAGCGCCCCGAGGACGCCGGAGTCGTAAGGAAGTTGGACCTGGCACGCCAGGTGGCGAACTACCCACTTACCCTCTGGTAAACTAACATAGCTATGGAAAATCACCATTTTTTATGGGAAATTCCACTATAAATGGTGATTTTCAATAGCAAACTGTTAAATTACCAGAGGGTAAGTGGGTAGTTTACCCCAGTGATTTACATGGGATAAGTAGGGTTCATCCACAGTGAACAATTGCCACGTTTCACAACGCTTGGTGGTGCGTTTTAACCATCTTGAAAAATATAAGAGTCAATGGGAAGGATTATCATGGATTATCATGGATTATTCCATATATTATGGTATATTATGGTATTATGGAAAATAATGGAAAATAAAAAATGTATAAAACATGTTTGAAACCATCAACCAGTTGATTGATTACCGGAGGGTATCTGACGCATGTTGAAGCATGCAATCTTGAGATACAACTGATTGTACTTCAAGATCTTCAAAAACCAGCCAGCACTAAGCCGTCAAGTTGCAGATTGCTTGCGGTGACAGTGCATGTTCCGTTGGGATTTGATTTCCCATCAAACATGACAACAATCTATAACAATCCGTGGTTCTCGGGGCCTCATATTTAATCCCATAATTAACCAGATAAACTAACATAGCTATGGAAAATCACTATTTTAAATTCTGCTATAATTGGCAATTTTCAATATGTTAGTTTATCAGAGGGTACCCAGATAAACATGTTGCTGTTGTTCTTTGGAATCTTTGGATCAACGTCTTGCTTGGCCCAACACATCCTACCGTGGATGTAGCCTCTGACCCGAGCCCCGAGACTTCCAATGGAAGCATTGGGGCCTCCTTGCTGCTGTCTGCCCCGGCACCTGCGGTGAGGCGTCCATTTTTGTGACTTGAAAATCAAGGGAAAACTACCAATACCTGGTTGGTGGTGGTTTTATAACCATCTTGAAAAATGATGGAGTGAAAGTCAATGGGAAGGATTATCATGGATTATCATGGATTATCCCATGATTATGACATGGAAAATAAAAGCCACGTTTGAAACCACCAGCCAGTTGATCAGATCAGTGGTGAATTTCCTCCCCTTAAATGGCCATCTAGTCGGGAAAGACAGATCATAACCAGTCCATATCCCATGATGGATCCATGGTGCTGGTATATATGCTAACATGACTGGGGTATATTGATGGGACCCATGTCACCATATATATGGATCCTATGGGATATGATGTTTAGTGGGGATACGCGGTCAGCACATGTCGGTCAAGATTTCTTTATCTCAAGCCTTCCAAGGTGTACAAAACACACAGGGTAGTGTGGCTAGTCACACCAGCTGGCTGTTGGTTTGACTCTTGAATTCCTCTTTGGCTGAGTCTTAATTATCTGTCATTCCGTTATCCTGGTTGGTTCATATAGGGATTGGATTTTTAAATTGCTTCATAGGGAGTGGATTTATTTATGTTCCTTTATTTAAATACTGTACTCCCGAGTATCTTGGGCATATTGGCTAGTATCATCCCCGAGCTTATCATCAGTTTTCCTCAGCCCGTCCCAACGCCGCAGAGCGAACCCGCGCCCGCGCCTGCAACTTCTGCCGCGACACTCGCCGCACCACGCGCTCCCCCTCCAGGCCGGGAGGGGCGCCGGGCACCGGCAAGTGCGGCACGGGCGCTGTGGAGGAGCGGGAGGCCTGGGAAGTGATCGAAAAATCAGGGCAGTTCAGCAGGAAAAGTTAAAACAATGCCATAGACCACCTATCTGGGAATGGTAAAACTAGCACTGTATTTATGGTGATTTGGGGGATGGTTTATGGCATTGTTTTACCCAGATTATAAGGGATTTATAGTGCTTCTACCCAGAAAAATGATGAAAGCGAGGATTTCACCGGGAACAATGGAGACTGATAGGGATTTAAAGTAGTTGTAAGTTGATTTATGATAGGTTTATACTACTGGTTTATAACATGTTGTGTGCATCTCCAATAGGATTCAAACGTGGATATCTGTACTCCCTGCGTGTCGAAGACCTATTCTGGATAGGTCTTTGGACAAAAACCTAAATGGAAATCCGGGACCTATCAAGAGAAGGGTGCTGCAGCATGGGTTCAAGACGTGCACACGCAAGGGACATATAATTTTATTCACTAGTTTTACAACTTCTTGAAGAGAAACAATTAGGAATAACAGGATATTTTGATGCACAATTTATGCAGAATTTCAGACCTGACCGTGGACAAACCGTGGAAAGACCTATGTAGGGCGTCAAAAAAAACCTATTCAGGGCGTGGAACATGCCTATCTAAAGCGTGGACAGGGGACCAGAATGCTCAACCAACATGAGCAACAATTTGGGTGTCAATCTGGATACTGATAGCACAACAAAAACATCTGGTGTAAGGCCATGGAAATCCGTGGTCCATCTTGGTCCTTAGGCCTTCGGTTGCCTTAAAAGGTCTTTAGATGGTCGGTAAAGTCCTATCCCGGGTAGGACGGGTAGGACTTAGAGGGTCTGGTATAGATGGGACAGGGGGTTGAGATTTGACTATCTTTCATTACCTGATTTATCTTTATTCTATGAACAAATTCAATGCTTAAATTGGATTACAGTAAATGAAAACATGAATATGCGTGGTTTCCCATGGATATCGAGAGATTTCACCCATATTTGTGGTTACAAGGCCACAAGTGTATCCCATTGAACCCCCATCATCGTTGGTTTTACAGCCTTATCTGGTCTAAATCCACCAATTTTTGGAGCAGCCCATCCCATATCTGCCAAAAACCCTTGTATAACCCCCGTGCATTTCGTTGGTAAAACCCCGGTTCCGAATGGTCAAAATCCACGTTTTCTTGGGAAAACCAACCCCCAAAACACCTTGGAACCCTTACAGGGTGATGCCCCCTAGTTATAAGTTGGTTTTGAATTCCCTTTAACTAGTTCGTCATATCCTAGTTATTGCAGTTATAAACTATTATAACTAGCTGACTTAGCTAACGAACTGGGGCCCCACCCTGCAATCTTTGCGCCATCGGGACCTGCGGTGGATCCTCCGACGAAGAAGAGGAACTGCCATCCGACCTCACTAGCTTTGGGGAGCCTTCTGGGAAGCAACGCTTAAGGCTTCATCCCTTCTAACGTGGGGATGAAGACATGGACTTAACCATCAAAAATGTGGTTTGCAATGGTTTAACCGCCATCAAAATGGTGACTCAACATGCTTTAAGCATGACAAATAGGGGTGTACCATGGTGGAAAAACCATCCCATAAATGGGCGTTTAATGGGTTTCTTCGCCAGCTTGGGTACCGACCAACAACCAGGAATGTAGTCGTAAGTTTAAATGATAATGTAGCGGAAGTCTGTGAACCCCTTGGTGGCTTGGTGGCTTGGTTGCCGCTTAGTTATAACAACAGAAAAGTCAGTGGATCAACCCTACTTACCTAGGTCAATCTTAGATGGGTAGTAGCTGTAGTAGCTTAATCCTTTAGTCTTTTGGTATCAATGGGATTAAAATTAGAAGGATCCCTTCAGGGTACCAACTTAGCGTGGCTTATTGTCAAATGGGCAATGACGCTCCGCTGGCCATCGCATGATGCAGTCTTTGACCCCATGACACACCCAGGCATGGCTATATCCTGGGGTGTATCATGGTTTGAATTGTACGTGAATTTCCTTCTTTGTACTTCGCAATATATTCCTGCTCGCATTTCTGGCTCGCTTGAAAATGTCATCTATACTGATTACCTTTCGAATGAAGCTAAGATATTACCTTCAGACAAGCGAAGTGCAATGGCTCAATGCACGTCATTTCAATCCGCTGTGAGGTGCGTGGAATCATTGTTACAACGTCGTATCTTTCCCGAGTACATCAAAAAGGCGGGAGGAAAATCTCTCCACAGACTGGGGTTTACGGGTCAAATTTCAGGTTTGGCCATCCGACCTTTAATGTCTAGACAATCTGAAACGGTGGATGCAGTTTTTCAATATCTTCGGGTACAGCCTAATAAGAAAAAACTGCGCCGATCAGTGGAACAATTCAAAACTTTTGGTGATATCACGATCATCCCTGTTCATGAACCTGGACCGTCCTGGACCAGCTGAACGATACCGCAAATACAAACGAATCTAGAAGGCAAGATGTCAACCTGCTGGCTCTTAGATGATTTTCGTTTCCCTGATGTTCACTCCTTTTGGATCGTTGCTGCTTTTTTGGTGTGGAAATTCGTCGTTTTTTTAAATGATGCATGCAATATATGCAATTGATTGCAAGTTTCAAGATCCCGTCAATACTCGGGATATCTGTTCATTGCCAGATTCCCAGATCTTCCCCAGGGTCCAGACCAAATGCCCTCAGTCGCATCCAAAAGTGCCTAGACAACGGCGAGCCACTGCTGGGGCTGGATCAAACCCCAAGACCAAGCCCTAAAAAAACATGGCAACTGGCAACCCAACCAAGATTTTCCATGTGTTTTCAAACCCTAAAAACCTTGGTTTTTGGGGGAATGGTGCCATTTATTTCCATATATGTTGTTGCTAAAGCGGTAACGCTAAGTTGTTCTGAGTAAATCACGATGCCTGAGGAAACAACAGTGTGGTATTTTGTGTAAAACAAAATTGTTCTGCTTAATTATATACATTGTGTTGGTACAAGATTTTTTGGTTGCTTCAATGAAGTCAAATTATCTTAAATCATAATCATATCACTCCAGGTCAATTCATGTCAAACCATGCTAAAAGCATGCGAAAATTATGCCAAATACCTGTAAATTATAATCTCGTTGGTGGTTTCAACCCATCCGAATTATAGTCTTAAGTTGGAACATCATCGCAACTAGGCCGAACGACAAATGACATTAAAAAATGCTTGAACCCACGTGACAGCACCAAACAGTTGTGTCACAGTTATGTGTTAAATCCTGATCTTTCGCTTGGTCAATTCCCTTTGGTGCCCATAAAAAAGCCCCGATGTTTCTGGTTCAATTGCCACTACTTAATCACCTGTCTTTATAATATACTACGTATAATTTAATCAATCACCATTTTCCTATGGTTTCCTATGGCTTTTCCTATGGCTTTACCCCATGAACTCCGCCCATACGCCTGCACCGCCTCCGGCACTTGCGGACAGAAACCCTCAGGACGAGCCGGACGCGCAAGTCGAAGCGTGGCAGCGATGGCGGCCATGGCCCAATGGCGCAACCGGGGAGGCGATTTTTTTTGGCTTTTCCCAGGGGAGTCCTATTAGGTGATTTGTTAAACAAAGCATTTCTTACATACAACTTTGATAACTATGATAACTATATGATAACTATGACTTAACTGGAATGACTATGATAACTGGGGATAACTGGGGGCTGTAACTATGATAACTATGACTCTTAGGTGATTTGTGAAACAAAGCATTTCCTGGAATCGATGGCCTATCTAAGGGTATATCCCCACAAAATATGGCCAAAAATATGGTACTAACGTAGCTCCATGAATTGGATCCTGAAATTCCCATTGATGGAACCCAATATAACTATGATAACTATGACTATGATAACTGGGGTGCAGTTCTACTAGTGATAACAAACTAGTTGGATGGGTTTATTATAAACCAACTTATAACTGGGGCACACCATACGTATGGGATAGAACTCATGTATAAATGATTTACCTATCATGTGAACTAACTAACATTGTAGAAAACCCAGGTGTAGATCATTTTTCAGGTCATTTTCAATGCTTGGAGTCGGTTGGGAGGCATCATGTGGTTGAGAAACTCTGATTGTAGCTCCAAAAAGACGCCATGGAAATTTCTCGGAAGGAAAAAGGGCTTAAATATTCCGTCATCCTTGAAAATCTTCAGGCCACTGCCACAAATTTCATGGGAGGTGTCCTCTATTCACATCCTCTTTTTGTCAAAAAATGGAGCTGAAAGCATGCCCAAACTTTCACCATCTTTCACCCTTCAGGTCGATGATTTCAAGCCATTCGCAATGTCCACCCCTAAAAAACGTGGCAAACTATTCCATCTCCCATAAGAACTTCATATGGAATGCCAGGACATGTGTTTGAAAGGTGGGTCCAACAAATAATTGTATAGAGTGCAAATAATTTTAATATATAAAGATGTGTTTTTAGCTTCTTAGTAGATATCCATACGTATTCCATACATATTCCATACATATTCCCATTCACTGCAACAAAAAAAACACCCGACGAACATAGACCCTGGTTTAACCCCCAACTCACGGCAGGGTCGTCGTGTTAAAAGGTACGGCAGAGTTGGATGATAAGAAAACAAAATTCATGGATATTTACAATATGTATGTATATATATAATTGTATAGATATATATATATATATATACAATATAGATATGTATATATATATATATAATATTATATAATACTATAGGTATATTGATGGATAGACCACCTAAATTTCAAGCATCTGTCGATAATTTTCCTATTGAATATGGACAACAAGGGGTTCTATGTTA
Source organism: Cladocopium goreaui (assembly GCA_947184155.2). Classification (NCBI taxonomy): domain Eukaryota; class Dinophyceae; order Suessiales; family Symbiodiniaceae; genus Cladocopium; species Cladocopium goreaui. The sequence goes on along the minus strand of CAMXCT020000380.1, from coordinate 54,209 downwards.
AATTTAGGGCATGTAGCCACATGCATACAGTGTGTATTTATCCTTATCAAAGAAAAACAAAGATGATGGAGGACTAGAGCATGTTTATGACTAGCCCCTGGTAAACTAACATGACTTATGGAAAATCACCATTTTATAGCTGGGTACCCTCTGGTGAACTAACATAGCAATGGAAAATCACCATTTTTAATGGGAAAATCCACTATAAATGGCCATTTTCAATTGCTATGTTAGTTCACCAGAGGGTAAATTAACTATTTCGACTGGGCCATTTTCAATAGCAAACTGTTAGTTTACCAGAGGCTAATTGCTGCCCTGTTTTGAATAATTTTCTAGCAATTTCTTGCCCATATTCCAGGGCCGAACATATTCCATGCCAAAATAGCTGGGAAATTTCAGGGAATTGCGAAGACCCCTTTCAGGTGAAATTTGTATTTCATACAGTTTGCCAAGTATTCCTTTTCTTCTGGCACGTACGTTGTCGACTGCACATGTTCTTCCCCAAAGAAGATCCTTACTTTCAACAATTTCTGGAAATGTCATAATTAAAAATGTTGAGCTTTCCAAAAATGGATTAATAATGTTCTTATGGAAATTTGTCATCTACACTTTTCACGATCCCAAAACCCAATTCATAAGCTTTAAGCTTATGTTCTGGCACGCTTGGCTGGCCTTTCATCAGCAGCGCCATCCCCATCTTTCTTGACATCTTTGTGGCCCCGCAAAGAGCTCTGCACAACAGGATCTGGGAACACAAATCATCGACGATCCTGTTTTCTTCCGTGCAAAATAATTCCACCGATAGAGTAGTACGATGCCACCCCTGGAGTGCGCTAATTTTCTGGAATGCGAAAATAAAACAGTATGCGTGGCCCCCTTCGACCTTCCCCATGAATCCAACACCAGTTTTTTCCATCATATACCAGAAAATTATCACATTTCACCCTGCTGAGCTTTTTTTTTCTTTTTTCTTTTTTTTTTTTTGGCCAAAATTGCCTGGAATGCGATAGTATGTGCAACTACAGACGTCTCACGAAAAACCGCTACCTTTCCCATATTCCAGAAAACGTGATTCCAGGCGATTTTAGCCAAAAAAAAAAAACGAGAAAAAAAAAAAAGAAAAAAAAACGAAAAAAACGAAAAATTACCGAGTACGAAGATTTTATGGAGTGCGAAGATCTTGCAGAGTGCGTGGATTTTATAGTATGTGCGCGTCCCTAGCTGTGGAGTGCGATGTCCCATGTGGAGTGCGAAGAATTTGTGGAATGCGAAGAATTCCGAGTATGCGTGGCTGGTATAGAGACCACATAGGGAAATTTCGCGGCCAGAACCAAAATTCCAATCTCAAAGCCGGCCCAAACTTCCAGGGGCACACCAGTGGGTTCTATTTTTCCAAGTTCACCTTGGGTGAGGTCCCGGGGAAGAAACTTGCTAATTTTTACTTAGCCAACCTTTAAAAACGTTACCTTTGACAACCCTGTCCTTCTTCTGTAGACAAATGAGGAAACTTCCTTTCAAAGCAGCCTTCAATTCATTCAACGTCCACAGCTCCTTTGGAACGACATAGGGGATAGAAAGCTGTGGAGGGGCATTCAATGGATTCGCCGTGGGCCAACTGTTCCTTCCAGATTGAGCTGAAATGCCTATCAAAGTAACATACCAAAACCCAGGTCTGGAGTACGATGAAAACATGGTATGCGAAGATTTTCTGAATATGGGAATGTTGCCTTTAGAAATTTGCACCACCCCGATCCCAGAGCCTGATCCTATATCAGCAGGGACACAGCAGCATAGATTGTCTGACCATATCCCCTCCAGCTGTTTATCATCCCAATATCTTCCCTTTTACCCTCTGGTAATTTAACATAGCTATGGAAAATCACCATTTTTAATGGGAAACTCACTATAAATGGCCATGGCTTCAATAGCTTTAAAAAAAAACAGGATGCTTTTGTCCCATTTTCAGACGACTAACCGACTCACCTGTGCCGTAAAAACCAAGGTTTACCCTGCTGCTGGGAACTACCCAGGAGCTTTATCAGGATTCCCATCTTGGGTTATGATCATCATGCAGAAAGGGGTCGGTTAGTAACCCCATCAATTTATCATATGATGTTACATTCTCACTAACATGTTTGATAGTAAAAAAAATATGGTGAAGTATCATTTAACTCATCCACATATATGTAAATATATGATGGTGATGGTGATGATGATGATGATGAAGTTGAATCCCATGAAACTCGCAGCTTGACCACGTTTTGGTGACATATGTCACGTCCTCATCACCTTCCTCGTCGTCCCCAACCTGGATGGCTTCCAAATCGTCAAATATATGGTACAAGGTGAGGCCCCCCCAGTTGTAAGTTGGTTTATAAACCCCAGTACCCTCTGGTAAACAGTTACATAACGAACTGGAAAGATCCACCATTTTCTAGCTGGGTAAATCCACTATTTCTATGGCCATTTCACCATTTTATAGCTGGGTAAATCCACTATTTCTATGGCCATTTTCAATAGCTATGTAACAGTCATTACCAGGCCGGGTAGCGAACGCTCGATGTATCTACCATAGACCAAAGAACTCGCCCTAGTGATTTCAACCAACAATTCACGCTCGCTATCGTTTGCTTGGGTGCCTTAGAATTTCATGGGATTTGGATGGAAAAAGGGGAAAAGACACCAATACAGACATGGGCATGAAACTTCCTGTACCCTCTGGTTAACTATATAACATAACTATGGAAAATCACAGTTTTTAATGGGTAAGTCAACTATAAATGGCAATTTTCAATAGCTATGTTAGTTTACCAGAGGGTACCCGGTTTTGCCATCCCATTGCATTGGTTTACCTGGGTATCCCTACTATGGGCGATCAGAATCCCAACAAAACCAGAATGCCCCACCAAAATGAACCCCAAAATACAGGGTATTATTGATGGCGCAATTGGGAATCATGATTGAAAAAATAGGAACAGAAGAAATGTTCTCCCAAAAAATTGACTTCATGTGGCAAATGTGGCTCTAAGCCACTGAAAAATGTAGATCAACAAGCCATTGACCACACCTTTGTTGATTGCTTATGAAATAGGGAGCTATACTGCCTGATGGGGGCAATTGACAACCCATACCAGGCATCCCTGGTAACCAATATGGCTCAATCGCCCGTCGGTCACTATGCCAATGCCACATCTCACATCTCGCTTCGAAAAACCATTGTGACATCACCTGATTTTGGATGTGTCTGGCCAAAGCCCATCGCGAGCCTTATGTTTGTCCTACACCGGTGTTCTCTCTCCACAAGTCCACAATATTCCGCAATATTCCACAATATTCCACAATTCATGAACATATACCCTCTGGTTATTTAACATAGCGAACTGGAAAATGGCCCTAATCGAAATAGATTCGATTATCCCAGCGAACTAGCCACCTCCATAAAAATTTCATGGATGAATTCCAGTTCGCTATGTTAGTCATAACCAGAGGGTAGATCCAAAAAAGCAGGCTGTTCAGCAGGGTCTCGTCGCGGTAAAACCAAGTCGCAGCGCCGCCAATTCGGGCTTTATTGCCTGATTCGGGATGAACGGGATATGGCAGGGATGGAATTCTTGATAAACCATGGTAAGGGAAAGCCATCATGTACAGTGATTTCATGGGATTTTATAGTGATTTCATGGGATTTTATAGTGATTTAATGGGATGTTATAGTGATTTCATGGTATTTTATAGTGATTTCATGGGATTTTATAGTGATTTCATGGGATTTTATAGTGATTTATATAATGGGATATTAATGGGATATACCCTCTGGTAATGACTGTTACATAGCTATTGAACATGGCCCAGTCGAAATAGTGGATTTACCCAGCTAGAAAATGGCGGTTCTTTCCATAGTTATGTTAGTTTACCAGAAGGTATAGATAATGTTCCCATTCTAAGAGGTCATTTATACTGGATTTCACAGCTACCCATGTGTGATTCCCGGAGGGTAACCCTATCCAATCCACGTTCACCATTTTTGGATATATGTATAGACGTATATATTATATTATATTATATATATTGTATTATATTATATTATATTGTATTGTATTATATTATATATATATTTCCATACAACCACAATTAAATAGCCACCTTTCCCCATTTCCCTTGTTTGATTACCGAAGGTACCGGAAGGTGATTCAATTGCAGTAGTACTCATTAAGCACTATTGTGGACCATGAACTACTGATAGTCAAAGAGTGATTGATCAACAATACTCGATTGATCAATATTATGAACAATCAATATTATAAACAATTGCCCTTAAGAATGTTCATTCAGAATCATTTAACCACATTTTATTGATATACACTATATATATATATATGTATATATATATATATTATTATACACTAATTATATATTATTATACACTAATTATACAGATATACACCAATTATATATTATTATAAGATCATTAAGATCCATTTTTCTTGGAAAAACTCCAGGGCATCTCCAACGCCGGCCTTTACGTGCTTCGCCGCGCTTTCGGTCCGCTTCCACGTCGCCCTCCTGGCAAATTGCGATTCGTTGGTGAGTGATAGAATTATGATTCGTTGGTACAGTATCATGTCTATAACGAACATATATAATGTCTATAACTATAGTCATAATATAACATATCATTATATTTAACATATATATATATAATATAATTTCTATAACTATAGTAAACGTAATATTATATATATATATAGAGTACGTGTATCTCTCTCCATCGCATTCCATCGCCATCTGAGAGAGTAGAAGCTGAAGGCGAGCAGGTCGCCCAGCTGAATCAGTCACTAGCTTGTCAGCCGGCATAGTATGTATGCAAATATGTATACATATACATACATAAATATATATATGCGTATATATATATATATACATATTATATGTGTGATTTGGTCTATGGTAGATATATCATCACACAACATACATCATCGTACATTGATACTTAAGAGGGTTATGACCCAACTTATAACTGGGGGCACCACCTTGTACCAATGCGGGCGTATCTGATGTTTATGGCCTAGCCCCCATTCCATCCTCTTGTTAATCATGTCATTTTTCTCAAAATGCTATCTTGTCAGTATACTGTATACCATCTGGTTATTTAACATAGCCATGGAAAATCCCTTATAATCGGAGGTTTTAATGGGAAAATCATCTATAAATGGGCAATTTTCCATGGCTATGTTAAATAACCAGAGGGTATACCTCATGTTCAAACAAATTCATGTGACTCATGTGTGTTTAACCCAAAGGAACTGGGGGGCTATTGTGTTCATCATGGGGGGTATGAACCAACGATTCCTCCATCAAAATTGCAAAAAATGATCCCAACAACCTACCCAGTCGCAAAGTGTAGGTTGGAATTTCACGTGGAAACGAACAATGGCCATTTACGACACGAAAATCATCTTGTGACCTAGTTTTGCATGCAAAACATGGGGAAGCATTGGGAAACCTATGGAATTCGTCTTGGAACTTGGGATAAACTGGGCCCTGATCAATATGGGTGCTGTTTAAAGTAGCGGATGCTCCGAAACAACTAACAACCACTGCTCTTGGAAATCCCGAAAAATGACAGAATTTCCACTGAATTTCCTCCAGTCTTGTCAAACCAACTTGCACCGTTTCCATGTCGAAACCGACCCATTTCCGAGCCAAACTTACCCCTGGCGGTCCATCACCAAGACCCCCTGTTCATCATCATCGTCGGGAGGATTCCTCAGGCTGCACCGCTGTGCTCCATCTGATCTTCTTTCGACCCCAAAAAGAACAAACACACGAATGTGGGTAAAACAATGCCATAAACCACCCATTTGGGAACAGTTCATACCACCTATTTTCGGTGTTTGGGGGGATGGTTTATCATTGCTTGACCCACATTACTAGATCTGGGGTGAGCAGCCAGTGTCTATGACGAGGTGGAAAGGATTCCAGCATAAACTGACCGACGGAGGAAATACCATGTACCTAAACTGGATGTACCCTGATGTTCCCATCATAAGGCCTATGACGGCATTAAAAAAAGGACCCTGGCTCACGTGCGACCGCCACACGCAAAAACCAGGCGGTATACCAGCTAGCCACCTAATCTAATCTAATCTAATCTATCTGTCTTTCTATATCTGGATGTAGGCCAACATTTATCATTTTAACAGATTCATATATATATCAATGAAAATTCCCAGCAGTTCATCGAAACTATAGGATAAACATCCAATCAATGGGACTTTCCCTTGCCAGGTTAAAATTTCTGGAGGCCCCCGGGCCCCCATCCTTTTCTAATGGTTGATTTACCCTGTGGTTATCATAGCCATGGAAAATTGCCCATAGAAATAGATGGTTTACTTATTAAAAATGGTGATTTCCCATGGCGAACTATTAGTCATAACCAGATGGTAGTTCCGCTATCCCAATGATTCACTCTGGCGATCTATATCAACGTTGAGTATACCCACCTGTAAACTAACATAGCTGTGGAAAACCCATCTATCGATCATTTCCTTTTTGGGGTGCCCCACGTTTTTTTCCACATCTATATGTGTTGAACCCAGGGTTTAACATAGCTATGGAAAATGGCCCATAGAAATAGATGATTTATGATGATTTACCTATTAAAAATGGTGATTTCCCATAGCTATGTTAAATAACCACAGGGTAACTCCAACAAGGGCCAACTTACCTATCCTTGGCCCTCCTTTCCCTTCAAGAATCTGGAGGGATTCGGTCACATCAGGATGTTTCTGTGGATGCTGGCAGCAGCTGCTTCCTCGCAGCGAGTTGTTGGAAAAAAACGTAGCATCATTATGGTCAATAGGGTAACAAATGCTAGATATATCATGATGGGATAGCTAAGTTGCTGCTCCAGCTTATTGGCTGAGTCTAAAACTCATATGTATAAATGTATATATAACCTGGTTTTATGGTTGATATATCAAGCTAGTTCGTGGGGCGTACAAAGCAACATAACTGGAGGGAACCACGTTGCAGTACGATGTGAATGATGGGCAAAGCAACCACTTATAGATGTAAGTCCCATCGACCCGTACCACCTCAGGTAGTCACGACACTGTTTATATTATACAATATCACCATATTATATCATGTACTCAAATGCTCTATGTATGGAATATCTAAATAAAATTTACCAACATTTGCCCTAAAATCACACAGCTTTGTAATTTTGTAGGTAAATATGCCATACATGGGGCATATAATGAATATAATGCATGTAAACATGTGTATCTTGCATTCGAACATCACTATAAACGTCCATGCCTGTCAGCAAAATGGAACAAAAAGCCACTTCCTAATCAGTCACCTTCAAGCTGTCGGATTTTGAAGCCTTGTTGGAACATATTTTTTGGACCTTTGGTAGCCTGGGATTCTCTGACGGTCCCGCAAGCGAATACTAAGCGAATATTAGCCCAGTGTAAACCATAATTCCCCAGACTCCAAGCATCCAACAACATCCAAAAAAATCATCATCTCAACCCCCCACCCTCGCTCCTGCCAACCCCATGGCTGTCGCGGCAACCCTGGTGCCAGACCTAAGAGTTGAGCCGCTTGCCGCGAGCCCCGATGAAGATGCGTGAAAACGTCGTGGGAAAATGGACAGCTCTGTGGCTTTTCGCTGGAAAGTTGTGACTCGGCTGGCTGTTTGTTTCTAGCCTGGAGCCCATGGCGCAAAGTTTTCGGCAGCGGCGTCTTTTTGATGAGCCCAAAGCCAAAATTAACAAGGGTAGATGGATGGCCCCACCCCCACTGCTTCTGACTTCTTTCTCCACTAGGCTAACAGTTAGGCGTGTTACCACGATAATTTTCCACCTGCCGAAGAATGATGCTGAAGCCATTGAGTTGCACTTGGGGGTGCAGTTGGGGTTCTTTCTATGTATGTATGCAATTATGGCTATTTACCTATAGCTGCATCCGCATTTTTGCCCCCACATCGCTTGGGTCTTGATTTCCAGTCGTAACCCTTACTGCGTCACTGGGTCTGAATGGAAAATCTACCGGAAAACTTAAAAAATAGCCATCTGGGCGTGCCTGGGAATAAGACTTCCTCCAAAAATCATCTATCTAATCAGCATGTTCCCCACATGCATTTGTGGCCATATCTTGGGGGGGTCCGCATTCAGATTGGCAGCCCACCTAAAAGGCCGAGTTGAACTACCTGAAGCAAAGAACATGTTCTAAGGAACATCTCATGAATTCAAAACATAGAAATACAGTATAATGATTTCTATATATTATATATATATATATGTGTGTGTGTCTGTATGCATGCATGTATGCATGCAGGCAGGCATGGATGTATGTATTTATGTATTTCCGTGTAATTGCTCATATCCAAGCTGTGGAGCCAACAGCAACCCAATTTTTGTCAATTTAGTTTCACCCGCTGAAAACCAGTTCGATACAATTGCCAGATACTAAAGAATATATCTACCTAGTCAGGGGCACCACCTTGTTTAAAAAAACGGTTGGGCCAATCTGCTTTGTTTTCTATGCAATCTGTTGGGGGCACCATCCTCATCACACAAGCATCTTTATATTTTCCGGCCGCTACGTGGCTCCAATTGAACCCCCTGAAACCCCCAAAAAAAGGTCGCCTTTCATGGAACGTTCAACAATTCCATCAAACTTACCAAACAATTCATCACGTGCCTTCACCTCCGCGGCCTGACTCAAAGCACGCCTGGGCGAAACAAAAGACATCGGAGAAGATTTTTGTCGCACAAAATGGAGGTGTAACAAGGGAAAAACTCATAGGAAAGTATAGGAAATTATGGAAGAGTTCACCATAAATGATCACAAATAAAAGTGTTGATGGGAAAACCATCTATAAATGCCGGATTTTCCGGCTAGCCATGTTTGATTACCGGAGGGTAAAGTGAAGAGACACAGAGATTTCGGTCTCCATACATCTGCCGGAGATGATGCCACGCACTTGCCGCACAACACACCCAACTTTTCGCAGGCGCAGTGCCCCCATAGCAGGGACCGCGACGTCAATCGGAAAAGAATGCGTTTTTCCTTGGCTGTGCACCGATGGACCCTGGAAGAAGTGAATCTGGCGCAAGGCTACCAATGTGGGAACAATGATGTGATTAGAAAATACGGGAATTATATGGGATGAACAAAACTCCAACTGGGGATATATGATGGGTCCATCCAGATATCAAGATCAGACAGGAATAGAAATTGTGATCTATTATAATGATTTCTTATGAACTTTCATCCCCTTCCAACATCTTGTGGCATAGGTCAGCTAAAGATCCCACATGGAAACTCAGCCAAGGTGGTCCATGGATCATCACAAACTTGGTCGGCCTGATGGGTTATATAGTGGGAATATCAAGCGAAAATCTATAACCCATTGTATACTTGGGGGATAATAAACTATGGGCACAAAACACATTTTTTTTGGAATACAACGCCAATGATATTTGGGAATTTAAGCCATTTATGGCCGCCTATATTTTTGGGATGTACCATTGGGATGTACCAACAATCATTGGGAAATACCATCTGGTAATCAAACATGGCTAGCTGAAAAATCCCATTTGCTGCAACGATTTTCCCAGCGAACAAACCTGCATAAACGAACGATGATGTGTTGGGTGTCTTAGCCTCTACTGACATATGGTTTATATAACATTACAAGGCTAGTAATAGTTAGTGGTATATTACTATTACTAATAAGTAGAGGCCAAACATCCTTTGAGTGTCAAGGCTCCATTACTAACATTAGCCTCTTAAAAGGACTAAACGTTAGTGCTATAGCAACTCTATTACTATTAGTAGTACCTTCTGGTGAACTAACATCACAAACATAGCTATGGAAAATCATCACCTTTCATAGGTAAATCAACGAACTTTCTATGGGCTATCTTCAGCTATGTCACGTTAGTTTACCGGAGGATATTGTATGGTATTGTTCAGTAAATCGTAGCATTATTCAATGGATTGGTTCAAGGGAAAATTTAACCGCAAAACCCAATAATCTTCATGGGAAAATCGATGGTTTCCGGTTGAGATTTTCCCTTCAATGGATTGGACTTACTATTACTGTAAATGTTATAATTAGTAAATGTTACTATTAGTATTACTCTTATAGTATGATGGTTTATACTATGCTATGTTATTACTATTATTAATAATATTTGATATTACCATTGTTATATATGATTTTGATTATTGGTATATTAGTACTACTAGCGTTGCTATTACAATTATCATTGCAGCACTATTACTATTTTGATCATATTTATTATATAGCACTAAATAAAATATTATTACAGCACTAACTAATTGCTACTATAGTGCTATAACAAATATTATACTATGGTTAGTATATTAGTATTACCCTCTGGTAAACGTTTACATAACTATGGACAATCACCAGTTTTTCATGGAAAAATCCACTATTTCTAGGGCCATGGCTTCAATAGCTATGTTAGTTTACCAGAGGGTATATCCCATTAATATCCCATTAAATCACTATAAAATACCATTAAATCACTATAAAATCCCATGAAATCACTATAAAATCCCATGAAATCACTATAAAATCCCATGAAATCACTATAAAATCCCATGAAATCACTATAAAATCCCATGAAATCACTATAAAATCTCATTCATATCCCATGAATATCCCATTAAATCACTATAAAATCCCATGAAATCACTATAAAATCCCATGAAATCACTATAAAATCCCATGAAATCACTATAAAATCCCATGAAATCACTATAAAATCCCATGAAATCACTATAAAATCCCATGAAATCACTATAAAATTCCATTAAATCACTATAAAATCCCATGAAATCACATGAAATCACTATAAAATCCCATGAAATCACTATAAAATCCCATGAAATCACTATAAAATTCCATGAAATCACTATAAAATCACATGAAATCACTATAAAATCCCATGAAATCACTATAAAATTCCATGAAATCACTATAAAATCCAATGAAATCACTATAAAATCTCATTAATATCCCATGAATATCCCATTAAATCACTATAAAATCCCATGAAATCACTATAAAATCCCATGAAATCACTATAAAATCCCATGAAATCACTATAAAATCCCATGAAATCACTATAAAATCCCATGAAATCACTATAAAATCCCATGAAATCACTATAAAATCCCATGAAATCACTATAAAATCCAATGAAATCACTATAAAATCCCATGAAATCACTATAAAATCCCATTAAATCACTATAAAATCCCATGAAATCACTATAAAATCCCATGAAATCACTATAAAATCCCATGAAATCACTATAAAATCACATGAAATCACTATAAAATCCCATGAAATCACCACATTCTGCCGGGGCTCTGCGTCTTGGGTGCCTTCTTGGCCGCTTCTTGGAGGGCCTTCAGCTCGCCCTCCTCCAAGGACCAGCCGCAGGCGCTCAGGTTCCTCGCCCGTGTTTTTTGAATATCCATGGAAGATATCTATAAAATAGTTCGAATATCTATATATATATATATGTGTGTGTGATACATATACTATATATATATATGTAATACATATAATATATGATACATATATATATAACTATAGTGTATATATAATTATCTATATTGATCTTTCTGTGTCTTATATACATGTAATATATATATATATATATATGCTATATATATATGTTATATGTCATGGGTTATAATGTGGTAGATATAAACGATATAATGTGGTAAACCCAAAAGTGGTCCATTTATCCATTTACCTATCTTTGTCTACTAAAACTGATGATTGTCCACATGGAATATTCCAATCGAATTCTCCAACTGGAATATGTATATCATTATATATATTATATATATACATGGAATATTATCTGGTAGGTGCAATGTGGTAAACCCAAAAAGAGTCACAATCCCCGAGGTTTATGAAATTGGGCATGCGATATAAACCCCCAAATGGTTGGTGAAAATGGATGGTTCATGAAATTGGGTTTACCGCATTACGTTACATTGTTTATCTGGTTGGTGGTTTTAGCCATCTTGAAAAATATGAAAGTCAATGGGAAGGATTATCCCCATGTATTATGGAAAAAAATGGTTGAAACCACCAACCAGTTTATGATGTATGATATACCCTTATACTATGTACGCGTTATTCACCATTGAACTAGCTGGGACGAAAAACAAGTATGTCTAGCGGAATTTGTCATGAGATCATTTTTCCAGTTTATCACAATTGACAATATATCCAATCAAAACATGACTTCCGTTGATATCAGTTTCTACTAGTTGTGCATCATTTCCTACTAATAAAAAAGAAAAGTGATATATGAGTAGACTTGGTAATTTAACATAGCTATGGACAACTACCATTTCTTTCATGTGTAAATCATGGCAAATCATCTATCTAGATGGGTCATCTATACCATAGCTATGCTGGTTTGGTAGAGGGGTAACATGGCTAGGGCAGCTATAGCATTAGGCCATTTGTTTTTTACACATGATGATGTCCCTATCAAAGAAGTGTGATTTTCCATAGCAAACCCTGAAAATAACGGCTTTGCCATGTCTACTCCACACTTCCAACGTTGCGCTTCGAACGTTGCGCACCGAGCATCTCTAACGCCTGACGTCCATTGCGGGCGCCCACGATGGCAGCACCCTGACCCTCGGTCAGCGCGAAGTTCAGCGCCACCTGTTTCGGCGAAGTCATCGGGGATTGTCGAAATTATCGGTTTATGGTTGGAAAAATAATGGAAGATCATGGAACATCCTATGAAAATGGGTTAGGATGTGGTTAGGATACTATGAATATATAGTGGTTATAGTGGTTATAGTGGCTAACATCCTATGAAAATGGGTTAGGATGTGGTTAGGATGTGCTAATATATATATATATATATATATATTTGAATATCCCCGAAATGGCTGGTTTATCATGGAAAATCCTATTCAACTGGGTGTTATATTCCTATAAATGGTGTTTATTTGTTTATTATCCCCCAATGGGTTACCCTCTGGTAAACGGTTCCAGTTTGCGAAGCCATGGGCCATTTACTTCGTTGATTTACCCATGAAAAATGGTGATTTTCCATAGTTTCTGAAGTATGTTTAAAGTTTAGAGGGTATTGAGCCCAGACTGAGGATGATCATTGGATAATTGGAATTCAAAAATAATGGGATCATCAAGGAGGTTTCCGCAAAAACTTGGATGATAACTTGGGGTATTCCGAAATTCCCCCAGTTTTAGGAAAGCACCTTAAAATGTGATGATTTCAAATCATCTTGAGATAAACTGAATTATTCTTTGAAAATGAATATCATCCAGTAAGAAGAGTCGGAATAACATGGGATGTCATCAAAGATCTTGGTTGCATTGTTCTATTCAAACTGCTGGTCTCGGTAAAAAAAACCGAACTCCCAGGCTCATCCTGACAACGATTTGACAAGGTGATGCGATGAAACCTTTGATAGCCTCTGCTAAGTTGGTTTATAAGACAATGAAATCTAGGAATCTAGGATTTCTGCATAGATATATCGGCAGTTGGGGGCAAATAATGATGGATCCAAACTTTGGTGGGTGGTATACACCATTACAGTATATCTTGTATCAACTTATGGCTTATGTGATTTTGACTCTGCACTGGGACATCTTAACTGTGCAAATTTTCAACCCAGGAAAAGATCATGTTGGACGGGATCCCCTCAAATGACAGTCATCTATTGTGAGGTCAATGAAGTCTCTTCTTGTTCATTCACCCTCCAATCAAATCTGGCGATCCACAAAATCCACAGTTGCCCGGCTTGCCCAGCCATCTTTGGCGGAGGATACCAAGATCTACCAAGTGCAGTCCCACAAACGCCACACTTTTCGCCTGCGCCATCGTCTTGTTCCGTGTGGCGCCAATCTCTTGTAGCAAGGAGAGGAGGTTCCTGAAGACTTCCATTGCATTTTTTGCTGCACGTGGCATGGGGGAATAATGGTTTTCTCCCAGTTGAAAAAATGGGAAAAACTACTTGGGCATTATTTTTGCATCATCATCCCAGCCCACTGGATCCCAGATGATCCCAAACACTTCCTGATTAGCCATTGGTTTCAGGAACCGTGCCCAATTTGACCCCAACAAAAACTTACAGCCCAAAAAATGTGGGAAAGGCAAATGCTTCACAGCGTCTGGGTGTCTTTGTTCGACAGTAGAGAGGTGAACAGCAAGGACCGCAGGAAATTGTCTGGCTTGGCACCCTCCTATAGCAGAAGGGTTCATAGAGATGAGAGGATTTCAGGTACCCTTAATCAAGGAATTGTTCTGGTTCCTGCCCCAGGTGGTAGGGCTTATATACCTAGGGGGGTGGCAATATATACCTGGTATATGCCTGGTATATACCCCTCAGTTTGGGTTGAGCATATACCGGCCATATATACAGAGGTTTGCCCGTAACTACTTTTTGCTGATTTCCACAAGCTCCCTCAAGAACTCAAGAACAGGAGCACATTTTTATCCAAACCGCAAAACCGGGAAGAAATTTAAAAGAATGCCAAAAAAACAGCCTCCTCCAAACACAAACACCATAAAAAACCGCCGCCTTGCCCCCACATATTGCTCCTGGTACCGGGGAGCAATATAGACCCCGGCGTATACTGTCCTGAGCAATATATACCAGGCACATACCTGGTATATATTGCTGCTAAACATAGGTGATCAATATGTGATAGGTATATACCCGGTATATACTGGGTAGAGCAATATGCGCCGGGGTATATATTGCCCGCAGTATACGTAAACTACGACAACTGCAGGTAATTTTTCTTTTGAGGAGTGTTTATCGATGGATCAGGTAATTGCTCCACAGTTGCGCCACAGTTGCTGCGAAGTCCAACACACATAGCAAGGTCAGGAAATGTACATTCACCACAAATGGCCAAATTCAGCATTGAAATCACCATATACTGCCTATCAAAGCCAAATTGGCCTACCACCTAGTACCCTAACCAGTAAAAACCGTGGACTTAAGGATCCTTATGGATCCTTGAAACTCAAAAAAACAATCCCAATGTTTGCCGGTTCAATCCCAATGTTGGGGAAACACACCAAAGCCAATATGTGCATTAAAATAAACCCATGCAAAAACCCAAGGACAATTATCTACAAATTCTGGATTCTATCTATGCCAGTGCGGATGGTAATCACGCCAAAGGAATTAATCAATACGGTTTCTGGGGGGGTATTGTCAGAGGGGAAGGGGTTGGACATTATAATGATCCATGTTATAGCAATATGTGTGGCTTTCGAGCCTGGAGATTTATGATGTCAGTGTTTTTTTGGGGGTTCACTGATTTTTGACGTGTGTCTGTGCGTGAGTGTCTTTGTCGCTGTATTTTATGAGTACAACTGCCATTAGACATTCCTGCCATTGTCCTTGACGAAAAGGAAAAAAAATACAGGGAAACTCGGGAAACCCCATTTTCAATGGCCCATTTAGTTCGATGGCTATTTATAGTGGATTTACCCATTAAAAATTGTGATTTTCCATAGTTACGTTAGTTTAGCAGAGGGTACCCATGAAAAATTGTGATGTTCAATGAATAATTTTCTAAAAAAAAAAGCAGAGGTTTCGTGCAATTTTTCAGTGAATAGACCCATTGAAACTATCTGCCGTTGAGCCTCCTGTGAGATACGGGATGCTACGTGGCCAGAGACAATGTTGGGTCATGGGTTCTACGCCCCAAAAATGTGCACTGCATGTAGGATGTAAGCCCAAGCCTGTTCATTTCACCAGCCCTGGTCTGAAGTGTCTGAAATGAAGATTTTTTTGTTAAGCAAGCATTTCTAAAAGGATGACTTCCAAAACTCACCACTGCCCAGGTCCCCGTAATATTCATAATTCTGCCGCCGGCGGCTACTATGTGGGTATCTCCCACTGGTTCTCGCAGTAGGTCCAATTTAAGCTACAGAACGGGTCTCCGCGCCTTGTAACGTCCAGCCAATAGGCCCAAGCACAAGGGGCTGTACGCCACCAACCCTTGGGCGTGGTGCGCCGTGCTATGAAAACTGTCCGCCTGTCATCCAACTACTTATATCTATATCTAAATATATATATATATATATATATATCCTAAACCCTAGTCAAATTGGAGTCATATCATAAACCAACTGAGCTATCCTAAATCAGCTATACAGGTTATATTACGGTTATATGATTATCCCATTTAATCACCATGTTTCTTGAGATTTATCACCATTTTCCTATCAGTTTTCCTATGGTTTCCACCATGGGCACCACCAAGCTGCGCACGCCCAGCTCTTTGCAAACTTCCGCCACGCCCGACTCTCTCTCCACGGACAGCAAGGAGTACTGAACCTTCGCGCACAGTCGCGCACAGTGCGACTGACAGCTGCTCCCCGTTGTCTTGGCGGGAAAAACATATCCAAAAAAGGCTGATTCACTCACATGTTGACGGAAAATTGAACTATCTGCTGCCATGAAAACCTCCTGCCAACATATACCCAAAGAATGGCCATGAAATATTTGTGAAACTTCGTAAGCGCAGGAGGGACCTGTTATCCACAAAGTCACAGGGAACTATAGGTGGTATACCATGGAAGGTGACCTAACCAGCCCACACGTTCAAGATGCCAACATGCAATCAGAAAATGAAAGGAATTGGAGGGCAGTGAAAAAATAGGTTGATAACCCCATCGAGCTATATCCACTAGCAAATGCCAATTAACACAACAGTTACCCTCTGGTAAACTAACATAGCTATAGAAAATGGCCCATAGAAATAGTTGTTTTACCCAGTAAAAATTGTGATTTTCTATAGCAAACTGTTAGTTTACCACAGTGTAGCTACTATAGTATAAACAACTTACCTATCGCTGGGTTACCTGATCCCCACCTGGTTCAGAACCAGCGGCACGGAGCGTGCATCGAAAATCGCTGCCGCACGGCGCAAATTCCTCAGAGGCACCGTAGGCTGAACTTACTCCCGGACAAAAATGATGAGTCATGTGGGTATGGATCAATACCTATTAATACAATTTTTAGGGGGATGAACATCCATTTACCAGCTATTTTGATGTTCACCAGGGGTACAAGGTTTTGACACACTGCCATGTCAGGTTTTGGCATGTCAGGCAACTGAGAATTCGATCTTTAAACGGTTTCAAGAAAATGATGCACCACGACCTTTATGGTTCCTACTGATCCTCACCAACCTGAGACAATGTACGGTGATTAATTATGAACTCCAAGTACCGATGGAAAATGTGTTGGAGTAATTGAAACTACCCATTAGCTGCTTTTTGTTGCCCCTGCCCCAGAAGCATCCACAAAAGAACTAAGTTTGGCCCCAGATCGGACGAATTGAAAAAGGCAAACAACAGTAAACAACTCCTTTCCATCACAAGTCAAAAGGCTCCAACTGCTCCAGGAAAAGGTACGGCCCACACAAAATGTTCTGCAAAACTCATGTTGGTTGATTATCAAGTCTTCCATTCAACATAAAACAACCGGAATGTGTTCATTGGTCTTCAACTCAACAACATGAAACAACTAGATAGAAAAAATTTAATATCATAGCCGGTTGGTGGTTTCAACCCCTCTGAAAAATATGAAAGTCACTTGGATGATGACATTCCCAATATGATGGAAAAGTCATAAAAGCCATGTTCCAAACCACCAAGCAGTTTAACCAGTCATAGAATTTCTCTTAAAAATTCATCTTCCCCCAGCCTGAATTGTTGCCTCTTGGCACCTCGACAAAGGACTTGGGTCCAAAGTTGGACAACCCCACAGCGCGACAGAGCCCCGCGTCGTAGCAGCGACACAGGCCGTCCAACAACATGTCTTCCTAGCACCGAGGCACCGAGCTCGGGGTCAATGTAGAAATGGGTAGATGTTGCTACATGACCCATGGATTTACACTGGGATTCTACATGGTTAAGCTTGTTTACCTATGGAAAATGTGGATTTGATCCATCATGATCCATAGATCTGGATAGTATTGCTGGGTAATCTAGTCATTTAATGGGATTTTTATGGGTTTCTAATGGGATTTTATGGGTCCAATAGTTCACCAGTATAGTCCACCAATATAATCCGCCTATCTTTTTGGGTGTTGTATGTATTATACATACACTATAATTATAGAATATTATATTGTGGGGTAAAGAAAACGAACTACACATGGCCAAGAAGTTCCGTATGTTCCCAATAATTTCGATGATGTCCCGGACGATTTTCTTGGTTCTAAGTTACCCTCTGGCAATTTGTTACATAGCTATTGACAATGGCCATAGAAATAGTTGATTCACCCAGCTATAAAATGGTGATTTTCAATAGCTATGTTAATTTGAAAGAGGGTATGTAGATGCAATTATGTATCCTGATTTTGATACATGTTCCCATAGATTTGCAATAGGAGTGTGCCTTTTTTGCCATCAAACATATATAGGTTTTTTGTCCATCATCCACAGATCATGGATGAATTCGATCCAGAAATTCATCCAGAATAGATTTCATCCGGAATAGTTTTTTTTAAAGTGGATTGTGAAATTCCAGGGAAATTCTTGACAACAGGCCTTCGTACATCCATACAGGATCATAGAGGCATTTGCCCTTCAATCTGCCAGTTTGCCCAGCCCAGAAGGAGCTATTTCTTACTTGATCGATGCATAAATTATGCAATACCCCCTGGTAAATTAACATAGACCCTGAAAATCACCAATTTTCAATGGAAACTAGTCTTCCAACCCCTATCTGCCAGGGTCCATGTTAATTTACCAGAGGGTAGTAAGCAATAGTCAAACTGCACAGAGTGATGCATAGAGACATATAGTTACATAGCGTTGATGATAGCAATAGGGAGATACTTTCCACCCACCTGTTCCAGCTATATACCATCTGGTAAACGAACATAGCTATGGAAAATCGCCACTTATAGATTGTTTACCTTTAAAAAATGGTGGATGTTCCATAGTTCTGTAAATTAGCAGGGGGTACATATCCAACATTTTTTCATATTATTCCATGAGATTAGCAGCTACCCCCATTCTTCCCAGAGTTGTACACATGGGTCCCATGAAAACCTCCAGAGGCAAACAACCAGAGTATTACCCTCTGGTAATTTGTACATGGCTCTTGAAAATGGTCCAATAAATAGGTGATTTACCATGATTTACCTAGTAAAATATGGTGATTTTCCATAGTTTCTTGTATGTTTACCAGAGGGTATTCTGTTTACCATTTGGTTATTTAACATAGCCATGGAAAATCCCCAAAATAAATGGAGGTTTCTAGCTGGGAACATCATCTATTTCGATTAGGGCCATCTATACCATGGCTATGTTAGTCATAACCAGAGGGTATATCCCATGAATATCCCATTGAATCACTATAAAATCCCATTCATATTCCATTAAATCCCATTGAATCACTATAAAATCCCATTAAATCACTATAAAATCCCATTAAATCACTATAAAATCCCATTAAATCACTATAAAATCCCATTAAATCACCATAAAATCCCATTAATATCCCATTGAATCACTATAAAATGCCATTGAATCACTATAAAATCCCATTAATATCCCATTTATAGATGGTTTACCTATTGAAAATCCACATCCCCCAGCCCCTCCTGGAAACCGAAGCCATAGCTCCTGGGGCTCCAATGCATCTGCGCGATATCCACCCGGCCCATGCGGCCCAAGCTGCCTGGCTAAACCAAACCATCAAAATTTGTAAGGTATGAATAAGATAATTACTAATATGTATCTAATATTATGTGTTTATTGAAATTCTGAATGTCATATAACAATAAACATAAGAAAATTCAATATCATGTATATATCCATATTGTCTATGTATATATATATATATGTGTGTGTGTGTGTGTCGATGAGAGATCTGTTGACCCATATAGCAGGGTTCGAGCGGAAAACCACCATCCAGTTTCATTCCTCTGGCTTATCACGGCCGTGTTTGCGTCTCTTTGCCCGTATATTCTGGCCGAACTTGCTCGTTAGGCAAAACATGGTTCTGGCATACAGTATGTACATGCACAAATGTCATGGTACATGCTGGTAAATCCAAATGCCAGCCACGGATTTTAATGATGTTAATTCACCCCAGGGCTGTTGATCCTTGTTCTTACCATATTTTTTGGGTCGCAAAACACATCACTATTCGGGGGGGACCTCCGATTTTATCAACCAGGGTTCATTAGTCTGGGATTCAGTCTGTATATGAAACTTGTTGTTTTTTTTTGAAACTTTATTAAACTTAAAAGGAGGAAAAAAAAAACACATCTGAAAATCTTCTACCAACCCACCTAGTGTGCTGATGTCCACCCTCTGAGCTAAGGCTTGGGTGAAGATCCAAGCCATTCCCAAGCCAGCCATGCCATAGCCTCGCACGGCCTCAACCATGGACTCAGGAGTCAAACGCCAAGGGTAGGCGGCCAACCTCGGAACAAAGGTGGATTTGATCATGGCCATTCTTGGACAGTTATGGCTGGTTGGTGGTTGACCTACCCCATTTTTCCATTTGCAATGCTACACCGTCTTGGTGTTCGGAAAAATCTGAGTTCGTCAATGGGAAGGATGACATCCCATGCATTATGGAAAATAAAAAATGATCCAAACCACCAACCAGCACTTAGTTATGACTGGTTCTAAATGGGATTATACACTCCATAAATGGGGTGACTTAGTACTTATAACTCGTCTTGATATTTTCGGGAGCAAACACAACGATTTTTGGGGGATTGGCTTTCCAATATCTTCAATGTTTGGCTGTCAAGAAGCATCAAATTCTGGCAGTGATGGTGTTGGGATTTTGAGCAGCTTCCAATGCTTATCGCAGGGCAGCTTGGGGAGATGATTTGGGACATTTAATGACCCCAGGGCAGCTGGAAGATGCATCCATGCTTGGATTGTCGCAGCTCAAGCTGCTCAAGCATGCAATCATAGTTGACTACCCACACCCATCAGTTGAAGTGAAGAATGTTTGTTGCTAAATGAAGTGATTTCAGTCATGTAACCTGTATCATAATCTAATTCTCATCAGCATCATCAGCATCATCATCATCATCAGCATCATCATCATCATCATCATCATCATCTGTTTCTTCTTCTTCGCCTCCTCCTAGAGTGTCCACCTACCACCAATTTCCATCAAACAGTCTCGTTTTCAATGCGCCCAGCCGTCAAGACACTTTGTAGCCAAGAGGACGTCGGCGCTGCCCTGCAGCATGGATTTTCCCAGGGGGCCATATTAAACAACCCCAAACAAAATGCAGTTCCAAATGGTGGATGAGTTAAGTGCAAACAACTAACTGGAGGTGCGGAGATGGAAAAAGTGAAATCACATGAAATCACCAAACAAAATTACACAAATCTGAAATCTCAAAATGACCGTGAACCGTGAACATAATCTTTCAAACCTTCCAATGCCAATGGAACCAATGGACTAGTAATTCTTGGCATTCAACAATCCATTCTGGTCAGATCCATTCTGACTCTGGGACCCAAATATTGTGCCTCCATTTTTTAGGAGGAGGAGGTGCCTCCTTTTTTAGGCACCACTCGAACATCACTGTGAGAAGTACAGTTTCATCTCGGATAGCCGATTCATCATCCCGAGTTTTTCTGGGACATACCAAGTTTTGTTCACGATCACACCTTCAAATTTCTTTGAAAACGGGACATGTTATATACGTGCCAGCGAAACATGTTAGGTATTCACTTAGGATATCATATTTTCCCAGCATGGATCCAGAAAAACATATGAAAAATGATGATACATCTGGGTTTATTTATGACATAAAATACCAACCTGAAACGGTTACGCGGTCATTAAAGGGGATAGTTACCCTCTGGAAATTTGTTACATAGCTATTGAAAATGGTGATTTATAGTGGATTTTCCCATTAAAAATGGTGATTTTCCATAGTTATGTTAGTTTACCAGAGGGTACCCCAATCCTAACCATCATTCCTGGTGATTTACCGATGGGAGCCGGGCCCCGGAGCCCCGGAGCCCCGGCGTCAACCTCTTTGACGAATTGACCCAACAGCTCTTCGGCACGACCTGGCGGTAGATATATGGTGCTGCCGCAGCAGCGTGGTCGCGAAGTTGGTTTAGAAAGTCCAATCACTTGGGCTTGTGGTAGATATGTGGTAAAAATATGGCATAATATATGGATGTATATATATATATATGGTAGACATATAATAAATATATTATATCATGATATATCTATAATGAGGATGATGAACCGACGACTCTAACTGGGCTCATGCTATTTTAAGCAACTTAGCTATATTATTTTTCCGGCACCACCTGGCATAGAATTCTGCCAAAACTACCGGTTCACATCAATCCCAGGGTGAGGATGCGAAGCTAAAGTCCAACCTGTCACTTCAGCGCCCCAAAGAGGCTGATGAAACTGTTGAGGAAACTGGTTTGGACAACAATAGGTCCGGGTAAATATGGGTACCCTCTGGTAAACTAACATAACTATGGAAAATCACCATTTTTAATGGGAAAACTCACTATAAATGGCCATGTTCAATAGCTTTTTGTATGTTTACCAGAGGGTAAATTCTGATATTTCATAAAGTTAAGACCATAGAAAAAGGATGATTCCCCGCATCCATTCACCATGCACACCATGATTCCAGTGAGGGCACCGTTAGGCCGTTAGGCCGTTTGGATGAATCAGACATGCTCCACAAGGTGGTGCCCCCCCCAGTTATAAGTTGGTTTATAATCCCATTAACTATAGATATATCTACCATAAGTCCTAGTTATTAGAGTTATTTGCACCAACTGAACGCTATCTTGGGGGCACCACATTGCAGTTGTTGTTGCGAACAGCCCAATGAACAAATTTCACGAAACCACTCCTAGGTGGGCAAGATCCTGTGAGTCAACTCCCATGTTTCGTTGATGACAACAATTCCCAGGGTGAAATCTCTGTTTTACCCTCTGGTAATTTAACATAGCTATGGTTTAAATCACCATTTTGAATGGGAATTTTTTTCAATAGCTACGTTAAATTACCAGAGGGTACTTTCGAGAATCCCTACAGTTTCTTATCAGTTTTGATGCTCAGTTGATGAAACCTCTCCCAGGTGGAGGAAATATGAATGGGCCATGGGTTAAAATGTAAGACCCTGAGAACCAATTGATCCTGTTGAATAATCCCTGAACCTCTTTTATGGCTCAGTTTACACAGCTTAGTCCATGTACTCCATAATTCACCTGGGTAATCCATGAGTCATCCGGAACCCTCTGGTAAATTGACATAGCTATTGAAAATGGCCAATTGCCATTGAAATACTCAATTTACATCAATTTACCCACGAAACATCCACCATATTTGAACCATCTATATTTATCTATATTTGATTTCCTAGAATTTCGCCCGTGTTGTAGATTATTTTTCAGTAAGTCACCATTGAATCACAACTTATTCATACGGACTCAAACAACCGCCCCCCATATGATTCCCACAGTTATGCCCATTTATTTGTTCTAACTGGTTCTAAATGAGATTATACATTCCGTAAACGAGGTGACTTAGTACTTACAACTGGTATTTTGGGCCACTGACAAATACTGACAATTCAAGTACCATCCCGGACCGTCCCTAAGTCATCACCGATTTAGGGCTGGGATGATAGTCCCATTATTTTATAACCACTTATAACCTGGTTGGTGGTGTACCTACCCCTCTGGTTAACATACTGTTAATATTAATGGTTAATATTAATGGTTAATATTAATGGTTATTATATGGTTAATGATGGTTAATAATAACCTGGTTGGTGGTTGAGCCCTACCCCTCTGAAAAATGATGCACTTCGTCAGTTGGGATGATGACATTCCCAACTGAATGGAAAGTAATAAAATTCATGTTCCAAACCACCAACCAGTAATGGGTATGTAAATCTTTAATGGATTGATGACCATTCCCTAAATCCCTAAGTCATCACCATGGATTTATGGGATTATAGTCCCATTACAACCAGTTATAATTTATGCTGGTTGGTTTTTTCAACCCCTCTGAAAAATATGACTTCATCAGTTGGGATGATTCTTCTCAATATGATGGGAAAAATAATATTGATGTTCCAAACCACCAACTAGTATCAATAATGGATTAATATTAGCAGTTACTTATTATAGTCCCAGTTATAGTTCCAGTTATATATTTCCAGTTATGGGATTAGCAGTCCCATCATTTTATACCATCTGGTAAATTAACATAGACCCTGAAAATTGCATTTTTTTTTATAGGAACTAATCTTCCAATCCCTTACCAGAGGGTAATAGCCATTGCCAAGAACTGCAGCTTGCGCCGCCGATGCCGCACCCGCCGCACCCTCCAACTCTCCGGTGCCGTAGCTGTCGCCCGTGTCGAACCAGTTGGCGCCGTTCGCGGTGAAGGTCTGGAAGACGTCTTTCAGCGTGGCGTCCTGAACGGAAAGGTGGGGGGTTCATCGGAAAATGAGGGGGGAATTGGGGAAAATGGTGGAGATTGATGGGAACATGATGGAAGTTCATGGAAAAATGATGGAAATTCATGGGAAATTCATGGAAAATGCTGGGAAAATGATGGAATTTTTTATGGGGAGTTCATGACATTGGACAACTTGGCTGGATGAACATTGGATGCAGAAACAGCGAGATCCACGTCGGAATTCCGCCTGCTTGGTGTCATAGCCCCACAGCAGCTTGTTGCCCCACCTTGAAATCGACCCCGTGGGATTCCATCATGGGCTCAACATGGCGACCCCAGCCATGTTTTTTTCGTGGAACAATGGTGTGGAAATGGGAATGGATCAAAATTATGCCTGAGAAAAAAAGTATATAAATATACTGTGTATATGTATATATGTATATATATATGCCTTAATCATATATATATAATATCATTTCAAAAAAAATACATTCCAATCTGTGGTCCCCTGAAAGACCCTGCAGCCACAGGGACTGCCAGGTGCCAACCCCAAGCTGCGACAGTTTGAAGCCGCCCTTGGTGCTGAGCAGAGGCACCAGCACCTGTAACCAAGGGGCTCCGAAAGAGAATCTGATGCCCGGAACCTCTCCGAAGTATTCAATAAAAATTCTTCAAACTTGGTCAAAATCTGGAAAATCCTTGGATGGTTGCCTACATTTTTGGGGACTTCATATAGGTATTAACTGGTGTGCCCGTATGCCGTATACCTCAAATGGCAATTATAATCAAGAAAGTGGTGATAATGAACCACTGAATTTAGGGTACCTGGTACTCCAAAAAAAATAAAAACATAATGGAACATCTCAGAATACACACACATATATATATATATAGAACTAGATATTATATACAACTATAATATCATCGATATTTATATATATATATATATGATATATGAATGTTATATATATACACATCGTAAATGATGGTAAACCACAGAGGGAACATGGAAAACCCATGAGGTGGATATCTTATGTAAAATCAAACTGTAAATGGGCGATTTCCAGCCAGTCAGATTTAGATCACCGAAGGGTAGCCTGATTCAAGGACACCACCCGAAACCCTGGGTCAACACCACCATAAACCATACTTCATCTGGCAACTTGGAGAAGGATTGTGGGCATCACAGAAGAATCCCCTGTTTTTCGCCACCAGAGCCCCTCTGGCCGCCTCTCCGTTGCAGCTCACCATGGCCACCCCGCCGGCGACCGCAAGCGCTTTCGTCGCGCGGCGGAGAACGCGTCCGCGCGCGCGTTCTTTGCGGTGCCAGGGGTCTTCCCATACTGCCATGACGCTGGGGGAATCGGAAGGTACTTCTAGGTAAACCCAAAAAAAAGAGGGCCAACAAAATAGTTTATAGATATGATTATAGCCATTCCCATATCTATAGTAATCCCCAATTATTTCCATCTATTTGGGATGACTATAGATATGTTTAAATCACCATTGATGATCCTTGAAGTTGGGAACTGGATAGGATAGCAGTTCTCAAGTTATTTCAACTACCATCTGGGTATGACTAACATAGCTATTGAAAATGGCCATTTGTAGTGGATTTACCCATTAAAAATGGTGATTGTCCATAGTTGTGTTAGTTTACCATCTGGTTATGACTAACAGTTCGCCATGGAAAGATCCACCATGCTTTTAATAGGTAAACCATCTATTTCTATGGGCCATGGCTTCCATGGCTATGTTAGTCATAACCAGAGGGTAATTTCAATTCCCCTGAAAAAGACTCGTACACCATTAGACCATGAATCATAACTAGGTTAGCCACCTAAGTAATCCTGTGGCCCAAATGTGGAGATGAGGTGATCTAGGAGGCCCTAAGAATGGTCACGCTTAAAACGGGAGTTGCTGCTGAAGAATAATTGCTATCAACACCTATCAAGTACCATGCTGACTGGATATGTAAGGATATATGTTTAAAAACTCCGGAGACCACACGCTTCTGTGAAACCAAGCTCAGCTTAAAAAAGCACAGCGAGGCGGTCGCAACCAAGCGCTGAAGACTGCTCCAAGCACACATACACGTTTTTTTCCCGCTGCAATATCACCTGGTTTGAGCTTTAGCACCAAAAAAATTGTGCCTTAGACAAAACAAAGGAAAACATTAGAACCCCTAGTTAGGCCCTAGTCAATGATTCTTGGCTCTACCCTCTGGTAATTTAACGTAGCTATTGAAAATGGTGATTTATAGTGGATTTACCCACTAATAATGGTGATTTTCCATAGTTATGTTAGTTTACCAGAGGGTATATGACATGATGAACCATGCGTTTCAGAGGGCTGATTTACCACCGCTTAAAGCGTGCACGTTGCCCCAGCCCAATCTCAGCAACAAGATGCCGCTCAAAAGACGATGAGCCTACAGAAAAACGAGCTTGTGTTGGTTAGTATCCACATCAATTCCTATACCCTCTGGTAAACTAACATAGCTATTGAAAATGACCATTTATAGTGAGTTTTCCCATAAAAAAACGGTCATTTTCAATAGCTATGTTACAGTAGATTACCAGAGGGTAATTCCTCTCAGTTCCCATTCACCTCACATTATGGGTCCATGGTCAAAACCATCCGCCCACGTCCCTACAGTTACAGGTCCCTGGCATGTCGTAGCGGAGCTCCTCCTGGAACCTCACCGAGATGCTGCTGTGGTGCCCTACAAGACTGGGAGATCTTGATGAATGGTGGTGAAGATATTCCATATATTGAGCATATGGGAAGATTAATTCATGTTATTACTTGCTGCATTGTTTGATCATGTTCATGTATTGTTGGTAGTATTCTATGTGTGTGCTCATTGTCATGACAGCAAAACGAATAGCATATGTGGTTTCCCTTTGTGAAATGCCCAAGTTTGTGTGCCATAATTCTCCGTTGTCCAGTTAAATCATGTTAAATCTAGGTACTGCTGCCTGTTGGGTCGGAGACATGCACCCTTTGTACCGAAACGGATCTGGTGGAAACACAACAGAACTGCCAAGCCTGCCGTTTCGCTCAAGGGGCCAACTGGCCAACCGCACAAAAGGAACATACCAGCCATCTATCATCTGTGCTCATCATCACTGCTGGATATATCCATCTTCATCATTCTAAATATCCAGCTAGATTAGATGTACTTCTATCCTAGCTATATGGATGTATGCGCTGGCTAGATCCCGGTGGTAGATACACTACAAAGTGGATCCCCCAAACGATAGCTCAGTAGGTGCAACTCCAACAAGTATGGTTTATGGTACTTATATGTACCTGGTTGGTGGTATACCTACCCCTCTGAAAAATATGACTTCGTCAGTTGGGATGATGACATTCCCAACTGAATGGAAAGTCATAAAATTCATGTTCCAAACCACCAACCAGGTACTTATTACCATAGAGTTCATGGGGTTTGTAGACCAACTTCCAACTGGTGCCAAACTTGTAGGATACGCTTGAGACACGTGGCAGGGTCACCGCAGCCTCAACCGCTTTGCCACAGTCCCTCGGCTGTGAGGGTGCAATGAACAATTAGATGAACTAGTAAGTGGTTATCAGTAGCTCATAGTAATGGGGTATATCTATATCAAGATAAATCTGTTAATCATGGGGATTATATCCTATTTATTTATCTTTCAGATCCTACATGATAGGGTGTATCATACATGGGGGTTCTGAATAATGATGAATAGATCCTGGTATAGTCTCACTGCCATGCCTTGAGAATACAGTTCTTGGTGGTTTCTTTGATCCCTGGGTTTGAAATTACCATCTGGTTATTTAACATAGCCATGGAAAATCCCTTATAAATGGAGGTTTTAATGGGAAAATCATCTATAAATGGGCCATTTTAAATAACAAGATGGTAAATGTGTCCTGGGACAAATGCTAAATCACTAAAATCAACTGATGAGCAATCACCTTTAATCACCAGTATAGTCACCACTAATCACCACATGTATCCCATTTCAAGGTGATGGTCGGATTCATTTCAGCAGACCCGGATGACTCGGATGACTGGGATGACTGGGATGGTCGGCGGCGCTGTTAGCGAAGATCAACATCAGGTTTTCCCATTTATAGATCTGGGTAAGTTATAATAATTCACTAACCTGAATTAAGCCCATTTGGGGATGATTTCCCTTACTAAACATGATTCCCAGTGAGGTCGTAGTGAGGTCGTTATAATTTACCCATTTATAGATGATTTTCCCAGTAAAACCTCCATCTACAAGGGCTTTTCCATAGCTATGTTACATAACCAGATGGTATATCAACAACAGGATTTCCCAATATGAAATATTCCAAACATATTTATTTATTGTCATTGGGAATAATTTATTGATAAAAATGATTATTATTGGGAAACTCTTCGTACAGTAGCTCCAGGCTCTCCATATTCAATTTTGAATAAGGATGCCAGAATCGCTAACCACTGGATATGGACAGAAAATTGACCCAGCATTGACAGAAAGTCCTCTTCTGAAACACCGAAAGACCCAGCGTTTAGACCGTTTAGTATTGGATCATATTGGATCATATTGGATCTATTCATTCTTTTTGGGGGCCCAAAAATCACTTTTTCCTGTGCTAAACGTCGGGAATTTTGGGAATGATCCATACCGGTAATCATCCATTTCATCACTAGTAATGTCATCATCCCAGCAACCCCCAGCAACCCATCGATTTCCTACGTTTCTGAGAAACTTCAGCCTGGACCCACGCTGTGCTCATGTCTGCAGTATATAAATTATACTATAAGAGCCAGTAGCTTATGAAATAATACAGACTCTACTATAGTTACTAAAGCTACTATAGTTACTATAGTTACTATAGTAGAAGGGCCAACCTCAATTTCTGTTGGATCTTTTTGGGTCGAAATCAGCACCATCCTTTTTCGGAGTGGCGAAAAGGGCAACGTGTTGGCCTGGCCACGGAGACACCATGGCTGACTCCCAGCGGCTATCCCATTCGATCTCCATGGCTGTTGTTGAAATTTCATTTACAATGGGGTACTTGGTGGCTCATCCCACTTAGTAAGTGGGTTATAACCCCAATTATAAATGGGATAAGTAGGGTTAATCCATTTATAACTGGGGTTATAACCCAGTTACTAAGTGGGATGAGCCACCAAGTACCATCCTATGATTAAACCATCCTACTAAAAATGTTCATTGTTGAAATTTCATTTTCTGGTAATGATTAACATAGCGAACTAGAAAATCACCATTTTTTTAATAGATAAACATCTCTATCGGCCATTTGGGGGTGAGTCCTCTAAAATAAACTTCATCTGGTTGGTGGTATATCTACCCCTCTGAAAAATATAAGTTCGTCAGTTGGGATGATGATTCTTCCCAAGATATGGAAAAATAAAAGTGATGTTCCAAACCACCAACCAGTCATTTACTCACCATTGAATCACAGTTTTTAATCGCCAGTCATATGAAGTGACGCGTTTGTTCACTACCGGCAGAGGGTAACATGTCCTTTGAAATTCTCATAAAATCCAATTAAATTTCAGTAAATCACCATTGCGGTTGGTTAAATCACAAATGTTCAGAATGTATTTCTTGGAGATGGCCGTACGTGGATAATTTCCAAGGGGTAAACCCCATTCTCGTTGGTTTATATCCCCATGATATCCCCAGTATACACAAATTGCAAATAAGTTTTCAATATTACCCTCTGGTAAACATACAAAAAGCTATGGAAAATCACCATTTATAGTGAGTTTTCCCATGAAAAATGGGTGGATCTTTCCATCGTTATGTGACAGTTTACCAGGCCGGGTATCCCATGAATGTCCCACGAACAGCTGAGATGTGCAAGGTTAGAGGCTACCTACAGTTAAAGCCCTTCACTAGTTATAAATGGTTTTACATGGGGTTGTCATTCCATTAATAGGGTGACTGACTTGTAACCGTAGTGGAAGAGGTTTGTTGTTCTTGGATCTTGTTTTTAAATCCGCTGGTAAACTAACACAACTATGGAAAATCCAACATTTTTCTAGGCAAACCACCATTTTTCATAGGTAAACCACCATTTTTTACAGGTCAACCAGTCGTACCGCTCCACCAAGCGCGAAACCTCAAAGTGGCAGCGGCAGCAGTCGCAGCTGAAGCCCCACTTCGAGGATTCACCTACGGTCATGGTGTCGTCATCAATGGATGCAGTGAATTGAGGGATTTTATGGTATCGTAATGGGCATCAAGGTGGAAATGTCATGGAAATTTATGGGATTTGATGGTGTTTCAATGGGATTTTTCTAGTTGATGTATGATTTTTGTGGTGGAGTTTCTTGTGATTTTTTTTATGGGGGGTTACAGTAAGCGGATGTTTGATGGAATCTTCATGGAGATCATGGGTTTTTTTTCGCATGTTGTACCCTCCTTGGCAAACTAACATAATCATACATCATCCGGAAAATCCACTGGAAACCCATGGATTTACCAATCATTACCCTCTGGTAATTTAACATAGCTATTGAAAATGGCCATTTATAGTGGATTTTCCCATTAAAAATTGTGATTTTCCATAGTTATGTTAGTTTACCAGAGGGTAATAATGATGATCAATGGTGATCAAGGTGATTGTATACCCTCTGGTCATTTGTTACATGGCGAAGCGGCGAAGCCCATTTGGCCCATGGATGCCCATGGCTTAAGCTCAATGATTTAATCATGCCAAGGTGCTGATTTTCCGTGTAGCCAGCTTAAATGGCCCGGGGGTATATTATTATATATATATAATCAATAAAGGGCATTGATGGATAGGGTGTTTTTACTGGCTTACCCTCTGGTAAACGTAGCCACATAACTATCAAGTGATATCAATAGTGGATATCCAGTGATGATCACCATGTTCATCCATTTTCCAAGTTACCCTCTGGTAAACATACAAAAAACTATGGAAAATCGCCATTTTGTAGCTGGGTCAATCCACTATTTCCACTGGGCCATGGCTTCAATTGGGACGCCCAATAGACGATCCAATTGTATCCAATCAACCAGCAGATCAAATCAACTCTATTCCATACATGTTTTGGATGGTTAAATCCTTGTAAAAAATTGGTCTGTTTGAAAAATAGGCTACCCCAATTTTAACCCCCCAATTTTTGTGTTTTCCCCAATCAGAATGGCCACAAATTATAGGGTATACCACAGTTTCAGACCCAAATCTCATCGTTGCCTGATACCCCCACGAAATTTTGGCATCCAAATCCCTTTATAAAACCCATGTGCTTAAGCACCATGTTCGGAGACACCCACGTGAAGTCTGATGTTAAGTTTTTCAAAGTTGGAAAAAATAGTAAACATCTAAGTTATTTTGAAGTCCTACCAGTTAATAGGTGGTTTATCCCATTATTTATAAACTTTCTACCATCCCAGGTGCAGGATTGTGCAACCATCCACAGTATGAACCATGAAAAATAGGATTTATCCAGCAATCAACTAACCAAATCTAACCTTAATCAACCATGAATAGTTTTAAAAAAATCCTAGAAATTCTATTGGTTGATTTCCATAGCATCATGTTTCACTAACCAATCAGTCGTCCTATGTGAAGTCCTGATGCTTCGATCATCTTCGATCAACCTTTCAGATCCAACAGATCCAACGTAACGACGCGTCGCGAAGGTAACGACGCCTCGCCGTTCCCGGACGGAGCCCTCCACGTCGAAGTAGCGGTGACCTTCAAAAAAGTCACAGGGGATCCCCAGTTTTCAACAGGGAAATCATCTGGTGACTAACGTAGCATTCAACTGGTTGGTGGTGTTTCTTACCATCATGAAAAATATGAAAACCTATGGAAATCTATGGTTAATGGAAAATCTATGGTTAATGGAAAATCTATGACTAACGTAGCAGCTATACGTAGCTACTGAAAATGGCTGCGATGATTAGTTGATGTATGACTACTGATGTTTTCCCATTTTTACCTTTGAAATGATGATGTTCGGTTAGTTTACCGGAGGGTAAATCATCTATAATACATGCGCTATTTTTGCGCTTTAAGATCTTTAAGTTAGTTCACTGGAGGGGAATCCCATTTGTTGAAATAGATTAATTATTATTAATTACCCAAACATCCAGCACCCGCGTTGGTTTCTGTGTGGCGACGGTCTTTCTGACATTTCACTTCTGGATACAGCAGGGTTTCAAAACACCGCAGTCCAAACCATCTTGTGGTTGGTGGTTTCAACCAACCCAAAAAACACATGCTGTCAGTTGGAACCAGTCACAGGGTTGCTTTTTTGAAACCACCAACTAGAAAAAAGCGCTAACTGAGTCTTTTTCGGGATTGCTTTATATGGTTGATATGACGATGGCTTACAAGACGAAAACCCATCTATTGCAGAAAATTGACGCAGCTCGTGGCTATGAAGCACCAAATTATCACTGGTTATATAACTATAGAGACCCATGATAAAATTGGGATTCTAACTAGATACCAATGATAACTAAACACTGGTTATCATCACTGGAAAAAATCATCACTGGTTATTTTAACCACCTATTGTATCACCATTTTAGGTGCTTACCCTCTGGTAAACTAACATAGCTATGTAAAATCACAATTTTTAATGGGAAAACCTACTATAATGGCAATTTTCCATAGCTATGTTAGTTTACCAGAGGGTAAAATTGGTGAAAAAACCCATGGTGGAACCCTCCCAGGATCATCCTGCTGGGTGTGCCGACACAACTCTTCGCCCTTCTCCAAGTCTCTGGTGGCGATAAAAATCATGGCCTGCGAGTGGCACTTCTGTGTTTCACAATGATATAACATGATATAACTACTTTTAAGGTGGATACATATATACATACTTATGCATAAATATATATATATATATATATATATAATATTGATATACTACTTTGGGTGGATACATATGTACATAATTATACATACATACATATATATATATAATATTGATGTAGAACACATGCACGTACATATATTATCTACAGTATAATATTGAAAGTAGGTGTAACCTTGGCCTTTGTAGCCCCACAAATTGGTCTATAAATCCTGTGGCAGCAACTACCCTGAGAGGAAACCCACCGGGCCACGTGATCAATGGTTTTCAGGGAAAATTGAAGCTGGAAACCATTGATTTTAAACCCCAAAGATACGGGTCGTCACGGGTTTTCTATAAATTGAGCGAAGTCTGGGCATTGATCAAACAAATGTTGGGGTCACCTTATATCGATCCATACTCAACTTTCGCGCTGCGATCTGCCAGTGGGTGATAATATGTCATGTCAACCTAGATGAAGAACCCCCAGGGGATTGCCGATAAAAATGTGGGGTGACCAGTCGGTCCATGTCAAGTGCTTCACGAAGCTACCGTTTTCCAATTGGTGGTGTAGCATCCGCTGGAAGTATCCAAAGCCATGTTCCTGTGTTTAAGCCAAAGCAAGGAGCCCCAAAATCCAGTTGCTAAGAAAATGTTAAAAAATATGTCCCCAGTCAGATATATTTAAGATTATTAAAATATCATTTGGGCTAGACTAAGCATGGATAATTACTAATCATGGATAAATTCATAATCACTATATTCATATTACTAATCTTGTACTAGTTATAGTTATTGGTTACCCTCTGGTAAACATACAAAAAACTATGGAAAATCACCATTTTATACATTTTATAGCTGGGTCAATCAACTATTTCTATGGCCATGGCTTCAATAGCTATGTTTGTTTACCAGGTGTTTTGCTGTGTTATGAATTTACACCTAACTAGTAATATCAAAGTTGTAATTATAGTATCTTGGTTATTACTATTACTGGTTGGCGGTATACCTACCCCTCTGAAAAATATGAGTGAGTGAAAGTCAGTTGGGATGATGACATTCCATGCCATTCCCAAGTGAATTTGGAAAGTCATAATCCATTCCATGGTTCCAGTCACCACCAAGCAGTAATGGGTATGTAAATCTTTTTCATGGATTGATGACCATTCCCAAAATTCATAGAACTGGATGATGGGAAAATTTACATGAAAGCCCAACCAATTTGATGGTAAAAACCATGGTTTCCGTTTAAGATTTTCCCTTAAACCAATCCATTCCCTAAATCCCTAAGTCATCACCATGGGATGTTCCAGTCACCACCAGGTGCTTATTCCCATAGAGTTCAGAAGGGTTTTTTTTATCGGGCGACTCGCTGGTGAAATCCCCAATGAAGTCACTGAATCCCCAAAGACGTGTATATATATATACCCTCTGGTAAACTAACATAGCTATCGAAAATGGCCATTTATATCCATTTATAGTGGATTTACCCATTAAAAATAGTGATTTTCCATAGCTATGTTAGTTTACCAGAGGGTATATACATATATGGATTAATATGGGTTCATTAACATGGATCAATATATGATATATATGGATCAATATATGGATTATATTGGATTAATATGGTATACCAATATATGGATCAATATATGGGTCAATATATGGATTACCCGGCCTGGTAAACGTTTACATAACGAACTAAAAATCCACCATTTTTTAATGGGAAAATTCAATATTTCTATGGCCATTGTCAATAGCTTTTTGTTAGTTTACCAGAGGGTAATATGGTATACCGTATACCTCATTCTTGCAAAGGCAAATTCCATGGATTCCCCAAAAAGTTCTGCGATTGGCGCCATGGTGGGGCCTTCTCAAAGAAGACTAAGACCAGCTTCAGGGCCGTGACGTCACAACCTGATGGCAGTTAGGCCAAAAATATGGGGGTAACATGGGGTAACCCATGGGCAGCATCTTTTGGGGATTTGGGGATTTCTATGGATTATTTGCCGATAGATGAGGTTTACTTGACGATTGTTTACTCGCAATCGTAGCCTCCAGTGAAAAACGTTTGTTGCTATGGTAGCCGCTAGTTCGAAATGTATGTATATATAATTATACATATATATATATATATATTATTATCATTACTATTATTGTTATTATGAAATTATTACTATATATATAATATGTTTTAGAAAAAAAAACATATTATAAATATCTTATTATCTCATATATATATATGATATTGTAAAAAAATATATAATATATTATTTTATATATTATATTATATTTTATTATATTAGTTTGCATTATATTATTTTACATTATATTATTTTACATTATAATATTTTACATTATATTATTTTACATTATATATATGTATATATCTCTCTCTACCATTTGCAGCATATCATAGGAATTCCAATCCGTAATCCGAATAGATTCCATGTTTCTCGGGATCCACCTTTTCTCGGGGCGGTCCATGGGAATCACCATCCGCGACCCGCGACAAAGGCACTGTGATTCAGCATGGACGGCAGGCCATATAGGGCGGCTTCACCTCAAGGTTTGGCGAAAGGTCAGGAAAAAAACCTGACAAATATCGAAAAAAACAATGACTGGTTGGTGGTGCAATAACCATCTTTTAAAATATGAAAGTCAATGGGAAGGATGATTATCCCATATATGAAATGGAAAATAAAAAATGTTTGAAACCACCAACCAGCAATATGTTCATATTCTTCCCCCGATGGGTATCATTGCAAAGCGATTATTTCATGATTAAAGTATAACCAAATCCGTCTTTTGAAGGAGTCAACTAAAAACAGGTTGAGATACTGAATGCATAAAAAAAGATACTGTAGTCCAATGATAATTCAGAAGCAAACACATCACAAACATACCTCAAGTAGGTTCCTGTCATTTTCAGCAACTTGACGTTGGAGCAACCGAACTGACACCATTGGAGTCCACATGAGTCGATGATAAAAACCACACAAAGTCAAGCTGTAAAAAATGGTGCAACCCCATGCGTTTGGATTTAGATCTTTCGTTTCTACCATATGATCCATATATGATCCATATATATATATGATCCATATGTGTTTCATTGTGTTTCTATTCTATTCAGTTCTTAAATTCATTCTGCAAAGATATAACAACAATTATAACAATAATCATCACGATTGTTGGTTTGCCGGAATTATGCTTGTAATGTTTACAGCTCCCCAGTAAACCACCAATAAAAACCACCGGCAAATCGCTGGTTTCCTGTCGCCCCAGGTCTCCCGGCCAGAATGATCCACAACGAAGACCTTGGTTTCGGCGTTGTGCAAGCCGCGCGGTGGGAGACGAGGGGGGGCGATTCACCCAGAATGGGGAAACAGTAACAGAGTGTCGGGATATGATATGCAGAATCAATCTGATTCTTCTGATGATGATGATGATGATGGTGGTGGTGGTGATGATGATGATTCCTGATTCTGATTCTGATTCTGATCATTCTCATGTTCATTTTCATTCTCATTCTGATGATTTTGATTCTGAAGATCATGGATCTTAAACATGTATCTAGACTCCACGCTACCGCATTCCGCCCTCGGCTTTTCCTTCATTCGCTGGATCGCTCCGTCCTCGGCTCATGGTAGTAGTAGAGCCGGGTCGAGGTGCCGAAGCGGATGCCGTCGCCTTTGAGCTGCTTCAGAACAAAATCTATAGATATTATATGATAGATATGATATATCATAATATAGGATATCATATAATAATATAAGATTTTTATAATTATCATGGATGTCATATAGGTACATAATGTTACATAACACTTCATCTTGATACGAAAAAGTCGACAAAAAATGCAATAAACCGAACTGGCAAAGCTAAGTCACCATTCTTCAAGAGCACCCGGAAGTTCTTCTCGATCCGTTGTCCTTGAACGAAGACGCCGTGCTGCGAGTTCAAATCCGTCAGATAGATCCCAGCGGAGCCGCGAGAAAGGGCGGCATGTTGCCTGGCGGGGCAAGGCCGGCAAGGCGCAGTGGGATGCCTGACATGAAATATTTAACCGTAGAAAAATGAGAGAAGAATGATAGGAAAACCGGAGAACCATAGGAGAAGGGTGATTTAACCAACACAAATGGATACAAATGGTGATTTTTCATGGGATGCATATGGATGTTTTGTTGATTCTTGATACAGTAGCTAAGTTGGTACATCCGATTCCCAAATCCCTACAATGTGATGCCCCCAAATGATAGGCTGGCTGTGGGTTTTACCAATCCCAAAGTTATATCATCGTCATCTCAATCCATTGGTTATCTGGGAATCCATTGATCTATGTTGCTTGATTCAATGCCAATAAATCACCATTCCTGTCAGAAAAAAGGTGTTGTTGGTTAATTCCTGTTCATTCTTGATTTTCCTGTATGGATTTCTCACGTTAAACATCGTTAAACATCGTTAAACATCGTTAAACCATGTTAAAA
The DNA here is from genome assembly GCA_947184155.2 of Cladocopium goreaui. Taxonomy (NCBI): domain Eukaryota; class Dinophyceae; order Suessiales; family Symbiodiniaceae; genus Cladocopium; species Cladocopium goreaui. The sequence continues at coordinate 16,361 of CAMXCT020000380.1, read as the reverse complement.
ACTCATTTCTCCATGACTTTGGCAGCTTTTCACCCAGGAAACGTCGCGCAAAGATCGCAAAGTGCGCCTGGAAACGCTCGGATGATTCATCACCACATCCACTTCGCCTACGGCTCTGCCCAGCGTCCAGCGTTGCGAACCCACGAGAGCGAAGCGGTCCACCCATTTGTCGTCCTGGTTGGTGGAAGCGACCAATGAGAAGATTAACCTTCAATGTATCAGATACATTCAGATACCAGAGTGCTGTATTTTAATAGGGATTTCTGAAAGGGATAACTTAACATAATGAAGAAATCTGCAAAAAATGATGCCAAAACTTTTTTGATGCTGGGAGGGGGGGTGGTTTGGAAAGGTATGTCATGAGGTGGGGGGTTTTGGAGGGTCTCTCATGGTATGGCATTCATGGGCTACATGGTTTGTCATGTCCAGTTATGTTACATGGCATGGCACGCATGGAATACATGTCGGGGGCTTGTCATGTCATGGCATGACATGGCATGCATGGAATACATGTCGGGGGCTTGTCATGTTAGGGCATGGCATGGCATGTATGGAAAACATGTCGGGGGCTTGTCATGTCATGGCATGACATGGAATACATGTCAGGGGCTTGTCATGTTAGGGCATGGCATGGCACGCATGGAATACATGTCGGGGATTGCCATGTCATGGCATGCATGGAATACATGTCGGGGATTGCCATGTCACCATGCATCTATGTTGCCATGCCATGTCCAGTGGTTCAAAAGCTGGGCCGTGCAGCCAAACACTTCAGCTGAACTTTGGCCGGATTAGTGCTCCTGACCTGTTTACCTTGGTCGAAGAAGCCGTGTGGGCACCGCAATCATGTTGTACTGTAATCCTGCTGCAACCCCGACACGCCATTCCGCTCAACAGGCCCAACAGGCTTGCATGGCATCTTGTGTTGATGTGTTGATTCTAATAGTTCTCAGTCAATATATCCCCGCACCAATTTGTCACTGATTTGTCACTGTTCATTTTTTTTTGACTGTTGGCCGTGCACGTCGACTAAGAGCAAAGTTCTCTCACATCTTCCATGGCGGCTGGTTCCACTGGGACTACCTATGGGACTATCCAGCTCATAGCATGTGGTCGCAAGTTTGAGTACCGTGGATTTCACGGACAGTAGCTTGACTTGCAATTGCCATGGACTCATGACCTGACATGACCATGCCACATGACCTGTACATGACCTGTCACATGAGCTGTCACATGACCTGTAGCATGGCCTGTTGTTCGGCAAGTATTGACGGGATGTGACAGTGCCTATGGTCTCTGAGGGGGGACTCAACTGACGGTGCCTTGGTGCTCAACTTCCAAACGGGGTGGGGGCGAATGACTTCTTTTTGGGTGGCGTTGTGCCATGGTTGCTTGTTTTTGCATGTGCTAGGATATGCTGTGTGATGATCTGATATCTAGGTTGGGCACCGCAATCATGTGCATGACTTTGGGGCCAATACACACGGTCATGTCATTTTCATTAGAGCTCGTGAGGCTTCCGCAGAGCACTTGTACCTCATCCAAAGGCTTCGGACCACGCAGAGTTTGTCATCCTGGAAGTGTATGCGGACACTCTCTTCCCTCATCGTATCCTGAAATGACATTGCATGAAGTTGTGTTTGGCATTCATGTGTTGGCATTGCATGGCCATACATCATGATGACATGGCATGGTTTGACATGATGACATGGCACGGTTTGACATGATGACATGGCATGGCATGGCACGGTTTGACACAATGACATGACTTGCCATGAGTTGTTAGGATGACATGACATGACATCAGGTGGCATGAGCATAAGTGGCATGCATGACATGCATGACACAAGATGCCTTAGCACGACCATGGTCAGTACTGATTTGCTGGCCATTGAATCCTGAGACTTCACCGACAAGAGACACGGGGAGAAGAACACTGGCCTCGATGACAGCTGTTAAAACCAGCTTTTGGAAGACCACCCGGATGTGGTGAAGTGGGCGAAGAATTTGGCCAGAACCCTCTTGCCCCTTGACGGCAGGTGGGTACTGGATGAAACATCCGAAAATGAGGAAGCTTCAGGTGGTCCCGAGCCTATCTTGGTGTCGGAGATTGAACCTGAGGGTGAAGGGCCTGTTGAGAATCCTTCCGCTTCTGAGCCTTCTGGGAGCTCTAGCTCAAAGAGAGTGGAACCTGAAAAACAATGAATGTAGTATGCATAAATGTTAGGCACATGAATGCGGAACTTAATTTTCCAATGAAGGGACTAATCACCCACGGACTCATGGCAAAGAGCGAATGGTTAAACATATCCCTGTTGGAATTCGGACCAAACCTGGGGTTCCATTCTAGAGGGACTAAAACAAAAACCCAGGACTAAGGGGTGGTGATTTTCCCTATAGAATAGAAACCCAAGAAAGCCAACAACCCCCTGCCACTCCTATAAAATGAAAACCCAGCCTTATACTGGCCACCGCTTGGAACAAATAATCCACTATAGAATGAAAAATTGGGTCCCAGTGATTAGGAAAAAGACACCTTATAGAATAGAAAACTGGGTTTGCAATGCCTTAAGTTTGGTTTCACTTTTTGGATCTGGGCTGGCACCATTCCACAAAAGAATATACTTGGTGACTATTTTACAGAGGGGGGGTTGGATTACCATTTTATAGGAACTGATCCAAGAGGAGCCGTGCCTCAGCATGGCCAGGCTCAGAAACATTCATATAATGATGTGTATATATTACAATATATATATATATGAAAATAAATCTATGTATCTATCTATCTATCTATCTATCTATATATTATATTTTTTTTAAAAAAGTTATACGCATGTATACGCACTATTATTTTGCCTACTGACAAGCCCCCTGCCACTCTTATAAAATGAAAACCAAGCCTGACACTGACAAACCACTATAGAAATACTGAAATACATAAACACATAATATACACACTATAGAATAAAACGCTCGGTCCTAGTGGTCAAGAAAAAAAAACCTACTGAATAGAAAACATTATTTCCAAGGCCCAAAATGTGGTTCACGTTTGGATCTGAGCTGGTGCCTTTCAAAAAAGAAACATCCTTGGTGACAATTTTTTGGAAGTGGTGTTGGATTTCCATTTTATAGGAGCAGCCCTGCTAAAAACTGACTCGTTAACAGTAATGATTACTTTTTCTGTTACACACTTTAATTTGCACTGTCATTGCCCACTGACACTCCCCTCTCCCCCTCCTATAAAATGAAAACCCAGCCGGACACTGACCACTACTTCCAAAAGATTATCCACGAGTGCCCTACTGACTAGAAAACGCTATTTCCAAGGCCCAAAAGGTGGTTTCACATTTGGATCTGAGCACCATCTGAGCTGGTGCCTTTCAAAAAAGAAACATCCTTGGGGACAATTTTTTGGAAGTCCCGCTGGATTTCCATTTTATAGGAGCAGCCCTGCTAAAAGCTGATTCGTTAACAGTAATGATTACTTTTTCTGTTGCACACTTTAATTTGCACTATCATTGCCCACTGACACTCCCCCCTCCCCCTCCTATAAAATGAAAACCCAGCCGGGCACTGACCACTACTTCCAAAAGATGATCCACGAGTGCCCTACTGACTAGAAAACGCTATTTCCAAGGCCCAAAATGTGGTTTCACATTTGGATCTGGGCTGGCACCTTTCAAGAAAAGAAATCTTGGGGACAATTTTTTGGAAGTGGTGTTGGATTTCCATTTTATAGGAGCAGCCCTGCTAAAATCTGATTCGTTAACAGTGTTGATTACTTATTCGTTTGCAGTATGTTTCAATATTTTACAGTATCATACAGCATTTACAATATTATTGCCCACTGACACCTCCCCTTCCACTCGTATAAAATGAAAGCCCAGCCTCATACCCACCGTTTGGAACAAATTATCGACTATAGAACGGAAAACTGGGTCCCAGTGATTATGATTAGGAAACATGCCCCCTCTAGAATAGAAACCGCTATTTCCAAGGCCCAAAATGTGGTTCACGTTTGGGCTGGCACCTTTCAAGCAAAAAAATCCTTGGGAACCATTTTTAGAGGAGTGGTTGGATTTCCATTTTAAAGGAGCAGCCCTGCACAAAAATGATTCGTTAACAGTGTTGGCCACTTATTTGTTTACAGTATGTTTCAATACTTTACAGTATCATACAGCATTTACAATATTATTGCCCACTGACACCTCCCCTTCCACTCCTTTAAAATGAAAACCCAGCCTCATACCCACCGCTTCTAGCAAATACTCCACTATAGAATGAAAAACTGGGTCCCAGTGATTAGGTGCCCCCTATAGAATAGAAACCGCTATTTCCAAGGCCCAAAATGTGGTTCATGTTTGGGCTGGCACCTTTCAAGCAAAAAAATCCTTGGGAACCATTTTTAGAAGAGTGGCTGGATCTCCATTTTGAAGGAGCAGCCCTGCACAAAACTGATTCGTTAACAGTGTTGGCCACTTATTTGTTTGCAGTATATTTCAATATTTTACAATATCATACAGCATTTACAATATTATTGCCCACTGACACCTCCCCTTCCACTCCTTTAAAATGAAAACCCAGCCTCATACCCACCGCTTCTAAAAAATAATCCACTATAGAGTGATTAGGAATCATGCCCCCTACAGAATAGAAACCGCTATCCCCAAGGCCCAAAATGTGGTTCACGTTTGGGCTGGCACCTTTCAAGCAAAACAATCCTTGGGAACCATTTTTAAAAGAGTGGTTGGATCTCCATTTAAAGGAGCAGCCCTGCACAAAACTGATTCGTTAACAGTGTTGGCCACTTATTCGTTTACAATTTTTTGCAGTCACTATTATTGCCCCCTGACACCTCCCCCTTTCACTCCTATAAAATGAAAACCCAGCCTCATACTGGCCACCGTTTGGAACAAATTATCCACTATAGACTGGAAAACTGGGTCCCAGTGATTAGGAAACATGCCCCCTACGGAATAGAAACCGCTATTTCCAAGGCCCAAAATGTGGTTCATGTTTGGGCTGGCACCTTTCAAGAAAAGAAATCGTGGGGACCATTTTTTTGAAAAGTGGTTGGATCTCCATTTTGAAGGAGCAGCCCTGCACAAAACTGATTCGTTAACAGTCTTGGCCACTTATTTGTTTGCAGTATACTTTCAATATTTTACAGTATCATACAGCATTTACAATATTATTGCCCACTGACACCTCCCCTTCCACTCCTTTAAAATGAAAACCCAGCCTCATACCCACCGCTTCTAGCAAATAACCCACTATAGAATGAAAAACTGGGTCCCAGTGATTAGGTGCCCCCTATAGAATAGAAACCGCTATTTCCAAGGCCCAAAATGTGGTTCATGTTTGGGCTGGCACCTTTCAAGCAAAAAAAACCTTGGGAACCATTTTTAGAAGAGTGGCTGGATCTCCATTTTGAAGGAGCAGCCCTGCACAAAACTGATTCGTTAACAGTGTTGGCCACTTATTCGTTTACAGTATCTTTCAATATTTTGACAGTATCACACAGCATTTACAATATTATTGCCCACTGACACCTCCCCTTCCACTCCTATAAAATGAAAACCCAGCCTCATACCCACCGCTTCTAAAAAATAATCCCTATAGAATGAAAAACTGGGTCCCAGTGATTAGGTGCCCCCTATAGAATAGAAACCGCTATTTCCAAGGCCCAAAATGTGGTTCATGTTTGGGCTGGCACCTTTCAAGCAAAAAAAACCTTGGGAACCATTTTTAGAAGAGTGGCTGGATCTCCATTTTGAAGGAGCAGCCCTGCACAAAACTGATTCGTTAACAGTGTTGGCCACTTATTTGTTTACAGTATGTTTCAATACTTTACAGTATCATACAGCATTTACAATATTATTGCCCACTGACACCTCCCCTTCCACTCCTTTAAAATGAAAACCCAGCCTCATACCCACCGCCTCTAACAAATAACCCACTATAGAATGAAAACCCGAGTCCACGTGATTAGGAAAAAGACCCTGTATAGTATAGAATAGAAAACTGGGTTTGCAATGCCTCAAGTTTGGTTTCACTTTTAGAGATGTTTTTTCCCCAAACTGGATGGGCGCAATCCAGGTACCATTCTATAGTAAAAACTGGCCTACCAACCTCATCTCTATAGAATCGTGCCTCCAGGTTACCTATTTTATAAAGATAATTCCAAGGATGATTTAAAAATGCTTTTCGAGTCATTTCATGTTGACATGGCATGTTCTCCATGTTTTGCAAGTCTTGTCACGTTGACATGGCACATTCTTCATAATAGCTAACAGCTAACATGTTACTTGAACTTTTATGCAACCACGGTCGTACTTCAAAGTTTATGTTGTCCTTGTCTCATTTGCCTTGCATAGTTGAACCTGTGTATCCATAGCCTGCCCCAAACCATTTCTTTTCGGAGATAATGTTGGATTTGCAATGGTTGTCTTGCACGCTCAAACCTGGGTGCTGGAGGTAATGCTCATTACTACTATTACTCAAACAAAAGGATTTGTCACAGGCTTTGCACATGCTTGCCTAAATAGCTACTAGACGTGCCAGGCTTCCAAACAGCTTCCGCGAACCAAAAGGCCCAAAAACAACCCAAAAAAAAATCTCTGTGGGGGGGGAGAGGAGTTTTGTTTTCATCATTTTTCCGATGTGTTTGAGCCAATTCATTTTAGCAAATCTAGCAACTAGACGCGATGGTCAACTTAGGATTTGTCACAGGCTTTGTACGGCCGTACCCAGGTACGAGACGCGATGGTCAACCTAGGATTTGTCACAGGCTTTGTACGGCCGTACCCAGGTACGAGACGCGATGGTCAACTTAGGATTTGTCACAGGCTTTGTACGGCCGTGCCCAGGTACGAGACGCGATGGTCAACTTTGGATTTGTCACAGGCTTTGTACGGCCGTACCCAGGTACGAGACGCGATGGTCAAATTTGGACTTGTCACAGGCTTTGTACGGCTGTACCCAGGTACGAGACGCGATGGTCAACCTAGGATTTGTCACAGGCTTTGTACGGCCGTACCCAGGTACGAGACGCGATGGTCAACTTAGGATTTGTCACAGGCTTTGTACGGCCGTACCCAGGTACGAGACGCGATGGTCAACCTAGGATTTGTCACAGGCTTTGTACGGCCGTACCCAGGTACGAGACGCGATGGTCAACTTAGGATTTGTCACAGGCTTTGTACGGCCGTACCCAGGTACGGGACGCGATGGTCAACTTAGGATTTGTCACAGGCTTTGTACGGCCGTACCCGGGTACGAGACGCGATGGTCAACTTAGGATTTGTCACAGGCTTTGTACGGCCGTACCCAGGTACGAGACGCGATGGTCAACTTAGGATTTGTCACAGGCTTTGTACGGCCGTACCCAGGTACGAGACGCGATGGTCAACTTAGGATTTGTCACAGGCTTTGCAACATACCTCACTGATTTTGGCGTGCAAGCCAAGTGACGTTTTGTCACTTGGCTTGTACGCCCGTACCCAGGTACGAGCGTACAAGCAGGCATTTTTCTATGTGACGCCCCTCTGAAACCCATACCTGTCACATACCAACCCCCCCCGCATGTACGCCCGTACCCAGGTACGGGCGTACGAGCCAAGTGACGTTTTGTCACTTGGCTTGCACGCTGGCATCACTGATGCAGCTTGTAAGGCTCAAAATTTCAATTTGACTTCAGGATTCTGACCTGGTGACCTCGTCTGACTCAGGGCTATGGCTGATGCGTCCGTTGTTGCAGCCCAAAGGCAACAGGCAGAAGCACAAAAAGCTCTGGTTAGGCTAATTCCTGCCTATTAGGTTATTTTAGTTTTTAATGTTAAATTCTATCTATTAGGTTATTTGGTGTTCTGTCTTTTAGGTTGTTTGCCTGTTTGCCTAAATAGTTTATTTAGCCGAATAACCTAAAAACTGTCTTGTTTTAGACTTTGCTTTTCTTTCGTCAAGCTATATTTCCAACAGTTCAAACAAAAGACCCAGTCTTTTTCCATATTTGTTTCCTTTGGAATTTTTGAATTACATGTTTTTGGGCAAATAGTTTTTTCAAATGTTTCTTCATTGTTTTGTGAGTGGTGTATGTCGTTTCTTTTGATATATGCGGGTCTGAAGTGATTTTTTGTGCCAAAGTGAAGCCTTTTGTGCTAAAGTGAATCTTTAAATTTCAGTCGGATATGTTTTAGATGGGGCAAGCCAACACAGCATGGAAGCAACAAAACACATGTCCAAAACAATATATGAGCAAATGGGTATGTCTCAACATGAAATGTCCTTTTTTGACCCCAAAATGGTCACGTTGAAGCGAAAAAAGGTCACCTCATTTTCAGACATACCCAAACAAGAAAAAAAACATGTTTTGCAACAATGGCAATGGATAGCTTTTGGGAGCGCCAAGCCAGCACAGGCTGAAAAACCAAAAACAAGAAGAACAATGAAACCAACAAATGCAAAAACAACAACACAATGTAATAAATCAAAAAGTGTGAAAACAATTATCCAAAACCTAACTTGTCAGCTGCATCGTTTATGAAACTCAGAGGAGTTCATGTGAATTCACGGGTGCTCATTGCTCATGGGTGTTCATGCGTGTTTTTCATTTTTTCGGCTGCCACCCATTTAGCTTACTCAGTGGGTTTCCATGCCCAAAAAGAAAAATCAAAGTAATTTATCGTGAGGTTCGCGCGCGATTTTTGGGTATAAAATGGCACACTTGCTGATTTGGTTGGTGGTTTTCTCTCATGCGCTGCTATTTGGCTGCAAAACCTGTGCCTTGGTGACCAGATGGAAATCCCCGAGTTCTTGGTCAGCTCGGACTCGATGGTTATTTGTTTATTTTTAACATAAATTTGGGGCCAGAGAACCCCAAATCATTGGCAAACCCTGGCTTTGAATGTGTTTTTTTGAAATCATCTTGAACGTTGGCCAGTAACAGATTCATAAACAAAAGCGGTCAAGACTGGAAGGTTTTCCACTTGTAAGCAAGTAGTGGCAAGCACAAAATGTTTGCAAATTGCTTGGTGGGAATTGGTTGTATTCAAGGTGTTTTTGCAAAAACTAAACGGAACAATCCAGCCAAAACTTGATCAATCACTAAGGGGGTCTCCATCCCTCAAACCTGTGTACATCAAAACACCTTCCCAAAGATTTGCAATGACCTGGGGCTCTTCATCCTTGGCCTTTCTCCCCATTGAAAAAACAACGAAACTACCAAACAATGCAAGTGAGTTGAGGTGATCGGCATTTATGTCTTTGAGGCAAGTAAACCCAGAATTTACCCAAAATAAAGAGAAGGGTTGTCAATCCCAGAGCCCATCCATTACTACGTTACTACTTTTTTCGTCAAACCTATTTGCAAGAAAATGCAATCCAACCCAGAGTTAATCAATCACTTGGGCCTTCCCATGCAAATCCATTTCCTGAAAATTAATCCAAATGTTTTGCAATGACTTGGGGCCCCGCAGTCATCAGATTCATTCACATGTGCATGGGAAAATCTCTCCCAGAAAGTGTATGGTTGAAGATTTGTTGATGGAAAAAAGTGATTGACCAACCATTTTTTGACAAAAAACATTTTAAAAAAAAAGTTTTTTAAAATAAAATCAAGATTTTTGCTGAATAAACATCATTTGATTGACTAAAACCCAGATTTCTCTTGAATAAAATCACTTTGTGAATAAATCCAAGATGTTTTTAAGATTTTCAAGGAAATGAGGTGTAAGTTTGATGTAAGTTTGCATGAAAACTTTTGAGGTGCAAGTTTACATCAAACTTACACTAAACTTACACATCAAGAGTGTAAGTTTACACCAAGCTTACATATCAAAAGTGTAAGTTTACATCAAACTTATTACACATACAAGTGCAAACTTACACTTCTCAGTGTAAGTTTGATGTTCACTTACACTTTTGATATGTAAGTTTGGTGTAAACTTACATAGTGTAAGTTTGATGTAAACTTACACCTCAAAAGTTTTGATGCAAACTTACATCAAACTTACACCTCATTTCCTTGAAAATCTTCAAAAAACCTTGGATTTATTCACAAAAAAATCTTGGTTTTACTCAAATCTTTGTTTTTAGTTAAAAACAATCATATTTATTCAGAAAAAGACTGAATTTTATTCATTTTTTTTTTAACATGCGTTTTTTTTCAAAAAAATGTTTGACCAGCCATGTTTTCCATATCAAAAAATTTTCAACCAAACACTTTCTCGGAGAGATTTTCCCATGCACATGTAAATGAATTTGATGATTGGAGGGCCTCAAGTCATTGCAAAACATTTGGATTAATTTTTAGGAAATGGATTTGCATGGGAAGGCCCAAGTGATTGATTAACCCTGGGTTGGATTGCATCTTCTTGCAAATAGGTTTGACGAAATAAAAACGTAGTAACGTAGTAATGGATGGGCTCTGGGATTGACAACCTTTTTCCTTCTTTTTGTAAACATGAATCTGAAAACTGCAAAACCAAAAATTTACTGGCAAATTCCAGGTTTAACTGCATAGAAAATGTGAATGCTGAACACCAAGTCATTGTTTGTCTTTATATAGTCAGATTTTTTTTTGGCATAAATGTCAAGGATGGAGAGCCCCAGGTTATTGCTAATTGTGTTTGATTTTCTGATATCGAGGGCCGGAGGCCCTTTAGTGATTGATCAAGTCTGGGCTGGATTGGCCGTTTATTTTTTGCAAAAAAAATTGAATACAACCATGAAAGGCCATCCAGTCTTGACAGTTTGTCTTTATAAAACTACTGCTGCCTGAACTGATTTCAAAAAAGGCCCCTTCAAACCCTTGGATTGCCGATAATTCAACAAAGAAATCGGCCCAGGGCTGGGACCTCCATCTCACGTTCATTTTTTTAAGTTCAAAGAAAGTGGATGGCAGCAAAACAAAATGACAAACAAACAAAAATACATGAACACCCATACACACGCATGAACAACCATGAACATCCATGGACACCCATGACCACTTGAGCTCGCATGAGCACCCATGAATTCACATGAATTCGTGTTTTTCGAAATACAATGCAGCTGGCAAATTACTTGTTGAACCATATGTTTCACAGTTCTTGAATTTCTTATTTTGGGTTGTTGGCTATGTGAGTTTTTGGTTTAATTGTTTTTTCTTGAACTGAACATTAATTCTATTTTTATGTTTTATATTTTTTTTGGTTTTGTCCTGTGGTGGTTTCGCGCTCCGAAAAAAATCGCTGATTTTTGCAAACCATGTTTTTTTTATTTATTTATATATAGTTATTTATTTATTCTTTATTTATTTATTTATTCAAATTTATATATATATATATATACATCTATGTATATATATATATGTATATATATATATGTGTGTGTGTAATGTTTTGTATTTATATCTATAATTATGTATATATATATATAAGTGTGTGTGTGGGGGGGAGGTTGTCTCAAAATGAGGTGTCCTTTTTTTCTCTCAAAGAACCCTTTTAGGAACCAAAAAAAGACACCTCGTTTTGAGACATATCCATGTATATATATTACTTTTTTGACATGTGTTTTTTGTTTCTATCCTGTGTCGGTTTGTCCAATCCAAAATATATGTTTTCTGGTTTTCTTTTGTATTTAGTTTGTTTCAGCATCATTTTATCGGAAAAATGCATCAAACCAAAAAATGTGCAATTGGAGATTACAAAATATTTTTTGTATATAAAGAAAACGAAGTTTCTCCAAAAAAGGTGCCAATACAGGTTATTCATATAAATAACCTATAAGAAAAAAGTTTATTCATATAAATAACCTAAAGAAAAAATGTTATTCGATCATTCTGACTATTAGGTAAAACAGTTGTTTTACCTAATCGGTAAAAACACAATTTAACTAATAGTCAGAAAACAAGATATAACCTAATAGATAGAATTTAGCCTAACCAGAGCTTTTGGGAAGATGGTGAAATCCACGAAGACCGATGTGGACTTGAAAGCACTTCTGGTGGAAGCCATGAGTGAGGGATTTGACTCCTACATGGGGAAAGTCCTCGCACCCTGATATTCCTATTTATCTTGGAGCCATGCATGAATGTCATGTTTGTCATGGGGTGGTCTTTGAAGATGAGACATGCATGTGATTTCATGGTGATAGAACAGATCGGTTCGCTCATGACGTCATGACATGGCCCTGTTTTGCTTTAAGCATGGACAGCTTCAGATGAGGGAAGGTGTCAAAGTGCCCAATCCGACCAGTGGATGAACTCAAAGTACTCGCTCTCGAAGAAGACGCGAGTTCAGACTGGGGGGTCTTGCGCAATGCTGGCCCTGGGGGACACTGGTCAAAACTTGTTCCGCACGAGTTATTCTGTCAGCATGCTGGAAGTCAGCTTGAAAATGAAAAATCCGAGCATGTCCCACAACATGTCACTTGTGAGATTCACCAACAGTTTAGCCAGCTCATGCCTTGCAAGTGTGTCACATGGGAGTTTGCCAATGACATGTTCAATATGCTCATGAATTTTCTCATGTTTCAATAGGAATTTGACCATGACATGTCCAACATGCTGATGACAGGCCATCATGTTTCACATGGGAGTTTGACCATGACATGTCCAACATGCCCATGACTTGCAACATGCCCCGCATATGGGTTTGTGGTACCACATGTTGACTTTATCATAGGCTCCCTACCATGGACATAACTTGATAAGGAAAGGGCAGTGGGCGTATGGCAGACTCGCAGGATCGAGACTGTCTTGATGAAGTGGGACGGTGTTCCAGGGAACTTGGGCCACATCATTCCCACCGTGAAGGTGAATTCGGATCTGTGGACTTCAGACACTAACAAGATCAAAGAGCTGCAGCGGCTCAACGGTGATTCCGAGTTGGCAGCTGCGCTTCTGATAGCCTTTTGGTTCAGGAACGACAGTGACATTTGCCACTGGTTGAAGAGAGAGCTTGCCGACATCGTGTTGGAATTCTACAGCTACGGCGTGGGCTCGCAGTTCGACTTGGCAAAGTTCGGCACCACGGTTGAATTAGTTTTCCAACACTTATTGGCATCAGGGAGTTCATGTTAATTTCCCACCTTAGCTCCGAGTTACCTAACCTACTAGTAGGTCTGGTCGAAGACGAAGAACGGGACCGGCAAGTCATTGGACTCGGGGCGGCCGACAAGCGCCTTGTCCTAGCGAAGATGGTGGACGGCGCAATGACCGAAATGGCCCTGTCGGAGGACAAGGCGATCGAGGCCTTGTTGAGCAAAGGGAGCTACATGCGGGGATGGCACCCTGGCCTTCCCATTCACATGTCATGACATGATTGACATGGATTTGTCACTGATTGCATGCCATAACATGGTTGATCAGGTTGCCATGTTTCCGTGTTGCCATGTAACCAGTTGTTGTGATGATTCCATGTTGACATGATGCCATGTGGCCATGACTCCATGTCGACATAACGTGGCCATGACTCCATGTTGACATGGTGCCATGTGGCCAAGACTCGGGGGAAGGGGGGGGGGGGGGGGGAGGGAGGGGGGAGGGGAGAAGGGGAGGGAGAGGGGGGGGAGGGTGGGGGGGCGGGAGGGAGAGGGGGGGGAACGAGGGTGGGTGGGAAGAGGGAGGGGGAGGAAGGGGGCGGGGAGTGGAGGGAGCAAGGGGGGGGGGAGGAGAAAAAGAGGGTGGGAGGAAGGGGAAGAGGGGTCAGCACCAGAGTCTAAAGCATGTTACATGAGCTATGTTGGACGTGAACTCCATGTCGACTACATGGCCATGACTCATTTGACATGATGCCATGTGGCCATGACTCCATGTCGACATAACGTGGCCATGACTCCATGTTGACATGGTGCCATGTGGCCAAGACTCCATGTTGACATGATGCTATGTGGACGTAACTCCATGTCGACTTAACATGGCCATGACTCCATGTTGACATGATGCCATGTGGCCATGACTCCATGTCGATATAACGCGGCCATGACTCCATGTTGACATGGTACCATATGGCCATGACTCCATGTTGACATGATGCTATGTGGCCATGACTCCATGTCGACTTAACATGGCCATGACTCCATGTTGACATGCTTGTCATCATACTGACATGCTTTCATGTTGACATACCAACTGTCATGGTTTTGGGAGGATGCATTCTGACATCTGGTCCTTTAAAAACCTCAGCACTTGCCAGCGCTACACCAACATGGGCAGAAAGCTGAAGGAGCTTCCGGCTGTCATGGAGGCATTGAACACCATGTCCCACCGCTTTGGCGTGGTCCCCTTGACGGAATCACCTTTGGGGGTTCACCTTGGACTCGGAGAACCAAATTCCATTCTCCATCCTGGATAAAGTCTGCTGGATAGACCTGACTGGATTGAAAATGTCCAGCACCCAGCGGGGAGCCTTGTACCGTGCTCACAGGCTCATGCGGACGACGGGATGATGCTGGCCAATTGGTTCAGCCCAATTGGCCAGCCCATGCTTGCCACACATGGAGTTTCATGCTTGTCATCCATGGAGTTTTGCCATGCTTGCCATGTTAGGGACCGTGGGTATTCATGTTTGTTGGCCATGTTTCCCATGTGTGTCATGTTTGAGTCATGGTTTCGTTTACCACCATGGACTTGCATGCCTGCCATGGGTGTCCCAAATTCATGCAACATTAACACTAGCCCACTGTCCGGCCCCCGCAGGAATGCCAAAGAAGAAAGATGAGTCCCCTGATCAGCGAGACTTCAAGAAAGAAGCGAAGAAATTTGTAAAAACCTTGATGGAGGAATCGGACCCCAAAGCTTTATCGTTCCAAGATGTGAGGGAAGCTGTCCAAAAAGAGCTGTTGAAGGGAGAAGAACCCAAACATGTGGCAATGTTCAATGCCATTGTAGATTCCACCGTTTCACATTTTCACCGCAAGGAGAGAGAGGTGGCCAGCTCTTCGAAACCGAAAGGAGTTTTGAAACCAATCTTCAAGAAATGAACGGTTGAACATGAGTTGGGAGCATGACCTGCTTCATGTGGAGCTTGTCATGTCATGGTCACATGAGATGGGAACATGGCATGACGTGCCATGACCATGGCATGTCCATGTATGACATGTCATGTCTGAACACGGGATGTCTTGCCATGACTGTGGCATCATGTCCATGTATGACATGACATGGAATTTGCATGAAAGACATGCCATGGGGGGCTTTTGGGCGGGCAGGTCTGGGGGGGGGCTTTTCAGCATCAAAAAAGTTGTGGCATCAATTTTAACAAATTCCTTCATATAGAACATCATTACAAACAGTGGGCCTTTCATAGGGATTTTATTCCCGGGGACACCGGAACGCCGAGGACTTAACTACCAATCTTTTGACGGAATGGCATCGCACAATGGGTTTACCAATGGGGAAATTTTCTGCCTAAAGGGCTTTTTTGTTGACCTTGGATATCTGCCTCCAAATCAACTGAATATGTTGGATCATTCTGGACTTAAGGGGCGAATGTAGTCACGCAACTATGTGGATGTTGCCTAAGGCCTAAAGCTCTGGGAACCTTCATGTATGCCATATCCCTACAAGTTGTTCACCACGTCTTGGTTTGGGAAAGTTCATAATTTTAGCTTGCCCTCTGATAAAGGAACATAACTATGGAAAATCACCAAATTTTAATGGCAAAATCACCTTGTTTTATTGGCCATCTATACCAGAGCTATGTTAGTCATAACCAGAGGCTACCAGAGGGTATCCCGCCACCTTTCCTGAAACATCCCGAACCGCAACCGCATTTCGCATGGCCAGTTTCGGATGCCCCGCTTAATGGATTGATTTCAAGGACTGATTGCAGGAAAATCTGTGGTTTCCGGCGTTTTTTCATAGTTTTTCCACACCAATCCATTGAAGATTTCCATGTCGCCCTGCGCATTCTCTCCTTCAACACATCCAAGACCGGCTCTGAGACAACAGGCACGGGAGGTAACTCGCTACTCGCTGGCCAGTTCTTCAACTGAACCTGACGCGCAAACGTTGCGCAAACGTCTGACACCGGCCCTGTCGCCCAGGGCTGTGGATCACGGCAACTTATTAGCATAAAATCAGCAGAAATGCTGGCTGTGGCTAATAGTTGGCTGATATACACATCAGAAACTCACCAAAACTATGTATGGTCTTGTAAGGTCTGAACTACAGTCACTCCCGTAGCCCATGTCTGGGATAGGAACATCTGCCCCAAACATGCCCCAAATGCATGTGAATATACTATGCATAAAGTGATGCCCGCCAGTCTGAAGTCGCGTCAAGTATAGATCTTATTGATATTACCCTCTGGTGAACTAACATAGCAATGGAAAATCACCATTTTTCATGGGAAAATCCACTATAAATGGCCATTTTC
>CAMXCT020000379.1:217500-260327 GCA_947184155.2 Cladocopium goreaui | reverse complement strand
AAAACGGCAGCATTTGTGCCCTGCCAAGCCGCATTGGCCGTACCCAGCTCCGCGCCGTGCAGAAGCTCAGTGAGGGCCCATATGTGGAGACCGAGACCTACCCCAAGGAGATGGAAATGTCGCCGGCAGTGCCATTCCTTCGTCACCTGCTTTGAATTACAGGAGGTATTGCCTGTAAACTGCTACTAGTACTAAACTATTTCAAACATGTTTGTGCAACGTTGTGTGTGGTAGATCATGCATTCAACTATTGTGCATGGGTGGTCTCAAAGTTCCTTTAAAGCATGTGCAACGTTGAAAATATGTAGTCAAATGCATGCCTGGATCCGCCAAGCAAAGGCATATACAGACTGACAGGATGAATTCTGCATGTTTTGTTTTTGTGTTGTTGATGATTCTTTGATTTTTCTATTCCAAACATGAGCTGCAGGCTACCCGCAGGTACTCAAGGGCTGGGTCGGTGGGGAGAAGGGTTTCGACCCTTTGGGTGTCACGGATGCATTGCCCGTGTACTGGGTCCGGGAAGCTGAGCTGAAGCACGGACGCGTTTGCATGCTCGCGACAGTTGGATGGATTGCGGGAGATCTTGGCTTTCGATTTCCAGGTGACAAGTTCCAAGCTGTAGCGAACAGCCTTGAGGCACATGACAAGATGGTAGAGGCTGGCTATATGCTTCCCTTCCTTGGAGCTATTGGCACCTTTGAGCTCTATTCACTCTGGCTCCTCTTCAAAGGTTGGGAGCAGGAAGTGAATCGCGATGCTGGGGACTTCTTCTTGGGCAAGCAATTTCTTCCCAAGGAACCCGAGAAGGAGAAGGAGATGCGCTTGAAGGAGCTAGAGAACGGGCGCCTCGCCATGTTCGCCTTCAGTGGAATTGTCACACAAGCTGCCATCACCGGCAAGACTTGGCCATTCATGTGAGGGCTTAGTGAGGCTTAGTGAGGCTGTCAGCTGAGCGACTGGGCAGATCCGACATGAAAAAGAAACTCCGATCTTTGCCCGTCAGAATCTTTAGAACTTGCCCACCGAAGAGTGAACAGGCGAGAGTTATTATTAATTAATTATGAGATGTTAGAGTTGGTCAGGGTCTTGCAGGATTTCAAACTTCAACCTTTTACATATGCTACTCATATTGAATTCCTGTCTGAAAATAAGGAGCGCATCCCAAGCAGAGCTGGATGATTTGGTGGCAAAGCACCGCAGCAAGGAACAGGCCTCTGGGATCCTCCGGGCAGGGCTGTGCAGATTGGGAGATTGGTGGGTCGAATGAAGCCGTTTGCCCAGCGCGTGGATTTTCCAGAAGCTCTGTGCCTTGGAGTCCCTGACTGGTTCTCCAAACAGTGCCTGGTTGTGAGATAAAAGAAATTTCCAGGCTCCATTGAATCCATTGAATCCATTGAATCCATTGCTCTATACTGAGTTTTAAGATGTTTCAAGAGATTCTTCAGCAGCTTTGTTCGATGCTTTGGTCGAGAGTCCAGAGTGTGCCTCATCAGGTCGTCAAGTCATGGTCTAACGATAGTCTTGTTAGTTTTCACTCCAAGTCATGTTGCCTACACACACTACAGCCCTTCGTGGTACAATTACACAAGACTTTGCTTGGGTGTTGCATTTCACAATGTTTCCTCTCATCTTAGACTTCCAAGATTTTGTTTCATTGGCTTTCGTGCACTCCCTGTCAAATGTCTCTATTTTTATGTCAAGCTTTCAGCCTCCTCTACCTCAACTGTGCCAGGAGCTCTTTGCTCTAGCAGTTGAAGAACGTGATCCGGAAGGAATTCACAGCCTGGCTCTCTTGGGGCTTCAGGTGCAAGACAGGAAGCTCGTCCCAAAATTGTTTCAAAAACCGAAAAGATAATATAAGAACATATAAGAACCGTTAGGACAAAGACTTCTCTTGGTAGTGTGAAGCAATGTCCTGCATATTTTTCCACATGGCCTGGACTGACCTGGAAACTTTGCTTTGCTCCTTGTGAGAAGTGGTGGACATGTGCTAGGAAGAACTCCACTGAAGAGCTAATGCAAAAAATCAAAGTGCCTGGGCAGTCATTTGTTCAGGCGGTGTGGACATGTAGAGTAGACCACATGGAAGGGAATGAAGTCCAGGTAAATTAGACCAAAGAATACGGCTAAAATATGTAAAAATACTGATTTTGGTTGGTGGTTCCTGAAACTAGCTGTACATGACTTAAAGGGACACAGCCGCATAAAACACCCAAATGCTGCAAAGACATGCAAAGACCATGAAAGACCAATTCTTTGTGGCATGATGAACTAGTTGTGGTTCGTAGGACAGAAAATAATGATGCGATTTTAGTCCTACTGTATTCTCATCATTCAACCTAGCAGCTCCCATAGGGCAAGCATGTGTGTGTGTGCGTGGGCATGATGCAGGGAGCTTTGCCTCCATGCCCGTAGGTATGAAGGGCCCCAATATCGATTGCAGTGGATATTCATGCTGGCCTGTTAGTTGGACATGGTTTCAAAGTTTTGAGCAAGGATCAATAACTAAAGTTAAAGCAACATGATGGTGTTTCAATATGCTTTAATACTATTTTATAATATGCTTTACTGTGTTTTACAGGTTGCTGCAGCAAAAGATCTTGGATAGCGTCACGGCTTGAAACTGTTGGTTTTGAAGTCTTTAATGTACATATGAATACATATGATAGATAAGGAATAATGTAGGTTACTGATTAGTGTGGGGAGGCCCCCCCCCCCTCCCCCCCAAACAAATCTTGGATACAGAATAGTGTAAAAAAACCAAAGTAACGGGTTAAATAATGTTGTAAAATAAGAAAAAGCTCGCTTTCAATTGATTTCAATTTACTTTCAATTGATTTGAATTTATTTTGAATTGATTTCAATTTACTTTCAATTGATTTGAATTTATTTTGAATTGATTTCAATTTACTTTCAATTGATTTCAATTGATTTCAATTTACTTTCAATTGATTTCAATTTACTTTCAATTGATTTCAATTTACTTTCAATTGATATCAATTTACTTTCAATTGATTTCAATTTACTTTCAATTGATTTCAATTTACTTTCAATTGATTTCAATTTACTTTCAATTGATTTCAATTTACTTTCAATTGATTTCAATTTACTTTCAATTTGCTTTCAATTTACTTTGAATTTACTTTCAATTGATTTCATTTTACGGCCAATTTACTTTCAATCGACATCCCATAGAAATCCAATAGTAGTCCCAAAGAAATATCATAGAAATACCATGGAAATCCCATAGGAATCTCACAGAAATACCATAGAAAGATCATAGAAATAACATGGAATAGCATAGGAACCACAAAAGAAATCCCATGAGAATTCCAATAATAATCCCATAGAAATATCATAGAAACATCATGGAAATACCTTGGAAATCCCACAGGAATCCAATAGAAATTCCATAGGAATCCAATAGAAATACCATAGAAATCCCATAGGAATCCAATGGAAATCCCATAAGAATACCATAGAACTCCCATAGCACCCCTTCAGAAATCCCATAGAAATCCTCCAGAAAT
The DNA here is from genome assembly GCA_947184155.2 of Cladocopium goreaui. Taxonomy (NCBI): domain Eukaryota; class Dinophyceae; order Suessiales; family Symbiodiniaceae; genus Cladocopium; species Cladocopium goreaui. Next base: position 256,794 of record CAMXCT020000379.1, on the reverse strand, counting down.
ATCATAGAAACATCATGGAAACCCCATAGGCAATCCATAGAAATCCAATAGTAATACCATAGAAATACCATAAAAGAAAAAAGCTTTAGCAAAGGAAAAGGTAAAGGGAATGCTTGAAAAAAACATCACACCAGGAAGCATCTGGACACAATAGTGTACCCTCGAAACAAACCACACTATTGTGTATCAGGGTTGCTCATGGACTACCCCCTTGAAAAATTGTTTGAGTGATGTTTTTTAATTGGGTTTTAATAAGGCATCATATATTTTGGGAAACTGGTCATTTCTGAGAATTTCAAATGAAAGAAACTAAGAAAGTAATTAAGTAATTAAAAGAAAGAACTTTAGCAAAGGAAAAGGTAAAGGAAATGTTTGAAAAAAATCAAAAAATCATGACATCAGGAAAGCAGCTGGACACAATAGTGTACCCTCCAAACAAACCACACTATTATGTATCAGGGTTGCTCATGGACTACCCCCTTGAAAAATTGTTTGAGTGATGTTTTCATTGGGTTTTATAATAAGGCATCATATATTGTGGGAAACTGGGCATTTCTGAGAATTTCAAATGAAAGAAACTAAGAAAGTAATTAAGTAATTAAAAGAAAAAACTTTAGCAAAGGAAAAGGTAAAGGAAATGATTGAAAAAATCAAAAAATCATGACCTCAGGAAGCAGCAGGACACAATAGTGTACCCTCAAACAAACCACACTATTGTGTATCAGGGTTGCTCATGGACTACCCCCTTGAAAAATTGTTTGAGTGATGTTTTTTAATTGGGTTTTAATAAGGCATCATATATTTTGGGAAACTGTGCATTTCTGAGAATTTCAAATGAAAGAAACTAAGAAAGGAATTAAGTAATTAAAAGAAAAAACTTTAGCAAAGGAAAAGGTAAAGGAAATGATTGAAAAAATCAAAAAATCATGACCTCAGGAAGCAGCAGGACACAATAGTGTACCCTCAAACAAACCACACTATTGTGTATCAGGGTTGCTCATGGACTACCCCCTTGAAAAATTGTTTGAGTGATGTTTTTTAATTGGGTTTTAATAAGGCATCATATATTTTGGGAAACTGGGCATTTCTGAGAATTTCAAATGAAAGAAACTAAGAAAGTAATTAAGTAATTAAAAGAAAAAACTTTAGCAAAGGAAAAGGTAAAGGAAATGATTGAAAAAATCAAAAAATCATGACCTCAGGAAGCAGCAGGACACAATAGTGTACCCTCAAACAAACCACACTATTGTGTATCAGGGTTGCTCATGGACTACCCCCTTGAAAAATTGTTTGAGTGATGTGTTTTAATTGGGTTTTAATAAGGCATCATATATTTTGGGAAACTGGGCATTTCTGAGAATTTCAAATGAAAGAAACTAAGAAAGTAATTAAGTAATTAAAAGAAAAAACTTTAGCAAAGGAAAAGGTAAAGGAAATGATTGAAAAAATCAAAAAATCATGACCTCAGGAAGCAGCAGGACACAATAGTGTACCCTCCAAACAAACCACACTATTGTGTACCTGGATGTAATTTTCTGTGGAAGGCATTCTGGGGAAAATTTCAATGATGGAAAATCAAAAGTAAAAGGAAAAAGCTTTAAATACATGGAAAAAAGAAAAATGTTTGAACAACAAAAAAAGACCAAGACACAATTGTGTATCCTGACACAATGACACAATTGTGTATCCTGACACCATTTTAAAAAACAATTAAAAACAATTTAAACATATAATTAAAAATAAAAATTAAAAACAAATAAAATAAAATAAAAAAATAATTAAATTAAAATTATTATAATTAAATTAATTAAAAACAAATAAAAAATAATTTAAAATAAAATAAAACATAATTAAATTAAAAATTATTATAATTAAAAATAAAAATTAAAAATATTTTAAAATTTTAAAATAAAATAAAAAACAATTAAAAACTAAAAAACAAAAAAAATGAAAAAAAAAAACTTACACCAAAATCCTGTGGACACAATAGTGTACCCCTCGATCATTTCCAGAGTTACAGAATAATTTTGAGGTCTGTGGACACAATAGTGTATCCCCACACTAATCAGTATCCAACATTATAGATATATATCATATGATATCATTGTTTTTCCATGTTTTCCCCTGCTTTCCATGTTTCCTACATCTTGTGATCAGACTCAAGCAGCATTGCCTTTATAAGTTTCCTATGAAATGCCAGGAACTTGAGAACCAGTTGGAGGATCAACGTTCGATGATCGTCGAAATCCTCTCGGGTCAACCTCGCAAGAAGAACACTTCGGAGCCTCAGACCTTTGCACCTGCAGCACCTGATGCACCTGATACACCTGATGCAGCACTTGAACCAGCATTTGGACCAGCACTTCCTGGCAAACTTAGAGTCTCGACGGGAAAGTTGGGCTCCGTGCTTGTATGTCATAACAATTGCAGGATATTGCAGGTATATCATCCTTGAGAATGTTCAGATTTGATCAGGGTACTGGGTCTCGATGACAATTTGCCGAGTAATTTGTCCCTTTGATCCACGGTTTCTAAGCAGTCACAGTACAGCGGAGGAACGTTTTTGGAAGCCGCTGGCCGGGAAGCAATGGATCTCATTTCTCAGAATCAGGAGCTCTTGGAAGCCTTTACAGAAGCTTGGCAATGCATAGCATGGATCTCAATGGATCTCACCGATCTCACAATTTGCCTCTGAAGGTGGCTGTGGAGAAGAATTGGCACAACAGTTCAACATAAGGGGGCAAAATGTAGACATGATTCGCCCAGAACTGGAGTTGATGCCTGCGACCAGTCAAGCTTGTATATGCAGAGAACCTGCCCCTCCCCGTAGATCACTTTTAGCATTGTTAACCACTTTTTTGTTGCACCCTTTGCACCTCAGTAATATTTCTGTTACTCGTATCAACAGTTCAGTGGGATGATGACCAAATATTGCGAAGCATTGCGAAGCTGGCAGTTCAGTTCCTGAGTGTCATCAATGTGCAGCTTCAGGAGCTGAATGGGTTGGGTGAGACTGGCTTTGAAAGCCTCAAAACGCCGGAGCAGCGAGCCCTGCTCCTCAGCCTTGTAGCTGCCTGGGCAATAGTTACTGAGTCAGCTTTGAGCCTTGGGAGGCAAAACCTGTTTGTCGTGCTTCCTGGCTATTGCTTCACTCAATTCTCCGTTTTGCGGACTTTCTCCTTTCGAAGCAACGGCGTTTTTCAATAATAGAAGCGTACAAGCAGTTCTTCAGCATTCTTGCCTTGTTAATGCTTTGGTGGGCACTCCAGATCCTGAAAATGCAGCGCACAATCCCTCGAATAGAATAGCTGCCCATTCCAGGGTGTACTCCGCATGAGACTATAGGCGAAACCTTCGATTTGGCTGCACATTTGCCAGATAATCCAAAGCCAACCAAAATTGCGCGAAGGTAGGCAGATGTAGGCAGTCACAGTCACGTAGGGAATTAGGATTGAAATCCTGGAATAGCTCAGAGTGCGCGTATGTATATAGAGGCTCGAGAATCAGGACCTATGATGGGCACTTTGTCCCAACGTAGACTTCAGTCTATCTAGAACGTTGAAAACTGTCACTTTCCGATACAAGGAGAGAGGCTTGAGAACCACACTTGAACTATAAAGGTTTGTGCAGTTGGCCATCAAGAACAGCTTGGAATCATTCTGGAAAAGCTGGGCCAAGGAATTTGAAAGATCTTACTTTCGAGGATGAGGATCTCCAGGTCCAAGACTCAAGTGCTGCAAGATGCTTCAAGACATTTGATCAATTTGACTTCCGAACTAAATTGAACTCAAATGAACATATTGAACTAAAGTCAAGGCAAGTTAAGCAGGTCACGTATTATGGTTAAGTATGGTTAAGCAATGTTAAGGATGTGCCTCCATGGTGAGCGTGTCAAGTTTTGGAGTCCAAGGCTGTTGTGGCAGCGCTAGACGAGTGTGGCAAGATCAAAGAGTGCCTTGCAGAAGCAGACACAAAACTATGAAAAACTCACAGTTTGAAATTCGCAAACATGCACCAAGCATGCATCAAAGGATATGAAAGGCATTCAACACGGATTTCAAAGCCTGCAACATGCATGCATCATGCATGCAACATGCATGCAACATGCATTCAACATCATTCAACATGCATTCAACATGCATCCGAAACAAGGTTGAACATCCATCAGTTTCAATATCCAACAATGCACCAGAATTTTAAATGATTCATTTTGATGAAGTGACTCGCGCACCACATGAGGTGGGACATGGCACGATGTTGCTGCAGCGGCTTGTCCGTATGGACCGTAGGCTGCTGTAGAGGGTGAGATGGCCTGGGACGCAAGAAATTGAGAGAAATTGGAGATGCACGTTGAGACGTTGAGGAGTCATGCTTGGTCATTTCAGCTATGGCGCAGCATCTCTGAAGTGTGCTTCGTAGAAACCCTAATTCCTCATTCATATTAAAATCCTCAGCGGTTCTCTACCAACAAAAGGGTGTCAGAAGTGGAGTTTGTAGCTGCAACGGATACCATCTTTTTGTAGCAAGGCTTTGTTTAGGTGAAAGAACCAACATGAGTTTTCATTTAGCACTTTACGGTGAACTCTTATGCCTCTATTTGGGCTATCACAGATTTGCTTCGCATTTGGTAGCAGACAGTGCATGGGGAGATCCGCAGATCATCCAAAATTCATGTTAAGCATGTTAGGCCTCATGTCTTCGAGTGTTTGCGATTTTGGTGGCTTTTTGTAATGGCTGGATTCTGCATTCTATAGTGATTCTCCATGTAGGCTAAGCCAAGCCCTTTTCATTTTTGTAGCAATAAGGCTGGTTCAGGGTCCTTCAGCTACAAAATGGCAAAGCACAGCTTCACCCCTAGAATTCAAACGGGATGTCTATGGCACAAGTTTGTACATAGTGGCATGCATGTGACATACACGCAAGCACACACACATTAAAATTACATCCTGACATACCGCTTTTGGTCGAAGCTCGTTTCTGTCTCTGCAGCTGATCTGAAGGGGTGATGTTTGAGGCGAAAACGCCTTTTCGTCTTTGATGAATGCATTGGGGAAGCAGCCGCTGTCTCGACTGGCTTTGGGCTACAACACACTGGGCCTCCAGGTGGGGGTTCTGAATAATGAGAGCAAGCAGGAAGCTACATGTAGAATCATTGAAACAACTTTATTCATTATCGGAGAGAATAAATTTGCCCCTTCGGATGTGTGGTGGATTCTGCAAAGGCTTTGTTGTCTAAAGTCAGGTTCCTTTTGTGGTCTTTGTCATTTGGTGCATTCTCAGGGGCTGGGGAGCATTCTAAACGCAGCAAGTCAGCACCTGACTTGGGCATCCACATTGAGCAGCCTCAGCCTTGAAATGAACGGCTTTGGTGATGAAGGATGCCTGAAGCTAGTCCAGAGTTACTTGGTGGCCGGGATTGTTTCATATTTTTTTCCACACAAATATGTTTGCACCCAGCTTTGCCATGCTTTGCCATCATTCCTGCATATTACATATGGAGTATTCAGCCCAGTTGGTTCGGATGTTTTCGGAGGTTTATTTCGTTCATGAGATTCGAAATTATGATCTATATTCAATCATATTCACCACGGGTCCTGCATGAGTTGGTGCAGAGGTCAACGCTTTCTACCCGGGCTCGGCGTGTTGGAGTTGGGCTGGAACCAGATCACGTACAGAAGCACCGAGGTGCATTGGGGAGAGTTTGCCGATGTAGCAATATCATGATACAAAGTGATGATAGAAATTGCAAAGGCTTTAAGGTATTGTGTTGCTTCCTATTTATTGTGTGTTGTGAATCAGGGATGGCAGAGCGAAGCCACTGATGGACCGAAAGGTGATTGAGGTCTCCTCTCTTTCTCTCTTTCTCTGACTATCTACCTGCCTACCTATCTATCTTCTATGTATCTATCTATCTTCTATGTATCTATCTCTCTCTCTCTCTCTGTGTGTCTATCTATCTATCTATCTATCTATCTATCTATCTATGTATCTATCTATGTATCATCTATGTATCTATGTATCTATCTATCTATCGATCTATCTATCTATCTATCTATGTATCTATCTATCTATCTATCTATCTATCTATCTATCTATCTATCTATGAATCTATCTATCTATGAATCTATCTATCTATCTATGAATCTATGAATCTATGAATCTATCTATCTATCTATCTATCTCTCCATCTATCGATCTATTGTAGTTGTAGTTGTTGTTGTTGTTGTAGCTGTAGTTGTTGTAGTTGTAGTTCTAGTTGTAGTTGTTGTGTAGTTGTAGTTGTAGTTGTAGTTAGTTGTTGTTGTTGCTGTTGCTGTTGTTGTTGTTGCTGTTGTTGTTGTAGCTGTTGTAGTTGTAGTTCTAGTTGTAGTTGTAGTTGTTGTGTAGTTGTTGTAGTTGTAGTAGTAGTAGTAGTAGTAGTAGCAGTAGTAGTCGTAGTAGTAGTAGGTGTTGTTGTTGTTGTTGCTGTTGTCGTCGAAGTTAGGGTAGTTAAGTTAGTGAAGTTACTTAAGTTAGTCAAGTTAGTTAAGTTAATCAGTGTCTACTTTTTCGACATCAGCACGTCAAAAAAGGCTCAAAACCCTCACTTTTTTACACTTTTGACTTCCAAATGTGCTTCGCGCCACAACGGCGTGCACTTTTTCGACACTTTTTCGACATCTGAACCTCCAAAAGTGGTCCGAGACCGTCAGTTTTTAACACTTTTGACTTGAAAATGTGCTTCGCGCCACAACGGCGTGCACTTTTTCGACATCGCAACCTCCAAAAGTGGTCCGAGCATGGTGTGTTTTGTACATTTTGACTTGGAAATGTGCTTCGCGCCACAACGGCGTGCACTTTTTCGACATCTTAACTTCCAAAAGTGGTCCGAGCATGGTGTGTTTTGTACATTTTGACTTGGAAATGTGCTTCGCGCCACAACGGCGTGCAATTTTTCATCTCTCATCTGGCCAGCTGGCTCCGCACCCGCCGCTTTAGCGAGCCTACTTTTCGACTCTCCGGAGCCACAAATCATTGGAAAAACACAGTGTTTCGCGACTTTCCTACCTTTTCGCGCATCTGCATCTTCTTTCTTCTGACTCTTTCTCTTCTACTCTTCTCTCTTCTAATCTTTCTCTTCTCTCTGCCTCTGCCCTGCTCTGCTTTTCATCTGTCCATATTGTCGGAAGTTTGACTTCTAAACTTCCTTCGATAAATATATAATAATTAATTATATAATACAAATACATTATGATAATATTATGATTATGATACTTGGTATAATTCAATTCAAACATGAATCATTTTAAATAATCTAAATATACTTAATTAGTTTGTTTTTGCTGAGGCTTTGGCGTCTTTGCTTCGCAGCAGCTCTTTGCATCGCCTTGGCCTTGCCGGGAATGCTTTGGGCACAGATGGCGCAGTTCATCTCATTTTAGCTGCTGAGCTTGGCCGAGAGCTGGAGACAAAGTTCACGGAAAGTGGGGCTGGTGGATTGTCAAGTGCGTACTTAGGTATTATATGGCATTATATTATTATACTATATCATACTTATACTATACTTATAATTCTACTATGTTTTTATGTTTATGCACAATCCAGATTTTATTTTATCACACTCGAACATGCGTTGCGAAATCATGGCACAATAACAAGTCATGTCTAAAAGTAAATTTAAATTGCAAGACAACCAGGAAATGATGAATACGACTGGAGCTTTGAATCTGCAGTGGCGTTTGTGTGAGGAGTTGGACCTCTCTATGAACAGCATAACCTCAGACTGTCTTCGCCAGCTTGTTGGTTGGGCTTCGGAGCCTTCAAAAGCCAGCCAAGCTCAGGAGCCGAAATACGACCGCACTGTGTGATTTGGATAATCTGTGATGTTGCCCTTGATTGGTGATACATGTTTAATATATGTTATATGTAAGTTATATGTATATAATTCAGCGTTTTTTGACATTAAAGTGAGAAATGTTGAGGTCTCGTGTGTCTCAGGTCCAAGCCTGCTTGTCAAAGGTGTGTTCCTTTGTGTGCTGAAGTTTGTTGTTTGTTTGGTGTGCCAGTTGAAACCTCATACTCAGCTTGGGGCGTCTTGGGGCCATATATGATGCGGAAAAATGTAGAATATGCACATGTTGCTCTAAGATGCCCTAAGAGTGCATGACTGACAAGCCCCACACATATCGCAGCTTCTCGTTTCAGGACAAGGCTACATCATGATGAGATTATATATGATATATGATGATTTGTGTGCTAGCTGTGGACTTTTTTCCACGAATACAGTCACAAAAAATATTGGGAACTGCAACGCTTAAAATGCATGATCTTGTCTCGCACGCACGCCTTTCAGCCAGAGAGTCCTGCAGGCAGTTCATTTGACAGTGAACCTGGAGTGGAACAGCATTGATGACCCTGAACAGGCATGGCGGCAGTTGATGATGTACAAATGACATTCCTCGTTTTCCTGTGCCGGCAGGAAAGACTTTGAGTATCTATATAGAGTATTCTCATGTATTCTCACGTAGTGACAAAGCGTGCATTTGCAAATCTCAGAGAAGACAGGTCACCTGAATACGTTTTTTGTGCTTCAGGGCAATCATTTCTCACTGCACTGCTCATTCAGATGAGTCTGAAAGAGTATTATTAAGTTACTTTATATATATATATATATCTATCAAAACCTAGCATAGCCGCTCAAAATCACCGCTGCGATGGAACTTAAGTAATTATGACCAACATCAGTCCTATCAGTCGTTGCCATTTTTCATTTCAGAACGCGCAGCTCACATGAGGGCACGGGAAAGTTCTGTCAGCGTTACGTTCCATATGGTGCAGTTCCTTTTGGACTTTGATTGGCATTTTGTATCATTTTATGCGTCTTGGGGCACATGTCCGCACCATTTCTCCGACTCCCAAGGTCAAAGCTTTGGCAAAGGCACTACTGGATGGAGGCTTTCAAGCCACTGAATCTGGACAGGTACCTCGTTCAGATTGGCTCAGAGAGTTCAGAGAGACCTGAAAGAAATGGCTGAGAAGAAGTGGGGAATGCCACAAGGATTCCTTTGGTGGATAGTACTTTAGTATCACGGATGCGGAGTTTGTGAGGACGCACGGTTTTGCAGGAGCAGCACGGACAGATTGTTGCAATAGAACTCCATAAGATGGTCTGGTTGGTTTTCTATGTTTTCTCAATTTTCCACGCAACAATTTGTTCTGCAGCTTGTTGTGTGCACCTGATTTTGCAGGCCAGACCTGAATCCTGAATGTGATATACGGATATATATATATGATATATGATATATTACTGCATATAGATTTAGAGGCTGGATCTGGAACAGGTTTGCTGACCTTTTTGCGTGAAACCATGTCAGATAACATTTTCCATGCTCTTCCATGCCCAACGTTGCAGCAAATACACCAACATGGTGGGGTCATCCATGGTCATCCCCCTCCCCAACAGGCGGGGATGTGACAAGATGCATTTGGACCAGGTCAGTTTGGGTGAAGGAAGCATCCAACTTCCACAACAGTTCTGCAAGGCACAGTGTGTTTGTGATATAAGTTAAGATTTTGGTGATACTTCACAACATTTCACAAATGTATATATCCATGAAGTGTGTTGCCAGATTTGCCAGACTATGGCCACAATGGAGTCAATCTCCGAGGCGCTGTTCCAACTGGCAAACAATGAGCTGCTCGCCGCAACTCATTGCGTGTTTGTTTTTTTTGGCCGTTTTTGGCCCTTTGTTTGGCAATGCTACCGGACATCTGACGCGCTTCTGGTGAATTTCAAACTGTTTTGGTTCCGCTGGGATGTTTGTGGACATGATAGATATGATAGACTACATGGAAGGCGGCGTTTGATTGCTATTTGTTTGCAATTCCAGCAGTGCATAGTAGCCGTGTGTTCTTCATGGGTTGGATGAAAAGATGTGCGATCATGAACAGCACACGGCTAGAAAGCCATAGGTCATAGGTCGCACATCCTGTTCTTCGCTTCCGACGCCGAGTTTTGACTCGCTTCCAACGCCGGAAACGGTTTCGCTCCCTACTCCGCGTGCCCCTGCATCTGCACCTGCATCTGCATCTGCATCATCATCATCATCATCATCATCATCATCATCATCATCATCATCATCATCATCATCATCATCATCATCATATATCATCATCATCATCATCATCATCATCATCATCATCCCTCATCATCATCACCAGCATCACCATCATCATCATCATCATCACCAGCATCATCATCATCATCATCATCATCATCATCATCATCATCACTATCATCATCATCATCATCATCCTCCTCATCCTCATCCTTATCCTCATCATCATCATCCTCCTCATCATCATCATCACCATCATCATCATCATCACCATCATCCTAATCACCATCGTCATCATATGTTTCTTCGTATTCTTACATTAAGTGCAAGAACATACAAATCCTAAAGGTGTCATGTCCCCTGTCACATTACTCGCAACAACATAAAAATAAACTAAAGGTGCCGTGGCTCTGCTTACATTAAGTACAACAACATATGAACCCCAAAGGTGGCGTGGCTCCTCTTACATTAAGCGCAGCAACATATGAACCCTAAAGGTGGCGTGGCTCCTCTTACATTAAGTGTAATAACATATGAACCCTAAAGGTGTCTTGGCTCTTCTTACATTAAGTTCCACAAAATATAATCCCTAAAGGTGTCGTGGCCCTTCTTACATTACGTGCAACAACATATAAAATATAAATCCTAAAGGTGTCGTGTCTCTTCTTGCATTAAGTGCAACAACATATAAACCCTAAAGGTGTCGTGTCTCTTCTTGCATTAAGTGTAACAACATATAAACCCTAAAGGTGTTTTGGCTCTTCTTACGTGCAACAACATATAGACCCTAAACCTGTTGTTTTTTTTTACATTAACTGCAACATATAAAGGTTTGTGTGTGTGGCTTGGCTGAATTTTCTTTGTGTGTATGGCTGAGTATATTCTGTGTGTGTGGCTGAGATAGATTTGTGTGCTTGGCTGTCCTGGACCTGTGTGCCTGGCTGAGTTGATTCTGTGTGCGTGGCTGAGTTTGTTCTGCGTGCGTGGCTGAGTTTTGGCTGCGTGCGCCGCTGAATGCGATCTGTGTGCGTGGCTGAGTCGTTTACCACCCTAAATGGCTGATGCCAGTAATTATGTAAGTAGAAGGATTCCTCCCCAGTCTCCCAAACAAACTCCAAGGTGTTGTGGTGTGGATTGGTGTGGTAAGTATTGAAATTGTCTCGCTACCGACGCCGAAACCTGCTTTTTGCGCTGGAAGTGAGTTACTTTTGGGCGTTGGGAGTGAGTTCTCTGGGTGTTGGAAGTGCGACGGTGTTGAAAGTGAGTCGAAACTGGCTGTTGGAAGTGAGGGGTTAACCATTCTGGACCTGGTTTTTTCTCATCCATTGCCCTTGGATGTCCTTGGTATCATCATGGTTCAGCTAATTTCAGCTCTGAATACATTGCTATTACAGCTGTGACGAATCATTTACAGCATGATCCTATTGCGTTGTTTCCTGAGGTTGCGGGGCCTGCCAGCATCAGAGATCTTGGACGCATCAGCCAATCTCATCATGCTGTAGCTGATATCCATCGCTCTTCTAGCTCTCATTGCATCCAATCGGAAAGCAGCTTTCTTTGCGCACTTTGAAACTCAAGGACTCCTGGCTCGCTTACATGAATGTTTTGCATTGTTGCCCAAGGAGTCCTTGTCAAGGGGTACATTATATATCATTATATACTATATATATTTAATATACATAGTATTTGTGGGTGTTTTGACGCATTTGCTACCCTCCTGTCTCCCAATGATTTGCAGCACTGACTAGGCCACCTCATGCGGGTGCCCAATGAGACAGAGCGGGGAAGCTGCGCTGGTCATCGAATGCCACTAGTGAACGTTCTGCGTGCATTTGCAGACGGGCAATTTGCCGGAAGGTGTTCGACTGCCAAACTCCACTACACGTCTCACATGATCACATACAGTCTATATAGATCTATATAGACGAATTCTGTTCCAGGGACCCGACGGCGAGCTTTGCCGGCTGCGCACAGTTCAGAGATTAAAACGCAAGGGGAAGCGGGAAGCAGTGTTGGCAGATGTTTGCAGGAAACTGTACAAGAAAGCTTCAATGCAATGCTGTGTAAAACATCCAAGAGATATGGTAATACTTTGTGTTGGCTCCGTTAGTATAGCTAATGGCTGCACAAACTTAAAGTGGCATAAGTGGCAGAATGGAGATTTCTGAAGCAGAACCAGGCAAAGAGTTTTGAGTCCCAAGCTAGGTCAACATCATTGCCTTTATCTCCCTTCAGTATCTTCATTTGGCAACAGATGCACCTTTGCATATCATGGCCATGAATCCCGGAGCGCGTCAAGAACATTCAAGAACGATGTTCAATACAATATGTTCAAAACTATTGTGATATATGATATGTAGGTTGTTTTTTCTTTTTTTTATTTATTTTTGGTTAAACTGTGTGCATAATTACAAGTATTTATGTACCATTTGTTTGCACGTTTGTCTCTGTAATAATTACGACGTAGCTATTTGCACTATCCAATGAAAATAAGAAGTGCAGAGAGAGATTTCGGACAGATTATAGGCCCCCGATCTTTTTCATGTTTGCAGTCTTTGCAGGTGGGCACAATGGAGAAGAGGCTGGAATCCAGATTGAACATCCGGACTTGGTCTATTTCAATGCATGTTCCAGAGTCGTCGTTTTGGTGCCTGCAGTTGCAACACATTTTTTCCATATCCTTCATGACAGAGGCTTGTATTGTACAAATTAAATATATGTTCATGTCCTTGTTCACACATTTCACACCCCTAGAAACATCAGTTTGGACTTTAGATATGTTGACGAGTTTTTTCCGATTTTGTAGTGGAAACCCAACCCGGACATAGAATTATGTTTGCTCAGACCGGCTGCAACGTCAAGACTTGCAAGACCAACATGTTCAGTTGTCGTGTCGTTTGTCACTACTCAATCTTCCTGGTGATAGAGTAGTGAGTATGCTTGGATGCATCAGAAACTTGTTGGTTGAACACGTCAAAGTTCAGAAGTTTCCGCATAGATTGGGAATGGACAAAGATAGACCAAGATGGACAGCCACCAAGCACCGAGCCATACCAAGACCGTAGCCGTGTCCAGGTCGAGAAGTTCTGGCTCGCTGCACAGGATGTGGCCATTGCCACCCGGCGCCATCAGGGCCACTCCCCTGCTCCAGAGCTCTTGAGGTGCGCTGCAATGTGAACCGTATACTGACTTGGAGGAAGGACTATTTTTTGTGATTTGCCAGATTAGTTTCCCATCATGGTGTCTGATATTGATACCATCAGGTTGTCGAACCATTGGATGCATTCAGGGCGATTGATAGGGAAGTACTGTAATTAGCAAAATCCACGGCAATGTGTGCAGCCGCGGGTTATAGCCCATGCGCCATGCAAGCTCGATCTTCAGGCTATCCGAGGCAGCACGTCAGTTTCAGGGTTCTCTCAGTGGACTCTACGGAAAGGAGAGGCTTCAAGTTTTTGCCCACTGGGTCTCTTAGAACTTGTTACGCATAGATATGCTTGTAGATGCTTGTAGCTCGGGTAGCATGGCCTGGTCGCCCTGGCCCATTTTGTCGACCTAAAGGAGTTGGAACTATTGCGCCACGTGTCCGGAAGCCAAGGTTTCAGTATTTAAAACGAGATCTCATTAATTACTGTAATTATATTATATATATATATATAATATAATTATACTGTAAGTATTGTTACTGTAATTGATGATTTCAATTCAGAAATTAATTGAGAATTAGAGGTCGGAACAGCTCCAATGTTGATCACGCTGTGCTGCAGCTGTGCAGTGGACTGGACTCACGGAGGCGGACAAAATAAAAGTATCAAGTGATGCAGTGCTGGGCAAAAATATGAAACCACGGCAATTATACTTAAACATATTTAAAAAACTATAAACAAAATTAATGTGGCGAAGTCACGAAGAATCCCCGTTGCAATCACGTATGCTTTCCCGCTCTTGCTTAGGGTTTGCATGATCTCGCAGGCTGTTGTCGCTTGAGTTGGACTAAGGATCCTCAATGCTCAACCAAATGCAAGGAGCTCAGCACAGTAAAGCATCTCGGAACCAAATGGGATTTGAGGTGAATGCAATCAGCCAGATGTCTTGCGTTCATTTGTGCTGGTGTAAAGATTCGTATTTTTTTGAAGTGAAGCTTCCAACGTGACCTGACAACAATCTAAACACATGACATGTTGGCGCTCAACTAGTCAGAAGACGCACATAGACATGGATACACATATAGTCAGGTCGTCCTGGCAGGACCTCCAAACAATTACACGTCCAAAATACAGAATTTAGATCACATTGATCATATCTCAACTTTGACAGCCAACTCAATGGCATTTGTCAACTTAACGTTGATGTGCTCCATGTCAGGATAAATCAAGGTAGTGCCACTGGATGCTGCATCCATTGGGTTCTTGGCTCAAGCCAGAAAGAAGGAAAGAGTGGCGCAGCAGCGCAGCAGGTGGGGTGTCCCTGTCAGCCACCAGGCTGATTGGACGGGATTCTTGTTTGAGGCTGCTCAAAAATGTGGTTTCCAGTATTTTAATGTATTTTACACATTTTTAATCATTTTTGCACCAAGGCGACTTTGCATTATTTTGCTTTACTAGTCGTCAACATGCTGCCTAGACTAGAGCAAGGGAAGCTCAGAAGAACAATAATGAACAACTGAAATTGGAAATTGGTACACCAATGATGTGAAGTCTGTACTGTGCCGGTCGAATCCGCTGCTAAAAGCGATCCTCTTGTTTCCGTTGCAGTGGTGCAGGGTCAGGCAATTGGGCAGAAATGCTTGGCCTTCGAAAAGGCACCCGCACTGTGAAAGTGATAAATTTGAACTCGGCTAAGACTCCTGAGATGCAAATGAATGACATAAACACATACACCATCATAAACCCATATGGACCATAAACGAAGAAACCAAAAAAACATAAAACAAAAAGTTTTTTGAATATGTTTAAAGACATGTTTGAGTATATTTGAGTTGAGCGATGCCAACAGTGATCCCGACAGGCCTGTGGACTAAGAGATCAGATAGAATCAAAGCATTTCAATGCATTTCATAGAATTTCAATGCCAAGGTGCAATCTCTGCATGCTTGCTGCCACTATGCACCAGACAATGTCCCCCGATTCCGTTGTAACATATTGATACTGTAATATATTGTAACACATTGTGACAGGCATAACAATATACCCGAATTATATACTTTTACTCGTAATTATTGCTTAATTACTGTATATCATCGCTCCCAGTTTTTGTTTCACGGGTCCTTGCGATTTAATTGCCGGCGTGGCTCAAGAAAGGAAGCTTTAGATCCTATAAATTCTATGCCTACCAGCTTGCAGCATAGATTTTAAGCGACAAGCTATACGGCAGCCGCTGCATCATGTATGCAGCTTGGCTACTTAAGGAATTTGTGAAGAGGCAATGTTGACCTGATTGATGCAGCTTTCACAGGATTCGCATCCTAGCCTTTGGATTTTCCGGACAACTGGCTCAGCCACTATGTAACTGTTTGGAGGCCCACCCGCCCTTCGTGTCCAAAGCGCAGAGAAAGGTGTCAATACCTAGCACATGCAAGTGCTACTCTGTATTGTGCAATGATTGTCCGGAGACGCATTCAGAATGGTTTAGGGCCTAGGGGAAGCATTTTGATTTGTGGCCAGATATTTGGCTGTTTTGGACTTGAGCTTGCTAACTAGCTAGGGCATACTTGTTTGGTTGATTTTGGCATTGGTCGGCTTCAGCATCAAAATCTATTCGAGGTAAGCGTTGCGTTTCAGCAGCCCCGGCTTCCGCGAGTCACAGTGCAGGCAGATGCACGGCAATTGTACACCTTTTGCTTGTCAATTGGTGTCAGTGGATGTCAGTGGTATATTGTGATATATTGTTGAATCTGTCTAGGATCTTGTGTGCAACAAATATTGGTCGTTTCTTCTTTTGTTGTCATTAACAACTGTCGTAAATCTTTATACATGGCTAGCAGCTAGTATGTTTTACATGCTGCGCTTGCGTTTAAAGGTCTGTGGCTTCGTTCAGCGGGATGTAGTTCTTAGCTTTTAGTAAGGACTAGGATTTTCACTTGCATCCCTGACACGATTCCAGAGGCGCAAGCTCGTGCATGTATCGGTTGAGCTTTCCTCAGAGATGTGATTTTCACATACGTATTTTCACAATTTGACTTTGCTACTGGTAAAAATGTTGGGCATTGTTGGGTAGTTAAGCAAACCTCAGAGGTTGCCTAGATATTCAGGTTTGCTGCACCAATTCGGCGGGGATCAGTCACATTCCTTCGCACTTTCTTCAGCATCAGTGAAGGATAACCAAAGTGCGAAAGCTGCAAGCCCGCCCTTGCTGCGACAGCATGAGCGCTTTTGGCACTGGGCATCTTGCCCAGGCATTCAGCAGAGAGAATCTCAGTTTCCAAATGTTTCTATTTTGTGGATGGAGGTGATGGAGGGGGTTCCCATTTCCTTTGTTGGCCTTGTTACAATCATCATGGCATCACTGATGTGTACATATGTGTACGATTCAGTAGCATCATGGTTACCACATGTTACCACACATTCAGGTCTTGCGGTAGTTCCAGAGCACCCAGGTTCCGACGTGTTCCTCTCTATTTGTGGCAATGTATGGCGCTTCGGCGCGTCGACTTCAGAGGCTCACTGTTGCTGAAAAGCACAATATGGGAACACATGATGGGTTGTTCGAATACCTCATTTGAGGATATCTGAGGCAGTATATATAATAATATATACACACATCGCACACACACACACACATATATATATATATATAATATAGATTTGCCTAGATCTACCCCGAATATATCGGACATTAATCATCGAATCATATGTGTGTTTCATGTGTATGTGTGCACAAATATTGTAATTATCTTGCGGACATCAAAAAATAAACAGCCAAGTATTAGCGAACACAGTTGCCATGTGAAAACACAAATTAGTCTAGCAATTGCAGGATTGGAGTGGGTCGGCAGTATTCGTCAGTAGCCAATTTTGTACCTCTCCAGAATTTGGCAAATGCTTTTTTTGTTCAATGAGTCTGGATTTTTTGAATTGCCTTTATACATCGAGGAGATTTTGCTGAGGATCTGTCCAGAAACTGTTGCATGGGGGATGCGCGTATGCCTGACACAGATGGCTGCCCGCCGCACAGCTGGGAGGACAACTCGACGAGCTGACGATCTCGGTTACGGCCGAGAGGATTTGGGCGAGGGCGGCTCTGATGAAGCAGGGCGATATTCTTGGACCAGGAACGGACCCTCAGCTTCCGTATGATTTTGTACTAGTACGATTGTGAAAGCACGTCTAAATCTTGCACCCTGTCCACATCTGGCACCAGGGGCCACAAGCTGCACTGGCTACAACCAATGAAGCAGATCTTAGTATCTGGATGTATCTGATGAAATGTTGTGCAAGCAGAAAGATGCCCTTAAATGCTACATGCATTCAACAGGAAGCATAGAAAATGAAAGCTCGCAATAATAGCAACACAGTCACAGTAGGCCACAAGACATGCATCCAATGGGTTTGGAATGCTTAAGCATCGGCATTTGACCCGTTTGCACCACTTCTAGCCTTCTATATAGCCTACTTCTTTTCTTTTCCGCTGCTACGATGCGTGAGCATGGCAACACACTGTTCATAAAGAATGTATCAAAATATGTTTTTTTGCAGTGTGCAGATCCAAGGAATGGAAATTCTGGTGACGGCCGCAGTTGGTCCCAACACTACCAAAAAGGACATCTCCGCATCGTTCGCCATGCGTCAGGCGTGACAGAACTGCAGCAGATGGATTTACGACGAGTTGGAATTGGACATAGATCATGTTGAATGTGGAGTGTAAGTGCACTTGGTTGGCAACATGATGGGACATGTATCACAGGTGTGTATAATATGCAGTTTGCCACAGTGACAATATGTGGTATGTATGAGCATGATAATGTGTTTTAATAATAATTAATAATAATAATAACAATAATAATAATATGTATATATATATATTATATAAATGATAATATCTATATATATATATATGTATATGTATATATATATATATGTATATGTATATATATAGGTAAATAAACACATATTATGCATGCATATTGTAATATATTATCATGGTTATAATGCTGGTGGATGCTTCGTGGTTCGGATCATGTGCTTGAATCGCAGTTATGCAAGTTGTCGTCCCAAGGATAACTGCAGATAGCTTCCAAGCGTTGTCGTTGGTTGTTTTGCGTTGCTTTACTGCTGAACATTGCTGAATCATTGCCGAATGATGCTAGGCTATGCTAAATTTATCTAAATTTACTAAATGATGCTGACTGGAGGGAAAGGACCTTGCTGCAGTGTGTGCTTGGCCCTGAAAGGTTTCAATCGCTGTTGAAGGCGAAGTCCTTTTTGACGGGATCCCAGGATGCGAGCTGGACGTGGACGAGTGCTTTTGGGAGATCGATGAGGACAGTCCAGAAAACGGATGTTGTTGGAGACACACGCATCAAGGGTTTGGGGACTTTGTTTGCACATGTTTGCACCTCATCATGAAGAGTGTCCGAGTGTCCAATCATGTCCAATCCATCAAAGCGCTCTCGCAGTCACTTGCGATATCAAAAGGAAATAGGCGTCGACAGTTTGGATAATTACGATTCTCCCCGATATCAAGTTAGAGAACATCGTAAGTTCATAGAGCCACATACTGTTAGAGGATGCAAGGTGTAGAGTGAACATGTGCGTTTGTGTGCGTATGGGAGTACGTGTGTCCAGTATGTATCAATGTATACATGCATGTAATGTACAATGACTCAATGACACTGTATGGATATGTATGAAAATTGTTTAATGTGTACACATGCCGATGGAGAGAGAGTATACATGCGAGCATGCGCGTTCGACTATGGTCACTTTCACATACTTTCACAACCATATTTAATTGTTATCATTTTCATCAATTGTCCGCCCCACAGGGGGTTGGAGGGTTCAATTTGTCGAAAATGCGAACAAAACGGCACGGGGAAGGCTTTCTTGATTTTTGTTGATGTTGCAGTTCTCTTGCGGATTCTTGCGGAGGGATGAATCTATTTAGTTCTTTTAGTGTGGGACGTGCGCAGGGTGGGCAGAATGGGCGCTAGCCAAACTCTTACTAGCGCCAGTGCAAGTTCCGGGGACATGCGGAGCAAATACAGTAAACATGGGTAAACCGCGTTGCTAGAGCCACAGACGACTATAAACATGGGCCAATATGGGCAAAGTTGCAGGGGTCACCGGCCATTTCTCTGCCAGGATGATGATGGAAACAAGAAGCTGGTGATACACTTAGCCAAAAGAGGCGTTACTTCACGGTGGCCTGAGACTCTGTTGAAGAATTGATCCATTGATCATCATTGATCCTTGAACTTGAGGATGTCCAAACAATGTTGTTGCTCCAAGAAAGGGCCCTTTGTTGTGTTCTCACGGACGGGCATGATGAGTGCATAGAGTATTTGTGGGAGGCCATATTGGCGAGACTCCCACATTTTCAGCCGGAATGGCATTTCGGGATAGGCCAGAGTCTTGCCAGTATGACATGTTCATCCCTGTTCTGAGAAGATATGTGAACAATTGTGAACAGTACATTTATATAAGATTACATATGTGTTTACAACAATTGCATTATATTTGTATATGGACAGAAACCTCAGCCACATCTTTCCTTGGTTTCAAGCGAGCTCAAAGATTCAAGCTCGCGCAGACGCGCCCAATCAAGCTGGAAAAAACCAGGGCGTTGAAGTTGGAACGTTAGGGACTTGCATGAACTGCTGGAAGCTCTGGATATGTTTGGCCTGCATCCGTGCAAGGGCTACTACTACTACTACTACGACTACTACTACTACTGCTGCTACTACTACTACTGGTCTACTTTTCTACTTTTCTTAGCAGAAGTCCCTTTCGTCAGGGACATTTTCGTTTTCCGCATAGTCGGACCAACACATTTAGAGCAGACTGAAGACGTGGAAGATGCGGTCTCAGGCAGTGCACGCCGACGTGACCAAGCACCTCAAGATGCTGATGCAGCGATGGCCTGGAACCAAGCTGAACGAAGACTCAAATTCTATTGACGATATATATATATACTTGTTGAAAAGATATATGTATTGATTACTGATTGAACGTACTTATTATTGAAATACTTATTGAATATCTAATTATTGAATTTACTTATTGAATGTACTTATCGAAATTACTGATTGAATCTACTTCTTGAATGTATTCATTGAATATCCCAATATACTGCTCACAGCAATAGCTGTTTGGCGTTTCAGGAGGTTCAATTTGTTTCTCTATATACTGATCATGCAATATACTTATTGGATTGCTGAATATATTTCTTGAATTTACATGAATTTACTGCTTGAATTTACTTCTTGAACATACTTATTGACTATACTTACTGAATATACTGTCTTTAAATATACTCTGGTTTTAATATACTCTCTTTGCATACACTCTCTTCAAATATACTGTCTTTGAAGATATACTCACTTTGAATATACACTATATATATGTATATATACATTGATTGAATATATTTTCTTCGAATATACCCTCTTTGAATTTTGAATATACACTCTCTCAATATACTCTCTTTGAATATACACTCTTCGAATCTCTTGGAATTAACACTCTTTAAATATACACTCTTTGAACATACACTCTTTGAATTTACTATCTTTAAATATTCTCTCTTCAAATATACGCGTACTCTCTTTGAATATGCTCTCTTTGAATGTACACTTTTTGAATATCGAATATACTCTCTTTGAATGTAGGCTCTTTGAATATACACTCTCTGAATATGCACCGGTTTGAACTTACACTCTTTCAATTTACACTCTGTGAATTTACACCTGTTTGAGTATAAACTCTTCGAATATACACCAGTTTGAATTTACAATACGCCCTTTCAATTTACACTGAATATGTTCATTGAATTCACACTGTTTGAATACATTTATATATTGGTTTCACTTATTGAATTTACTTATTGAATATACTTTTTGAATACTGATTAACTTTGTTTGGACGTGCGGTTTGGCAGGTCGGACTGACCTGTAACTCTGAAATTGGCTGAATTGCTCTTGTTTTTTGCTTCCTAGTCTTGATGTGTGATATTGAAATTCTTTGCGCTGCAATTGCTGTGAATGCGTGAACTGTTGGACCTTGTTGAGTTGCGAGGGATCCGAAGACACGGCTATGGGTCCTGCCGAGTGACTGGACCTAGTTTGGGGCGGTTGTCACACAGGTACATTTGCCATTGGATTGAGCTGATGATATGAAAATATGATTCACATATAAATGCGCGTGAATTGTTTAGTGCATATGTAAAAATAGAATCTATCGACCCTTGATTTGAAATATGTGAAACACGAGAGAGAGAGAGAGAGATGCCTTTGTTTCGGAGCTCAAGAATCCAATAAAGCAGTTTGCTAATCAAAACACATCAGGATCCCATCATTATCCACTGTCATTTTTCTACACTTCATGCAGTTTGTGTCCTAAGTGGGTTGGCTGGATCAGCGCACGGAAGGAGAGGCATCTTGATTAATAAAAATGTTTGCAGGGATGGCAACAATCATCCATGTTTCTCCCCCAATGTGATGCCACATGGAAGTGCAATAACCCACAATAACATACAATAACCCTGTCAAGTTCTTTGTGAAGTTTTGCTGGTTCTTGGATCAATTTGCATCTGAGGCTCGCAGAGGATGATGTGCCTTGGCCAAAGGGACCGCCTCGGTATCCCAGGAGACCCAGCCGTTCCATTAAGAATAGGAATTCTGAATGTGTAACTGAACATAACTGACTATAGTCAACATTAATATGATTAATCAACCTGTAACATCCTGTAACCCACTCTTTCATTTGCATGAAAAGGGCAGTGGAACAGTTCTTCACTTACATTACATTTGGTCTAGGAATGTCTTAGCTGCAGATCACAGGCAACGCAATCTATCGTGCATCGCTGGATGTTGCAGCTGTGTTTTTTTTGGTGCAGTGAGTAAGATGAATTGCCAATAAATATGGTGGGATTCCATCGGGTCCCCGGGCTTGGAGCACTTGTGAAAAGTGCACAAAGCAGCTGCTGGAGGTGCAATGGTTTATCCAAGCTCTATGGGATTCAAGCAGGGTGTGACGGGTGTGACTTAAGGTTCCAATTCCAGGGTTGCCCCAACCTTACACGGATAGATTACCAGCCACAAGCGGGGGTTAATTTATGTACATTTATACAAAGATTAATAGAAAAACAAATATGGTTTTTTATGTGTTTATTACATTCATTTCATGACCCAAATTTCCCTTGCGGCCAAAGACTTGGAGCAACCATGAATTCAGCCATAGCGATGCATTTACATGCATTTACTGTGTATTCAGTCGCTTTGAACGGTAGGTCAAGCATTTTACACTGTCATTTGGTACTTCTCTCATTTGCCCCGTCACGCTCGCGTCAGCCCGGCAAATCCAAAACAGCATAAAACAGCTTTATATATATATAATACATATGTGGAGAGCATGCCCCATTGCAAGTTTGCTAGGTCTTGATTAGGTCTCAGAGCTGATACCATGAAAACAGGCCCATGCAGCAGCTCTAATGCTGCCAATTTTGTAAAAGGAAGTTGAGAGGAGGATACTTGCTTTGTGCTTGAGGAAGACGTCGCCTTTGAAGCCTTGCTGGAGAAACGAGTCCATCAGGACTACGACAAGGACAGCAGCATGCAACGGCCATTACACCGCCTGAGGATTTCACACAGATATTCATGATATTCATGGGCGTTCTGAAATGTTCTGAGAGATCATGCTGAGATTCTGCATGTGGATTCGTGATTGGGCATAAAAAAGCCGCCAGTTCGCTGGACCCCCATCAATTTTCACTGGTCGAGCTTTGAGAGATTGTGGACACGCCGCGCTTACACATTCCCGGGGTCGCGCCTCCATTTCCTGCCTCTTTCTTGTGACCGGAATTGGCTCTTTCTTGTGATTTTGTGTCTGCATAGTGCCCGGACGAAGCTTTAGGCTTTTGGATCACTTAGCCCATCGTTCGTAGAGGATTATGGTCCAAACGGTCCTTCCTGTACCACAATAGATGCGCTTGTGATCTGGTGGTAGGTCTAACTACTGCATACTACTGCTACTGCGCGATCCTACTAGTTTACTGTAATCTATTTTACTTATTGTAGGGGTTTTTGTCCTATCGCATGGTGAACCAAACTATGGTGACAGGACTTTGGGGATGATTTCGACCTTGACGACGTGTAGTGAAGAAAGGAGATTGGAAACTGTGATGAGAGGCGAATTCGGTGTACAATGTACGCTTAAGAGCCATTTGATGGTGACGTGCTCCAAGGCAGGGATTGCAGGTGTTTCGTGTTTGCAAAGGTGATGCGGCAGATTTCCTTACAGACCGCCGTGCGCGAAGAGTCTGCCCGAGAAAATAACCTCAGTGAAATGTGCACTCATGCATCCAAAATTCGCATTGGCAGTGGAACAGCCCAATTGACTGAGAGCAGTTCATCACAAAGTTGGTCCTAGAGGGTTGGAAATGATTGGAAGACTAGCAAGCAAATATGAGAAGCGAGCAGACAATACCCAGCATTCACTCATGGAAGAAGCTGGGTGTTGAGCTACGACTGCCGAGGATTTGGTTTCAATATGCGCGGCGATGGCCAGGGTCCAAGAGTGGTTGTTCCTCATGAGTTTTCAGCTGAAAGATTGTGCAATCTACATCAAACTACAGTATTCTCAAATACATTAACAAATATTCAGAGTCGCGGACAGGATGAACTTTGCAGTCCCATTGTGCATCTTTGACTCCTTCCTTCTGTTCAATTCTTGACATTGTGTGCAATTTTCGAGCTGTGTCCAGCTGCTCAGGAAAACTTCGGCACTGATGTTCTTCAAGGCCTTCACGCGGTGGAGCCATTTAGTGTAGCTGAGCTTCCTCGCAGTGTTTCTGCGGTGTTTCTCATGTTTCTCATTCAAAGCCTGGCCGCACTAACTCGGTCCCAACAAGAGTTTGCGGAGACATTTGCATGAAGGAGAGCATGTAAATGGGCGGTGGTTGAAGCTTGCTGCTGGCGAAAAAGCCGAGGCGTGGAGACTTTCAAGAATAAAATCATTGTGCATCATTGCACATGGTTGAAAAAGGTTGAAAATGGTATCATATGTTTGATGATTTTTGCATCTAATCACGGTACATCACGGTACTATGTACTATAGTAGGTTCTGGCTCAGAGTTTCTGCAAAGTTGCAGTAAAGATCACTAAAGGCGTTCATTTCCCTTGAACAAAAATGCATCCGACCCCGAAGGTGTTGGCGTCGGCAATGAAGAGTTCGCCTAACAGGACGGTACGGAAACCAAGTAATGTCAGGTGCCAGGTCAACCTACATGGCTTGTTGTCCACTGGCTTTAGCAGAACTGCCTTGAGCCCGCAGGATTTGTTGAGATATGTTATTCCCATGCGTGCTTGGCCATAGTTTCCGTAGTTGAGACCTCCGTGTTCGTTGTCTATCCATGGCCATCGGCTTCTCAGTTATTCCAATATGCTTGCAGGCCATGTTTGCGTGTAAAATTCGACAGGGGGTTGGTGCCTGGCTCCCTCATTGCACATGTAAGAGTATAATCAGGTTTTGGAGCTTGGTACCTACTGCGGCTATTCAGCAATGGTGTGACTTGGCACAACGATTTTCTCTGCCGTGGCAGCTGGAAAGATCTTGACGCCCTTTTCGGGCCCCATAGCAACAGATATGTGCAGTGACCTGAGGAAAGTAATCAGGGATCAGTAGGATGCCTGAAATTGTCTCAAAGTGCTTGGACGTGTTCTCTAGTCAAGATTACTGTACTCTTGCCGTGGCCATCCCATTCTTGTGGAGAGTCCTGCGTTGTACAATATACGAGTAGCCTGGATGAAAAAACAATGAGGATTGTCAGACACTACCTGCAACAAAAATGGCACCGACATAACAAACATGGCAGCAAACTGATCTGCCCAGGATTTGCCAGGTGGGTGCAAGGGGTCTGAAGTTCTTGCCGCAGACAGTGTTGCAAAGCTCAATATCACAGATCCCTCAAGGGTCCGTACGGATTTCTTTAGGTTCCATTGGGCAGAATCTCTCTTGCAAGTTCCAACGTGGATGCATTTGCTGTTTTGTTCAAGTACAACTCTCGCTCTCAATCAGCAGTTTTCTTATCAGATGTACGGAACAACTTGCTCTGCAATGTTTGCTAGTCTTTGGCTTGCATTGTGCATATGTGCATACCTTTGTCGTGTGTTTTCTCAGTCCTCATGACCTCAGTCTGTGGTATGTCAGTAGCTTGGTTTTGAAGCCCGCCTCGCTCGGGAGGCCGTTGCAGATGTTTCGGCGCGCCTGCCATTTTGACGGGCTTGGGGCAGTGCAAGCAGCACAAGGTTTTTTCAATCGTTTTCACAAGAAAGAAAGGCTACAGTCGTTTCTCGAGACATCCGGTGATTGCGCAGTCTTTTCCAATCAGTTGGCACGACCTATACATAGGGGACCACCGCACATAAAAGCATGGACTTGATTGCAGTCGAAGACTTACATGGGAAACATCACTCCGCATATTGGTCACTTTGTTGATCAATGTTTGAATGTTGATGACTGTTGATGACAAGTTGTTAATGTTTATGTTTCCAGTGTCAAAATTGACCGGAAATGATCGAACAAGATCGAGCAACCTAGAGATTCTGCTGGCAAGATCACCACTGTCGAGAATGACCCGGTGCATGCAATTATAGTGTGGGTTCTCAATACAAATCTGTGCGTCGAAGATTCCTGCACAGCTCTTGACGTTCGCCCAGGAGCTGGAAAACATTGCTTGGCTCAGCATGAACTAGCTCTGATTATTTTTGACCTCGTTTCTTGAATTCTTGACTCGTCCTCATCCAACTCCATCATTGATACATCATGGATTTCAGAATTACGATAAGATTTGCCAAGGCAACGAACATTTTGGCTTTCGCGGGCGTGTCCCAGAAAGTCAAGGTGCACTCACTTGGGAAGACCGTAAACGAGGTGTGTTTTGTTTTGTCGACACATGCAGGCCTAAGGCTTAATAGCTATCGTGACCAGCAATGACCAACAACGACCAGCATGCATTTTGTATGTAAACGTAAACGCTGATGATGGTTTGGAGCCAAGAAGATTGTAGAGGGCTGCTGCCAGAGTTTTTTTTAACATTTTGGAACCCCATTCCTCATTCTGGGTGGTACTATGCTCAACGTTGGTCGAAGGTTCTTATCGGACACAGTTTGTCTTTATTACCACGACTGGCGGCCAACATGAATGAGCGATTTGGAGGAGTCAGGGGCTCAGATGAGAAAGGGATGTAAAATAATGTAAATAGTTTCATTCATGCTTTGCATTGCTTTGCAAGCGCACCTTTTTCAAAGGTGTTTTATTGGAGGCAGACGTGAAATAGGAAAGATAGGAAAATCTGCAAGAAATCAGTGCGACAGCACGCGAAAGCGGGTGTCAAGAATTCACGGAGCGCAGTGCTTCTTTGTGGAGTGATGACTGTCGATGTATCTTATGTCGGTCCACATGGGTTCAGATGATGGTGTCCAAGCGGAGTCCGCCTGCAGAGTTGATCCACGGCAATAAGATTCCAACACTAATTAGGATAATTAGGTGCTAGTAGCATCTAGTAGCTCTGTTTGCATGCGATGCATGGTTCAGATTGGTTCAGGTTTTCACTGATACCCGTGGTTCGCGTTACGTTGCGAACTCAGCAGTCCTGTTGCATTGTAATTAGTTGGGTTCAATATGTCATTTCCAGGAGGCGTCAATGCTGCTGAATTTGCGCCCAGTCATCCTAGTTATAGTTTTTAGATGTTTTTAGTTTTGATAGCTCTTCAGGTGTCCCAAGCTTGACACTAGAACATAAAATATCTCTCATGATCTTCCATGTCAAGCTGACAAGCACCTAGGATCAAGAGCTCATGATGTTGATTCAGCACGGGCTTCTGGAGCTTGATACCTGGGCAAATCCGTGTCGCATCGGATCGCCATGAAGGTGTTCAACTGCCTTCCAATGCCTTCCATGTTCAATTCAATCCTTCGACAGATGTTCACAGCAATGCTGGCAGTGTCCTTTGCATTCGTGATAAATTGGCTGCGGTATGTTAGGTCATGTTATGTCATCTCGCTTACCTGGCATGAATACTTTGGCACATCTTTGGCACTGCTCAATGAATCTCAATGACACATTCCCTTCGTGGCAGCAATTTCTCATTTATGGTCAGCAGAAGTGGTTGAGGCCAAAAGCGGTGATTGTGGCTGACAATGTCCTGAAGCCCGGCACTCCCCTCTATTTATGGTTAATTACAAGGCGCGGACATCCTTGCACGTCCCATATGCAAAACTGGATCAGTACGTACTCACCCGAGGTTGCAAGATCATGAGATATCATGAGACCATGCCAAACTGTGAACCAGAGTGTTTGAACATATTGATGCTTGGGCCACATTCTATCCTGATTCTTTTTGATCACAATCTATTAACATTTCCAACACATGTTTTGGTTCCAAATCATCAGTGTGAAAGGGAACACTGTACTCGTAAATGAACAACGCGATGTTTTTGGTTTGAAGCGCTTGCACCTACACCTTCCAGGCGTAAGATGTCACAAGCACCTCAGGGTGCACTTTAGCATGTTCCAGAATGTTCTAAAGACACTTAAGGACTGCAAGAGTGCTCCCACATGCTCCCACAAGCCTTGAAGCGCTTACGCCTTCGCGGCCTCAGCACGGCAGTCCCGTTGCCCGTTTTTCATGTCGTTCTACTTTGTTGGGGCTCATCATTGCCAAGCACTGCCACGCGTTGCCAATCGCAGCGAGAGTCTGAGTGTTTTTTGATTATGTTTTGCTTGAACTTTCAAAAAGGCTTTGTTTCCGGCAGGGATGCGCGGTTTAAGACTGAGATCTACCCTGTTGGGGAGCTGCTCGACGCAAGTGGCTTTCTGTGAGGTCGTTGTATGATTCAGGTCAGCACAATGTCTCAAGGCACTTGAAGCAGGTTTGAATCCTTGAAGATCTTTTTGTGCGTAATTACCATGCCTTGCATGCTGTAATCTTTTGATTTCAGTGGTCAGACAAGTAGCGCGCTGGGATGCGCTGGGCAGACCTAAAATGTGGCTCAGGCAGGCCGCATGTGGGGCTCCACAATCCACAGAAATCAGTGGTGTCGAATCTGACGAAGACCAAGGTTTGCTATGCCAGCAAAAGACTGGATGTCTGTCAGCATCTACGATCCGGAAGCAGCAGCCGCATCAGGTAGGCGGCCAGCTTGAAGATTCGATTGTGACTGAGGGCGTCAAGGATCCCCAAGTATCCCGAGTTGGAACCAAGGAATGGAAAAGTTGGCTTGCAGTCTTGCAACACAATTACGTATCATGTTTCTCCCCTTTGATCATGCAGCATCTCCTTGATTAGCAGCATTTGTGCGGCAGACAGTTTCTAGCAGTTGGCACATGGTTGCACTGTTGTTTACTTGGTTTGTAGGGCCGGGCTGGTGGATGCTGGTCGATGGTGGCGAGCTCCTTTGGAGCTCTTTGCTTCGTGTCCCAAAGGCGAGCAGCCACTGCCTTCGCCTCCAGCTGAACTTCTCCGCCTGCACGCAGCTGCCGATGAAATGCGTGCGCGCGGGGAGTTGTTGTTCCCCGGTAGGATCCGTTGCAATTTCTGCGACACTCAGATCCCCGACTGAATGATTACAATAGATGTTGAAATTGAATATAATTGGATGAATCTTGTGTTATATAAAACTAGTACGCTGCTACCCTGACATTTACCCGCCACAGAATCGTGGCAGGGTTGTGTATTTTTCAAAAGCTATGGTGGACTTTCGATTTGTTTAAGTTATATGTATATAATATATATATATATATGAGCGTTTTTCTCTTTGTACATGTCAATCTCGAATGTTGAAGATGTGTGGAAACATGCAATAGGTGATGTTTTTTGTCTGAAATGGATATTCAACCCTTATGAAGATGAGTTGATGTTATTTCTCCATTCAACATGTTTCCCAGACAGGGGTGTCAGATGTTGATTCCTAATGAAGAGAAGATAAGTTGATGCTATTTCCCCATCCGGCATATTGTTCAGAGGGGGTAGCAGATTTTGATTCCTCATTAAGATAGGTTGATGTTATTACACCATGCAACATATTGTTCAAAGGGGGTGGCAGATTTCGATTCCTAAATTTCCTAATGAGGATAAATTGATGCTATTACCCCATTCAACATATTTGTCAGACAGGGGTGGCAGATGTTGATTCCTAATGAAGATAAGTTGGTGTTGTTTTCCCCATTCGACATTTTGTTCAGAGGGGGTGGTCGATTTTGACCCCTTATGAAGATCAGTTTGTTTTCTTACCCCATGCGACATATTCTTCAGAGGGTTGGCAGATGTGATTCTTACAATGAGGATATGTTGATGTTAGTCCCCCATTCAACATATTGTTCAGATTTATTGCATGACAAAACGCAACAAAAGCATACAAAAGCGATGTTCTTCTTGGTGGGCGAACGTCCGGGCTGGACGGAACTAGTACGATGTGCAGTATGCGCTGCAAGCAAAACCCTTTTTCCAAGCAGTTGAAATGAGCTTGTTCTTAGTCATTCACTGCAAGCACGAAGAACATTAAAGAACCGTTCTCCAGATTATCCTTTTGACCCGAAGCTGCATTTGGCGAAATACCGACCTTGATCCATACTGGAAACTCCCAGTAAGTTCTTACTTCTTGGATGATGCATCACAGATTCTTTGATTTACTCTATTTATTAGTTCACTTCACGTAAGGAAATCAGTTGGACATGATAGATTCCATTCTGGCCAGGTACCCGTGCACTTTCACACGTACGCAGCGTGACCTATGGCGAATGGGCTCGCTTTGCTTCAGAGATGCAGGGGTCTGAGAAATCGCTGCTGATGTTTGTATAATATTTTGCTTTTTTTTGAATCCATGCTTGCACATGCTTACCAACCTCTGATCATTTGCATACTCTGGGGGCGGTTGCATGATTGTGCTGGCTTATTGTTTGCCTAGCTGGCTTCCCTGGTGGTGACTTTTTCCCTGTCCCCCTTTCTGTTCCACCCCCATCCTAAAAAATCCTAAAACCCATCCTGCTTCACTGTCAGAAGGCCACAGGAAATCAGAGAAAAAATGAGAAACATGTCTAGCCCTGTCCTAGCTCAACTGTGCTGACATGTGTATGATTGATTAAATATGAAATATATTTTAAGTAGACGAAGATATGTCAAGCAGATGTAACGTCTCGCACAAGGCGAAGGCCTATAGCGGATTATTCACCCGCTTTGACCATACTTTGTTCTTTCTCTCTTAGAGTCAACCGACTAAGTCCATAGAAATGCTCCATTGCCTTCAGCTCTGAACATGCACATTGGAGTGCTGTTGGCATTTGGCACTGGCCGTATGTACCCGCTCTCACCTGACACTCTCACCTGATACCGTAGCATTTGTAGTAGCATTTGTAGCAGTATGTGTCAGATGAACTTGGAACTGAAAGCTATATTATGAACATCCTGCTGAGTGCACTGGATTAACAACACTGAACTCATGTATCTAGCGGTAAGGTATGTTGAAACCGCTTTGTCCCTACATCATTGCATTTCACAACTTGCCGTTGGCTGGCAACGCAGACGCTTTGTTCGTTTCGTCCCTCTTCCTGCAGTGCTGCAGGGAGTGCCGCTTGGGTGAGCTTGGCATAGGGCCGACAGTCCCCAGCTGTAGCAATCTTGGAAAAGAGTGTCCTTGGATGTGCAGAGTTGCGTGTGGGACTCACGATTTGGCAAAACTTGTGTTGAAACACAGTCATTCATTATCGAAATGCTGCGCTGCAGTTCCACAGACCAGCATATAGTTTTTGAACATTGGACAGTTTCCTCCCTTTGATCTTCCGCTCATGCTCCTGGCTGACAATAAAGACCCTCTCCTCAAAACAAGGAGTGTAAGACTTAAGACTTGTTTACCATACTTCATACTTCTTCATTGCCTTAGTTTGGGCTCTATCCCACATCCAGCATTCCACATGTTGTCAAAATTTGCAAGTTTTTTTCCAGCATTGTCATCATCAGCCATGTCATGCCGTGAGTGACAGAGCTTTCGCTACACAGTAGAGAAGGCACCAGAGTGATCAGAGTGGGTATGTAGCGCAGTGTCACAAGGCATCAGTCGAAAATAGTCGAAAGACTAATTTTTTCCCACAAAGAAAAACTTACACCAACCAATTGGTCAGTATATGGTCATATTGAGGGTTCATCCTACATCATATGCAGAATCATAACCGGGCCATACCGGGCCTGTTTTGTTCGACTCATAAGGAGACAAGCACATGAAGTTGTATGAAGTTTTTTTTTTTAAAAAAAAAAACGTGGTTCCATTCCTACAGCTTGCGGTGCAGGTGATTTGCATGGCTGCTCATGCAATGCGTTTGGCTGGGTCCCTGAGGATGAGCGCTGACAGAAGTGATACAGTGATACACAAAATAAAAGTCTTGAGTCTTTGTTCATCGAAGAAATGGAGTGCGTGGTCCTTCTTGTGGGGGGGGGCCTTCTTGATTGATCCATCCAGCAGATGACCACTGTTTACATGGCTGTCATATTACTGCTATCACAAAAGCTAATAATACAAGTGTCTGAAAATACATGAAAATACATACAAATTCATTCAAAATTGAAGGAAGTTTAGAAGTCAAACTTCCGACAATATGGACAGATGAAAAGCAGAGATGGGAAGAGTCAGAGAAGAGAAGAGAAGAGAAGAAGAAAGAAGATCAAACCTATGGGATGCTTCCCATTGTGTGCTCTTGTGATTCAAGTTCCAATTGACCTGCCTGCAGGTTATTCTTTGCCGACGGTGTTGCCGTCCACGTGTTTCCGATATATGCCTTGCATGCCCTGCAAGGTGTCCGATGACGAAAGAAGATCAAAACAGATAAAGTCTCAGAAGAAAGAAGATCCAGGTGCGGAAAAGGTAGGAAAGTCGCAAAACATTGTGTTCCTTCCATTGGTTTGTGGCTCCGGAGGGTCAAAAAGTAGGCTCGCTAAAGCGGCGGGTGCGGAGCCAGTTGGCCAGATGAGAGATGAAAAATTGCACGCCGTTGTGGTGCGAAGCACATTTCCAGTCAAAATGCACAAAACACACCAAGCTCGGACCACTTTTGGGAGTTGAGATGTCGAAAAAGCGCACGCCGTTTTTGACTCGAAGCACATTTCGAGGTCAAAATGTTAAAAGCACTCCATGTTCGGACCACGTTTGGACGTTCAGAGCTCGTTTCGCGTGGCAGGCGCAAGGGATTGTGCACCTTGTCAAAAGTGAGCAAAACGTGAGGATTTCGTCGCATTTCCAAAAACGATGGCAGGCGTGGGACATTTGAAGAGGATCTGCAAAGATGCATTTTCCGTGGCAGGCGCAGTACAAAAGACATGTTCATGAGAGATGTTAGGAGGTCAGGGCGCTGATTTCCTGAGAGGGGTTGCATTTTGGAGCATCAGATGTGTAGGTTTGCTAAGATGATTTTGCGTGACAGGCGCAGCACTTCGTAAGACCTGGCATCAGTTTTTCGTGGCAGGCGCAGTACTTTAGACAGGTGGAGTGGAAAAATCGCAAAACGCATCGGTACGAGGCGGTCAGCTCTGCACTCAACTTTCCATTTTTGAAGGAGGTCTCGCAGAATTGTTTCGTTTTTGGTGCTGTCAACTTCGAAAATTGAGGAAGTCTCGCAGAATTGTTTCGTTTTGGATGTCAAGTTCAAAAATTGAGGAAGTCTCGCAGAATTGTTTCGTTTTTGACGTTTTCAAGTTCAAAAATTGAGGAAGTCGCGCAGAATTGCTGCGTTTTCAAGCTTGCAGGTAGACAGACAGACAGACAGACAAACAGATAGATAGATAGATAGACAGACAGATAGATAGATAGATAGACAATTAGAACTAGAACTACCACTACACTACACTACACTTTACTACACTACACTACACTACACTACACTACACTATTGCTACCACTACAAATGCGAATAGACTACGTTACACTACACTACACTAATTTCACTACACTACACCAATTACATCTAATTACGCTACACTACGCTACGCCAATGACACTAACAACGACGACGGCTACTACTACCATAGCTACAACATGCTACAACTACAATACACTACACTACACTACTTACACTGCAGCACGCTACAATCTACAAATACAACTACAACTACAACCACACTACACTGATTACATTGCATTATATACAGCTACAACTACAACTGCGGCTGCAACTACCACTGCAACTACCACTACATTACACTACGGTACACTACACTAATTACACTGCACTATGCTGCAACTACAACTACACTACCTTAGACTAGACTACACTACACTATACCACACTACACTTCACAACGCTACACGACATTACACTGCACTACACTACACTAATTGCACCGCACCACAACTACAACTGCAACTGCGCTTGCAAATGCGCTAATTGCACTACATTACAGCTACAGCTCCACTACACTACACTACAACTACAGCACAGCTACAACTGCAACTACAATTGCGCTACACCACACTACATCCAGCAGTTATGGTAAGGTGACCACTGCAACCATTGCAACCATTCCGAAAAACACAACTCCAACCACCTGTCGGTCCATTAGTGGATTTGCTCTGCCATCCGTGATTCACAACAACCAACCTCTCCTATAGGTTTCCTATTCGAAACTTCCGCCACCGCCTTGTGCGGTACTACTGGTACCACAGATTTTAATAGATTTTAATGGTGCAGCCTGCCAGTGCAAGGAGTCAGAGATGAGCTTTGCGTTCCCGTGTGACACAGCGATGCGGGAGGAAGAGATCACATATTGAAGAAATCAAACAAAAGAATAGAACAAATAAGAATAATAGATAATTTAATAATCCCAAATCATGTGAGATGTGGTGCCTGTTTCGGCTTTGTCATTTGGCACTTTCATGTTCAAATTTATTTTTCAAATGGAATGACAGCTGCAATAGACGAAAGGCCAGACGTGTTTTTTTGTGCATTTTGTGCATATGTTTTTCATAAGTACAGTATTAGTTTCCGGAATTCGATTTTCCGCTGGCATCCTTCAGCATCAATCATCCTATACTTGAACATCCTATGCAAGTGACCATGGAACCATTCCAAATTCACACCAGGCGGTGCATTTACAGCGGACAGCGGAATTCGCACATTATCCACGGTTGTGTGCCACGACATGTTCAGTCACAACAAGAAAGAAACATGTTGAAACCAAACATTGAAGACGTTGAACTTATCCGTTGACACTCGCAAGCGCAAGAAAAATAACAGGAACAGTCAGACAACGTCAGGTTCACAGGTTTTGTTGATGCACATGTTGCAGCACATCGCATCGGAAACTTGGAGTCAACCCTGAATTTGGGTGCAGGCGTCAGATCACCTAGTTCTAAACGATCGCAACTAGCGAACATATGTGAAACTGGCTCCGGAAGTGCGTCAAACAGGAACAGTATGACCTTGCTCACCATCACATCCAAAAAATTAAGGCGCAACGCGCTGGCACTGAAATTCAACGCATGATCGATCTATTATTGTTTATTTTTTTGTTTGTCACTTGAACTTTTTGCAGTAGGTGTTCAAGCAACGCTTCTCGATCAATGTTTCCCTGCGTGGACAAATGGTTTGTCCGGTGGGCCATGTTTGTCGTGTCCATGCGGCTTGCTCAGAATAACATTTTGTTGAGTTTCCAATTTG
Organism: Cladocopium goreaui; assembly: GCA_947184155.2. NCBI lineage: Eukaryota > Dinophyceae > Suessiales > Symbiodiniaceae > Cladocopium > Cladocopium goreaui. Next base: position 221,842 of record CAMXCT020000379.1, on the reverse strand, counting down.
GACTAAGTGACTGGATAAAGTGATGCATGACATGCGCGTGACATGTACATAACGGGTTGATGACATGTGCATAACATGTGCATAACATGATTTAGATGTGCATGATGATCATGGATGGTCTTGGCATTTTCCATATTTTTTCCATAGATTTTGCTGAAATCCAACTGTAAGAGTTTCCCACCCATAGCAGCCTCCGCACACTGCAAGTATCTGCAAGTTTTTGGTTTGATTTGCCCAAGAAGTCGAGTCTGGGACTTCAGATTTGGATGCTCAATTTGGATCAATTTGGCACTTTCAACCTGATTGACTGCTTGGCAAAACAAATCTGATTAGCATGCCACAGAGCAGATGTCTATTGGTTTTGTATCCTCTTGGCCTCTTGGCTGTCCAACTGCAGCATTTTTTGGCCCAGCACATGCAGTCCTTCAGGGCTAGTGGTTTGGGCAACTTAGATGCATCAAGCATGATCAAGCAGGTTTAGGCATGTGCGGACATGATAGGAGTGGAGTTGAATGGAGGGCCCCCCCACCGACACCATGCCTGATGACTCATGAAATCCAAGATGACCAAGATGTGTGCCACTGAATCAAATGTTGTAAATCCTTGTGTCTTTACAAAACCCACTCTCAGTTGCCAAACAATTTCCAAGGCCCGCAGGAGCTTTGCTGCAGTTGCTTGAGGCCATGCACACCAAGTCAATGAATCAGTGAATGAAGGGAACATGCCTTTATAATCCTTTATATGCCTTTATAATCTTTTATATGCTTTTATAGTGAGCTAGTGTTTGGATTGGTTTGGTGCACCTTGTAATGATAATAGTTAGCCTATAGTCATCTATAGTCCTGGTCCTTTTGCATGCATGTGCAGGCACTTGGCAGCTGAGTTTAATATACCCTTCAATCAAAAGGGCAACTTCAATGTGAAGATGTTGAACCTGGCCAAAGACATCCTTTGGGAGCCTTGTGTTGCTCTTTCTGTACACTTCCAACACTAGTATTTCTGTATGCGGTGACCCCATTGTCCAGTGACGCTCCTAGATCAAGAACACGGATGAAAACGGAAGGTTGCTGCAGCGCCTGGAGCTACAAGTGAGATGCAGCGTCTATTCATTTTACCCCAATGACTTAGTTGCAGCTGGACTGCTTTGTATTGGCACCAAGGCTTCCTGGGGTGATATATATAAATAGATTTATTGCCACCCTCAAAGGGTAAGGTGGGTCTAATTTTCTTTTATATTTCCACGCAATCCAAGCAGACTTGTTCAATATGGTTCTGCTTTGAAATTGATTACCTTTCAAGACTATTCAAGATACAATATGGACATAGTTTTCAGGTGGCAAATTGGCAAGGTGGCCCGTCATAGACAGATGGTAGCAAGGTTCCTGAACATCTCAATGTGGAGAAGTATATATACTGTATCAAGAAAACATGGAGGGTTCAGGCCCTTAAGGATGCAATTCGAGCAATGAGCTTACTTCATTCGATGCAGTGCCATGATGATGGTGTCATGCAGGCAGTTCTCCCTTTTGTTGGCCACTTATGCTGCGAGGGCAAGTGCTTTTTGCAATTGGTGTTACTTGGGGAGTTGTTTGGTGGACTTCCCCAATGAGTTTTGCATCAGCACCTGCCAGAAGCCACCGATGGAAGATGGTATTGACTGGCAACAGTCTGAAGGACTGTTTTTACAAGCTCTAGAGGCTCTAGAGACTCTAGATATGTACCCGAGCTTGGCACCCACATCCGTTGAGCACAAGAAATGGCTCGGATTTTACTTCGAGTCCATCGAGAGCCTCTGCTTGCAAGTTTTGCATGAGCGTTACCTCAATTCGGCGTGGTTTTCCCAAAGATTTGGGTTTTGAGATGTTTCAATGCGTTTCCGCTTCCTGGGATCAAAGGGGTTGTTTGTTGCCTTGTGTGGTTTAGCATTTTAGCAGGGCAATAAGGGGCTAGATCCATTCAGCAGTCAGCATGTACCCGTAGCTGCATTCTTGGGATATCCTCAAGTTGATCCAACTTTGTTCAGAATCCGTGGCACGGACACAGTTGCATGATGTTCATATTGTTAAACACATTAAAAAAACCACTGACTGCTGGAAAGAATAGAAAGAACCTCACTGGTATACGTTTGATCAACCCGGGGTGGTTGAATGCAATTGGCAAGTACCACAAGCTGCCGGCATCTGAGGATGGGACGGGGCTGTGAAGCTGCAGCTCTTACAGCAGAGCTTCTGACTGTGGCCTTCCTCAATTCAGAGACGGTCGAGGAAGTTTACCAGGTCCTGTCCCTAACCGATGCTCACCTGGATCCAGACTCATGGGTCCCGAAGTGGTTCCTGTCACTGGCAGACCCCACATCGATATGTCTTTCAGGTTGGCATGTCTTCTTTCGAGCCGTGGGGAAGGCGTTGGAATTTGGCACAGAGCTGGCAGCATGTCAGTCTGAACAAATGTTTGCATACACTCAAGAGGCTCTTGGCTTGCTAGCTGCAGCTGCCGAGAGTGCCAAAGATCTTCAAATGTTATTGCCAACAAGTTGGCAACAAGCAGTTGGACAGCGTATCTTAAAAGACCGGCTGCGTCACGGTTTTGAGCTTCTCAGCAAAGCACCCCATGATGCAGAGATGCCGCTCGCTGCTGGGTACTGTGAATTAATCAATCATTGAAAACGTTCGAGAAAGCCTTTGTTTATCTACTACAGTGTGATTTATTTGCTGGATGCTTTTATAGTTTTGCGGACAGGGGGATCAAGCCAGGAAATATAAGGAAATTGTTTGCGTGTGGTTTTGCAGCATTTTGGTCTTGTACTAACTTGTATTAGCCTGGCTGCAGCTGTGTTGTCATAAAACGCAAAATGGCTCATGCTCGGGATGCTATAGTCCATATCGTCCATCTCATGAAGAGGCCCAAGGATGTGAAAATGCAATTCCAAACAATCATGCACGTTATCACCCAAGTCCCCTGCAGAACCCCCAAGTCAAGCATTGGCTGAAAGTTGCTTGCTCCAGTGAGGCGTGTTTGCGTGGCATTGCGGCGGAAGCAGCAAAAGTGTGCGCGGATATTGCAGAGGTGCCAACACTGCTGCTGTTACCACGACTTCGGCCAAAACATTTTTTCAAGACACAGTTCTTGATGTTCTTGTTTGGCTCAGTGTGCTTTGCTTGCTTTAATTTCTTCCCCAATGTCATTGGTTGCGACTTGAAAGACTTTTGTAAAATGATTCAGCATGATTCAGCTATTTCAAGCCTTTCACAGCTTGAGTGTCCCTGCTAGATGTCCCGCGCACAAGACTGGATGATTCAACGGCTACAATGGCCAAAACTTCCTGGTTCAGGGCCAGCTGCCTCTACAACAGATGATGCACATAGAAGAATTGCAGTTTGTGTTGTGGGGCAGCCTCGCGCTATGTTTGGAACTTGGTTTGGGCCACTGGCCACTCAACTCTTGCACAGCCTTTGCCCGTTGACTGCAGGCAGACCTCGGATTTCACTGTTTTTTGTGCTGGCCACTCAGCCGCGGATTGGGCTTCACAGCGATGTCGCCCCGATGATGCTTGAAGCATTGCAGGGACTGCTGGAAAGCATTCAGTGTCCTCATGACTTTGACAAATCTCACACCTTCGGTTCCCTTTCAGAAGCTGACTTGTGGCTTGATTTGAGAGATGATGCGACAGATGCAGACCTTGAAGACTTGGCTGAAGCATATCCGGAAGATGCATGGTGGCATGCAGAAGGTGACGGAAGACTCAAATGGGTTCCAGGGCATCCTAGAGCAGCGCTTTCCATTTTAGTCCGGTAAGATTGATTCTAGTTCCTCCTTGGAGGATTAGGCAAAGGCCACATAGAGCTACACTTGACTTGATACAGTTTCCTCATGCTTTGGAGCCGTATGATGTCAGGTCCGGCAGCTGCAAAATCTTGCTCGATGTCACCATTTCTTAGAAATGGAGGGGGCCAACGTGTTCGACTGGGTGGTGATCTTGCGGCCGGACTTGTTTCTTGACAAAGAAAGAGAGGCATCAAATGGCATCAATATTTTTTGGATGTTGCATCCTGTTGCGTTGTTTTTGATGTTTGCATTCTTTGACTCTCTCTGCCGAGTCTTGTCCCAATCTGTTGAATCTCCTGGGCCAGCAGACTGAGGCTGCATTTGGTCCCTCTGCCAGAACTCAACATTGATCCAGGCCATCATATGATAGTGGCAGATAGCGGAATGCAGATGACGCCTCAAGGTGGATACCTTGAAGGTTTCGATCGTGTACTGGCCATGTCCGGCCGAGTGGCAAGAGCTTTTCTTTTGGAGCCTTTCTTTCTTGGTAAGCTTTCGCCAAACTTGCACCAACCAT
>CAMXCT020000379.1:192500-215000 GCA_947184155.2 Cladocopium goreaui | reverse complement strand
CTGCTGGCAGGTGAAGGACGAAGAAGCTGCGACAACTTGGGCACAAGGTGGATCTACTGAGGCTATACCCGAACTGGTTCAGAATGTTTTGGTGGAGATTTTTCCAGACTTTCGTGGCTGAGCGCTCATTCCGAGTCCACGAGTTCGTTGTATGACCTGCGACACGGGCAAACGATCAAGCAAAATGGCCCAAGCCAAAAGCCTTTGTGGCACTGAACCATGAAGCAGCTACGTTATTACGACAAGGCGCTTGAACGCCATGTGCCTCCACACCAGCATGAATGATTGGACAAACAAGTTCCTGCCTTCCTGCAAGCTTCACCACCGTCGCGTAAGGCATGGATTGCCACGCCCGCCTGATTGTCTTTCAGGAACAGCTCATTTGCAAGCTGGAGACACGGAACATGGCTGACTGATTCTTTGTAAATCTTTGTGACCCAGTCCGACTAAATCCTGCTGATCACAGTGGGCCAATGTGCCTAGTAGCTGGAATCACTGCATGTCTCGGCGAGTTTCTTTGATGTGGCGTAGACTTGAGATGGAGCAAAATACAGCAAAAATCGATCTACAAAGTGCGAGCATCTATAATCTTCAGGCGGGTCAGTGGGGCAAACCAGTCACTTGTACCCGATGCACTTTGGATATCATATGTCCACATGCATGCTTGTACGTATAATAAAGACATGTCATCAATGTCAATAGTGATAACCATGTTACATGATTATGACGAATGATTTTATATATAATTATATATATAGATGTATATATATATATATATATATATATGTGGATATATATATATATATATGTGTGTGTGTGCGGGTGTGTGTGTGTGACATATGACATATATGTTTTTAAATAGTGCGAAAAGTATGTGCATGTTTTTTGGGCATGACTCCAGTAGCCATGACCACAGAATGCCGAAGGCACCTCACGGTGCAGTCACTTCACGTCACTTCGCCAGGCAGGTGCTGTACTCGAAGTATATGGCTCCAGCAGAAGAACGCCTGCAGCTGCTGGAGAATGACTCTCAGGCACAAGAGGCGCACCTGTGGATTCTGGGATGCCCCTGTGACTTCGCATACGCTTGGGTGTCAGTGGTTCACTGTAGTTTACAGTGAATATGTGGAGATTCTATAAGGTACATGCGTTTTTTATTGTTACCATTTTTCATTGATATCTTTGTGACACATTGTGACTGGTTGAAGTTTCACAACTTATATCAAGAGTTCTCAGACTGATGCATTGGGCAGGACCCCGGCAAGGAGAGTGGTGAGGAAAGCCATGGCCCAAGCAGCGAGATACTGTAGGGCAAGATTTGGTATGTGGAATGCGGAAAGATGCTAGATTTCTAGAAAGACGCGGCTTTTAGAAAGACACGGCCACTTGATGCTCTTGAAAATGGTGTGCGTAAGAAACGATGCAAAGAGAACATGCATGAAAAACACTTCAGCTTCAACAAAATAACGCAAATCGATGCAAATCGATGCAATACATAAAGCGAAAAAATAAATTACTTTACTTCGTGTGATCCCCCCCATGACTTTTATACATTTTCTTACTGGCAAATCTTCTGGCATTCTATCTGACATATCTTCTGACATTCTATCTGGCATTCTATTTGCCATATCTTCTGGCATATGTTCTGGCATATCTTCTGGCATATCTTCTGGCATTCTATCTGGCAAATCTTCTGGCATTCTCTCTGGCATATCTTCTGGCATTATATTTGACATATCTTCTGGCATTCTATCTGGCATATCTTCTGGCATATATTCTGACATATCTTCTGGCATTCTATCTGGCATTTTATCTGGCATATCTTCTGGCATATCTTCTGGCATATCTATCTTACATTTTATCTGGCATTCTATTTGGCATACCTTCTGGCATTCTATCTGGCATATCTTCTGGCATTCTATCTGGCATATCTTCTGGCATATTATCTGGCAAATCTTCTGGGATTCTATCTGGCATATTTTGTGGCATTCTATCTTACATTTTATCTGGCATTCTATTTGGCATACCTTCTGGCATTCTATCTGGTATATCTTCTGGCATATTATCCGGCAAATCTTCTGGGATTCTATCTGGCATATTTTGTGGCATTCTATCTGACATTTTATCTGGCATTCTATTTGGCATACCTTCTGGCATATCTTCTGGCATTCTATCTGGCATATCTTCTGACATTCTATCTGACATCTTTTCTGACATTCTTCCCGTTGAGGTCCGGCAGTGCCCACTGCGATCTGGAAGTCGCGGTTGGGGTCCGGCAGTGCCCACTGCGATCTGGAAGTCGTGGTTGAGGTCCGGCAGTGCCCACTGGGATCTGTGGGATCTGGAGCTCGCGGTGGAGGTCCGGCTGTGCCCACTGGGATCTGGACTGCGAGGAGGAGGCGGCGGGTGAGGAGGCGGAGGAGGCGGAGGTGGAGGCGGGGGCAGCGGAGGAGGAGGAGGAGAACAGCTCTGATAAAATCTAACAACCCTCACCCGGCAGGTGGGGAACGAATGAATTGGTTGGTCTTTGAAGCTCACGTTAGATGCAGCGGCACTTGACATCTCAGGCACCACCTCGGACACGGAGTCAGTGCGTGACCCAGTTCAGGATGGTCGCAGCGAATGGCGCTTCTGAAGAACTTCTGAACCTATCTGAACCTGTATTTCAAAATGCGTCAAATTTCCCACAGAAACTTGCATGCCGGCAAGTTCTAGGCCTTCCAGGGGCATTTTGGATAATTTTGGGCATTGCAGCTGCACTGAATCATTAATTACTGAAGACTAATAGGGTGGGAAGATGTGGGAAGTGGTGATTGTTAAAACTGTTAGTAACATATTTTTCATGTGTATTCATTCATTTGGGTCACGCGCTGTGAAATGGAACATTGAATTCAACCTTTCCTGGGAGTCCACCTTTCAAGACGTGGGTGTTCCCAGACCTGCCTTTCACGCAAGCGCTTGCGAATGTGCAAGCCTCAGCACATGCCCTGAAATGAAGATATATACTGTACATAGTTACATAATGAAAATTAGTGAGCTACAGTTAATATATATATAATATAATGTACCAGTAGTACTGCACAAGGCAGTGGCGGAAGTTTCAAGGATAGGAAGCTATAGGAGAGGTGAGTTGTTGTGATGCATGGAATTCACAGCGAATCCACTGATGGACCGAAACGTGGTTGCATTTGTTCCTTTTGCAATTGTTGCAGTGGTCACCTCACCCACAACTGCTGAATGTAGTGTGGTGTGGTGTGGTGTAGTTTGTAGTTGTAGTTGTAGTGTTGTTGAATGTAGTTGTGGTTGCAGTATGTTGCAGCTGCACTTGTAGTTGTGGTTGTAGTGTAGTTTAGTGGTAGTTGTAGTAGTAGCCGTGGTGGCAATGGTAGTTGTAGTTGTAGTTGTGGTGTAGTTGAAGTTGAAATTGAAGTTGCATTTGTAGTTGTAGCTGTGGTGGTAGTGGTAGTTGTAGCTGTCGTGTAATTGAAGTGGAAGTTAGAGTTGAAGTTGAAGTTGTAGTTGTAGTGTAGTGGTAATTGTAGTTGTAATGTAGCGTAGTGTGGTGGTAGTTGTCTATCTGTTGATATGTCTATCTATCCATTTGTTTGTCTATCTATCTATCTATCTACCTACCTATCTATCTATTGGAGTGACCCCCACACTAACAGTGGAATAATGGATTTTAATTGTAACTTCCCAGCCAAAATGGCACAACAACCCAGGGACCAAAACCACAAACAATTTGAGAGGCCCAATCTTCTCAATCCAAATTTTTCTGATGTTGAACCGAAGTATGAAATCACTCTGGGGGCAGCCTACTTGGAACCAGATCAAATCTATTCATTTGGAGCTTGCAGAGATTTTGTTGGATAAAATCCCTTTTGGGCAAAGGGAAAGGCAGCAGTGCAGGGACGAGTTTGCTAAGGGACACATTTTGCTAAGGGACAAATTTTGCTCAGTGACAAGTTTTGCTAAGGGACAAATTTTGCTCAGGGACAAGTTTTGCTCAGGGACAAGTTTTGCTAAGGGACAAATTTTGCTAAGGGACACATTTTGCTAAGGGGAAAATTTTGCTAAGGGACAAATTTTCCCGAGAGCGTCTGAGCGCAGGGTTCTTCCAATAGTGGGGGCCTGTAAAACATCTTCTCATCTTCACATCTCATCATCACATCTTCTCATCTTCACATCTTCTCATCTTCACATCTTCTCACATCTTCTCATCTTCTCACATCTTCTCATCTTCACATCTTCTCATCTTCACATCTTCTCACCTTCACATCTTGTCACCTTCTCACCTTCACATCTTCTCATCTTCTCATCTTCACATCTTCTCACCTTCACATCTTCGCACATCTTCTCACATCTTCTCACATCTTCTCACATCTTCTCACATCTTCTCACATCTTCTCACATCTTCTCACATCTTCTCACATCTTCTTTCATCTTCTCTCACATCTTCTCACATCTTCTCACATCTTCTCACATCTTCTCACATCTTCTCACACCTCTTGCCCTCTTGCCCTCTTGCCCTCTTGCCTTCTTGCCCTCTTGTCCTATTGCCCTCTTGCCCTCTTGCCCTCTTGCCTTCTTGCCCTCTCCTTCTTTTCCTTTTGAAGGCGGGAGCAGGGGCAGTGGCAACGAGACGCCACGAAACGCAACCCTTTCGCACGAAATGAGGTTCGATCGTCAAAAACTGAGGAAAAATTACGAGTTGCAAGTGGCCCCGGGCAACCCTTTCGCACGAAATGAGGTTCGATCGTCAAAAACTGAGGAAAAATTGTGATTTCCAACTTGTCCGCGCAACCCTTTCGCACGAAATGAGGTTCGATCGTCAAAAACTGAGGTAAAATGGCGATTTCCAAGTCGTCCCGCGAAACCTTTCGCACGAAATGAGGTTCGATCGTCAAAAACTGAGGAAAAATTGCGATTTCAAGTGGTCCGGCGCAACCCTTTCGCACGAAATGAGGCTCGATCGTCAAAAACTGAGGAAAAATTGCGATTTCCAAGGTGCAATCGCCAGCCTTTCGCACGAAATGAGGTTCGATCGTCAAAAACTGAGGAAAAATTACGAGTTGCAAGTGGCCCCGGGCAACCCTTTCGCACGAAATGAGGTTCGATCGTCAAAAACTGAGGAAAAATTGCGATTTCCAACTTGTCCGCGCAACCCTTTCGCACGAAATGAGGTTCCATCGTCAAAGCTTCTGTGTGTAAAAGAGTCTGTGTATGTCTGTGTGTAAAAGCGTCTGTGTGTAAAAGAGTCTGTGTGAAAAAGCGTCTGTGTGTAAAAGCTTCTGTGTGTAAAAGCTTCTGTGTGTAACAGCGTCTGTGTGTAAACGCGTCTGTGTGTAAAAGAGTCTGTGTGTAAAAGCGTCTGTGTGTAAAAGAGTCTGTGTGAAAAAGCGTCTGTGTGTAAAAGCTTCTGTGTGTAAAAGCTTCTGTGTGTAAAAGCGTCTGTGTGTAAAAGCGTCTGTGTGTCAAAGCGTCTGTGTGTAAAAGTGTTTCTGTGTAAAAGTGCTTGTGTGTAAAAGTGTTTGTGTGTAAAAGTGTTTGTGTGTAAAAGTGTTTGTGTGTAAAAGTGTCTGTGTGTAAATGCGTCTGTGTGTAAAAGAGTCTGTGTGTAAAAGCGTCTGTGTGTAAAAGAGTCTGTGTGAAAAAGCGTCTGTGTGTAAAAGCTTCTGTGTGTAAAAGCTTCTGTGTGTAAAAGCGTCTGTGTGTAAAAGCGTCTGTGTGTCAAAGCGTCTGTGTGTAAAAGTGTTTCTGTGTAAAAGTGCTTGTGTGTAAAAGTGTTTGTGTGTAAAAGCGTCTGTGTGTAAAAGCTGTGTGTAAAAGCGTCTGTGTGTAAAAGCGTCTGTGTGTAAAAGCGTTTGTGTGTAAAAGCGTTTGTGTGTAAAAGCGTCTGTGTGTAAAAGAGCATGAAAGCTGTGTGTAAAAGCTTCTGTGTGTAAAAGCGTCTGTGTCTAAAAGGTCTGTGTGTAAAAGCGTCTGTGTGTAAAAGTTTCTGTGTGTAAAAGCGTTTGCGTGCAAAAGCTTCTGTGTGCAAAAGCGTCTGTGTGTAAAAATGTTTGTGTAAAAGTGTTTGTGTGTAAAAGTGTTTGTGTGTAAAAGCATTTGTGGTGTAAAAAAAGCGTTTGTGTGTAAAAGTGTTTGTGTGTAAAAGTGTGTAAAAGTAAAAGCGTTTGTGTGTAAAAGCGTCTGTGTGTAAAAGTGTGTGTAAAAGCTTTAAAAGCTGTGTCTGTGTGTAAAAGTGTTTGAAAAGCTTTGTGTGTGTAAAAGCGTCTGTGTGTAAAAGCGTCTGTGTGTAAAATCGTCTGTGTGTAAAAGCGTCTGTGTGTAAAAGCGTCTGTGTGTAAAAGCGTCTGTGCTGTGTGTAAAAGCTTCTGTGTGTAAAAGCCTCTGTGTGTCTGCTGTGTAAAAGCCTCTGTGTGTAAAAGCTTCTGTGTGTAAAAGCCTCTGTGTGTAAAAAAAGCGTCTGTGTGTAAAAGCGTCTGTGTGTAAAAGCGTCTGTGTGTAAAAGCCTCTGTGTGTAAAAGCGTCTGTGTGTAAAAATATTTGTGTGTAAAAGTGTTGTGTGTAAAAGTGTCTGTGTGTAAAAGTGTCTGTGTGTAAAAGTCTCTGTGTGTAAAAGCGTCTGTGTGTAAAAGCGTCTGTGTGTAAAAGCTCTGTGTGTAAAAGCGTCTGTGTGTATAATAAAAGCGTCTGTTTGTAAAAGGTTTTGTGTGTAAAAGCGTCTGTCTGTAACTTTACGAAAGATACGATGCAAACTATTGTCTTGTACTTGTAATATATTGTTTTGATACTACTCTTCTCGTCTGCTTATAATACATCTTTAATATATTGTCTTGTAATTTAGTGTCTACATACTAACAACAGAAGACTCTGCTCCTCTACGCTCTCGGGCCATCCGTCGTCTAGTTCAATGACAAGTTTTGCTCAGGGACAAATTTGCTAAGGGGAAAGTTTTGCTAAGGGACAAATTTTTCAGTGACAAGTTTTGCTAAGGGACAAATTTTGCTAAGGGACAAGTTTTGCTAAGGGACAAATTTTGCTAAGGGACAAGTTTTGCTAAGGGACAAATTTTGCTCAGGGACAAGTTTTGCTCAGGGACAAATTTTGCTAAGGGACGAATTTTGCTCAGTGACAAGTTTTGCTAAGGGGCAAATTTTGCTAAGGGGAAAATGTTGCTAAGGGACATTTTTTTCAGTGACAAGTTTTTCTAAGGGGCAAATTTTGCTAAGGGACAAATTTTGTTAAGGGAAAACCCTTGTTTGATGTTGTGTTTTGTTTGTGCTCTCGGCCGTGCTTTTGGAAAAGGTAGAAAATATCAAAAGCACAACTTCCATGCAAAAAGAGCACAAAAAGTGCACAACTTCCCTGATGATTTGATCACAAAAATTAGCACAACAAACAGCACAACTAACCACAAGAAAAAGCACAACAAAACCCACAACGTTTAGGCTTAAAGAGCACAACTTCCCTGATCATTTTTGCACAACAACAAGCCAAGAAAAAATAAAAACATCTAATTGATTTTATATTTGGCACCGACCACAACTTCATCAACAAAAAAAGCACAAAAAGTGCACAACTTCCCTGATGATTTGGTCACAAAAATTAGCACAACAAACATCACAACTTCATCAACAAAAAAAGCACAAAAAGTGCACAAACTCCCTGATGATTTGATCACAAAAATTAGCACAACAAACAGCACAACTAACCACAAGAAAAAGCACAAAAAAAACACAACGTTTAGGCTTAAAAAGCACAACTTCCCAGCCCAAAAGTTTACAACAGCAGCCCCCCCCAAATCCCCAGGTTGTCCTGAACCTGCAGTCGACGGGCCTGCCAGCCCAGCCTGAGCCTGGATCCTTCTTGAGGGCCGTGCCACCCGTTAGTGTGGCCAGCTCTGGCACCCGTTAGTGTGGCCAGTTCTGGCACCCGTTAGTGTGGCCAGCTCTGGCACCCGTTAGTGTGGCAATCTCTGGCACCTGTTAGTGTGGCCAGCTCTGGAACCCGTTGGTGTGGCCATCTCTGGCACCTGTTAGTGTGAAGCCCCAGGTTAGCTTGAACACCAGGCAGCCAAGTCAATGAAATGATTCATGTGATTCATATGATTCGATATGAAAAACCTTCGGCCAATGATACTTTTAAACTGAGAAGCAAAGCTTTTCAAAGTAAAGACTAGGGTGTGTCAGAGTATCAGCACACATGATTCTGTCGCATGCGTCATATGTAATGAGATATGATTGATTGTTTTTCTGTGATAAGTCATATTAGTCATGAATAAATTTTATCCAACAACATCATTCTGGGGGCAGCCTACAAAGCATAAACCCATTTATTTGGTGGGCCTCCTTTGGTTCGATAGGATGGTGCATAATCAGAGTCTCTGTGCTGGATTGCCCAGGATTTTTCAATATACATACCTAAGCTCTCATTGGCCTTTTCCGGTCAAAGTATATACAAACCCAACTTCTTTATAAACTATTGGGTTCATGCTGTGAAAAACCCAACTTCTTTGTGGGTTGGTAGGCTGACAAAATGTGCAAACCCAACTTCTCCATGGCATTTTGGGTCCATCGTGCTTGTGTTTTTTTTTGTGGTCTGGATTGTGGTGACTGTTGGTGTAAGGGGGGACAGTCCAGTCTATCTATCTATCTATCTATCTAATCTAACCTATATAATCTAATCTAACCTAATCTAATCTACTCTAATCTAACCTACTATAATCTAATCTAATCTATCTATCTATCTATATGTATCTTGAAAACGAAGCAATCCTGCGAGACCCCCTCAATGATCGAAGTTGACAACGTCAAGAACGAAGAAATTCTGCTAGACTTCCACAGTTTTCCAACATGACAACGTCAAAAACGAAGCAATTTTGCAAGACTTCCTCCATTATCGAAGTTGACAGCATCAAAAGCGAAGCAATTCTCGGAGACTTCCTTCAAAAATGGAAAGCAGAGCTGACGGCCTCGTACCAATGCGTTTTGCAATTTGTCCACTCCATTTGTCTAAAGTATTGCACCTGTCACGCAAAATCATCTGAGCAAACCTGAAGATCTGATGCTACAAAATGCAACCCTTCTGAGGAAATCAGCGCCCTGACCTCCTAACATCTCTGATGAACATGTCTCTTGTATTGCGCCTGCCACGCGAAATGCATCTTTCCAGATCCTCTTCAATGCAACCACATCTGAACCTTCAAAAGTGGTCCGAGCATGTTGTGCTTTTAACATTTTGACTTGGAAATGTGCTTGGCGCCACAACGGCGCGCACTTTTTCGACATCTCAACTTCCAAAATTTCTCCGAACCTTGTGTGCTTTGCGCATTTTGACTTCGAAATGTGCTTCGCGCCACAACGGCATGCACTTTTTCGACATCTCAACTTCCAAAAGTGGTCCGAACGTGAGGTGATCTCTACATTCTACAGTTTGACTTCCAAATGTGCTTCGCGCCACAACAGCGCGCAATTTTTCATCTCTCATCTAGCCAGATGGCTTCGCACCCGCCGCTTTTAGGGATCCTACTTTTCGACCATCCGGAGCCACAAATCATTGGAAAAACATAATGTTTGCGGCTTTTCTACCTTTTCCCGCACCTGCATCTTCTTTCTTCTGACTCTTCCTCTTCTCTTCTCTTCTCTTCTCTTCTCGTCTCTTCTCTTCTCTTCTCTGACTCTTCCCACATCTGCTTTTTCCATCTGTCCATATTGTCGCAAGTTTGACTTCTAAATTCTAAATTTCCTTCGGTGAAAATGAAATAACGATGAAACAAGATGCAAAAATGTCAGGGTTTTCGGTTTCGAGCTTAATTAGATTACCCTGTTCACATTGCCTCACGCTGCCTGGATTGTGCCACATTAAAGCAGAATATTGCAGAATATAATAGAATATATTCATTTTGCCGTATCTATTATAACTGAAACGTGCATGATCCTACATGTGCAGTACACGTGTATCCTTGTCCAAGCAAAATACCACGGCGTTGTCAAGACCTCGTTGTTTTGTAGAGGCATTTTTCCCCATGTTCTGTGCACTTCATATGTTAGCCTCCTGTCTTCCATGCATTGACTCACCTCATTGTGGATTTCAAGACCTGTTCCATCATTGCAGCAGTTTATCAGAAGTCAGTAGCATACAGATTATTTTCCCAGAAGCTAGACCTACACCCCAAGAGTATAGGAGGTACACAACCACACCAAACATATACATATATATATATATATATATCAGCATATATCAGCAACCAGGTGGGTGTTTGACTGTTTCACTGTCTTATTGTCTTGTTGTGTGCTTTGTTTTGCTATTTGTTCGATGTTTGCTACAAATCCAATTCGCATCGAAACCTGAGGCTAAAGGGCTGTTTCGTTGACCTTGCAGCTTCCATTGTTTTTTGGTGGGTCTGGGTCTTGATTTGTTTGTTTATTGCAAGCCATAGGACGAGATGGCTTTAGGCGAGAGCAACTTGAGTAGGACTCTCTCTGTACCCACGGGCACTTCAGATGCCTTCTAAGAACTGTGCCAGACATATAGATTGGCAAACAAGCAAGCACTTCTTGGCTTTCAACCAGCCATGTTTCCCTCAAAGAGGAGTATCATGAATCCCTCCAACGCACTTCTGGGCATATGGGTGAGCATCAACAAGGAGTAGAATGTGTTGACACAAAGCCTGTAAGCAGTTGCTTATCGGTTGCTTCTTCTGCTTCCAGTGCCTTCATGGCCAGTCCTTCCAACTTTGAGGCCATTTCATCCGATGTTTCGGATGCAGTTTTCTACGGATTTCTAGCCGGCATTGTTGGGGCAAGGGACCCCAGAGTTCGCACATGTGCTGCTGCAGCTGTGTGACAAATTGGTCAGAGGGTTCAATCACTATGAGTGGATCAAAACCCTTTGTGATCGGATTTTGTGCGTGTCTCCCGCAAGATGCAAAATCCTCGTCTTATAGATTATTTGCATTTATTTGCGATTGTTTGGCAGTAAGTACATCATGTTGCCATATATATTGCCATATATATATAAATAGACAGTATATATATATATACAGTACATATTATATTTGTTGCCAATGTCTCCAGGTTCCTAGTAAAGTATTCCTTTTCGATCCTTTTTGAACACGTTCGCAGTTTGAAAGGGATGAAGTGCGCTAAATCACAGAATGAACAAATAACCGTTAAATAGCTTAAATTAGCGACCATGTATCGCAGTACCAATTGCGACTTGTACCTTGAGGCGATGACCATTTGGAGTTGGGAGCTCTGATGGTTCTGCCAGAATCAGTGGTTGTGATAGGTGCCACTTTCGACGATTTTGCTACATAGCGTGGCTGATTGGGTTGCATGCTCAATCTCTGGAGCGCTTAGGAATATACAGGGCCTACTATGAAGAGAAGTCCCACAGGGGGCCAGACTTACCTTACACTTGCGCCCACCTGTGCGGCACTTAGTGCAGAAAAAGCTTGGACTTCCAAATCTCTTCTTTCCGCTTGCAATGCTGGAAACTTCGGGCAGCCTTTTCAACCTGATCCAATGGATTTCTAATGCTCTTACTGTAATTTTTGATGCCATTCTTTGCATTTGACGTAAATAGATAGATAGATAGGTAGATAGATAGATAGATGGATGGATAGATAGATAGACAGATAGATAGATAGATAGATACAGATAGATTAGATTAGATTAGGTTAGGTTAGGTTAGATTAGGTTAGATTAGATTAGATCAGATAGATAGACAGATAGGTAGATTATATATGATTATATAATGTTGGATGCTGATTAGTGTCGCCCCCCCCTCAAACAATTTTTGGATCCACTTTCGGGTGGATTTTTTAAGTGCCAGGTCCTCAACAAAATGGGATCAATTGATTTCAAAATTGATTTTCAATTTACTTTCAATTGATGTTAATTTACTTTCAATTGATTTCAATTGATTTCAATTTACTTTCAATTGATTTCAATTTACTTTCAATCGGTTTCAACTTACTTTCAATTGATTTCAATTTACTTTCAATTTACTTTCAATTGATTTCAATTTACTTTCAATTGATTTAATTTTACTTTCAACAGATTTAATTGCATTTTCAATTTACGTTCAATTAAGTTTCAATTGGTTTCAACTTACTTTCAATTGGTTTTCAATTGATGTCACTTTACGTTCAATTGGTTTTCAATTGATGCCAACTTACTTTCAATTGGTTTTCAATTGATTTCAATTTAGTTTGAATTTATTTTCAATTGATTTCAGCTTACTCTCAATTGACATCCCATAGTAATCCAATAGGACTATCATAGAAATATCAAGGAAATCCAACAGGAATCCCACAGAACCCCCATAGAAATAACATGAAATAGCATAGGAACTACAAAGAACACCAATAAGAATCCCATAGAATTCCCTCAGGAATCCCATAGTAATCCCATAGAAATATCATAGAAACATCATGGAACTCCCATAGGAATGCCATAGGAGCCATAGTAATCCCAAAGAAATCCCAAAGAAACATCATAGAAATTCCATAGAAATCCTACAGGAATCCAATGGGTATCCCACAGGCGTCCTTTTGAAACCCCATAGGAACCCCATAGAAATTCCAAAGAAACCTCATGGAAATCCCATAGAATTCCCAAAGAAATCCTCTAGAAATATCATATAAATACCATAGAAATCCTTTTTAAATCCCATAGGAATCTCATAGAAATATCATAGGAATCAAATAGAAAAACCGTAGAAATATCATGGAAATCCCAAAGGAACCCCACAGAAATCCCATAAAAAAAACATAGATATAACATCCCCGTGGCAATTTCCACTCTAGAACTGGTGAACCTGTGCATAGTTTAAACGAAATTCTTAATGTATTGGAATTTTAAAATTGATGTCAGGCTAGTCATTTTATTGTTGGGGGGTTGGGCTAAGCATTTTATTGTAAAGGTAAATCCTGATGATTTTTAACATGTTAAGATTCCATTCTCATTTTATTGCACAAAAATGTTTGCTTGGAGCATTTTATTGCAGAATGGAACCAGTGTTTTTCCAGGAAATTTAAAGGAATTATAAGGAAATTTAAGGAATTTAGAGAGTTTTAAGGAATTTTAAGGAACCTTAGAGGATTTTTAAGGAATTTAAAGGAATTTGACGGAATTTGAAGGAATTCCGAGGATTTTTAAGGATCTTTAATGTTTTTAAATTTTAAAGGATATTTAAGGTTTTTTAATGTTTTTTTTGGAATTTTAATGAATTTAAAGGATTTTTAAGTAATTTTAAGGAATTGCCACGAAAGAATGCCACCGTATTTTGTTGCTATAGAATGCTATTAAAAAAAACACATTAAATATTTGGGCACCTTCACTCTAAAATACCCCTATCTAAAATGGATTTCCTGACCTCTTTTTAAAGATGCGTTTCTGAGGGTCTTCAATTTTTTTCATGAAATTGGATGATGTTGGATGCACATTCAAGCATGAATTTGGTGGCAAGGCATTTTATTGCAGAGCCAGTTTTCATTGTTTTTGTGCATTTTAAAGCCTGAGGCCTATGCACAAAAGTTAGACCGCTCTAAAACTCCTGCACAACTTCACATAATGAATTGGCACCCCGATGATATAACATGGAATAGCATAGGAGCCACAAAGAAATCCCATAAGAATCCCATAGAATTCCCTCAAACATCCCATAGGAATGCCATAGGAATCCCATAGTAATGCCATAGGAATCCCATAGAAACATTATAGAAATTACATAGAAACCCCATAGGAATCCAATGGAAATCCCTTAAGAATACCATAGAATTCCCATAGCATCCCTTCAGAATTCACATAGTAATCTCGTAGAAATATCATAGAAACATCATGGAAGTTCCATAGAAATAACATCGGCATCCCATAGAACTCCAATAGTGGTTAATACGATAGAAATATCATAGAAATCCCATATAAATTTCATGGAAATCCCACAGAAACCCCAGAGGAATCCCATAGAAAAATTATAGAAATATCATAGGGATCCCATAAAATAATGATAAAATCCATTGGAAATCCCACAGACATCCCTTTGAAATCCCAGAGAAATTCTAAAGAACCACCATGGAAATCCCATAGAAATCACACAGGAATCCAATATCATAGAAATCCAAAAGGAATATCATGGAAATCCCAAAGAACTCCCATAGAAATATCATAGAAAACCAACAAGGGATATCATGGAAATCCCAAAGAAATCCCATAGAAAGATCATAGAAATACCACAGAAACCCGATAGGAATCCAAAGGAAATCCCATAGACATCCTTATAGGAATCCCACAGAACTACCATAAACACACCTTTAGAAACACTATAGAGTATCATAGAAACACCATAGAAATTACATAGAATTCCCATAGAAATGTTTAAAAAATCCCATAAAAACACCATAGAAATCAAGGAGGGGATGCCAGGAGAATTGAACTAAGTAAGAGACAAAAACTATAGCAAAGGAAAGGAGAACATGATTTTGCAAAAAAAAAACGTTTCAAAAAAAAAATGACACAATAGAGGACCCACACAACAAACATACTATTGAAGATCATGGTCATTCATGGATGTTTTTGGTTGGCGGAAGTTCATCCTTTGGAAAAACCTTTTGATTTTGATTCCAAGAAGAATGGAGCTAAGTAAAAGAAGCAAAACTTTGGCAAAGGAAACAATTAGAAGGAATGTTTGAAAATTTTCACCTCGGACAACAGCTGGACAGAATAGAGGGCCACCACAACAAACATACTATTGAGATCTATTGAGGATCAATGTTGCTCATGGGCTACCCCCTTGAAAAATTGTTTGGGTGCTGTTTTTTTTAATTGGGTTGTCATAAGGCATCATGTATTTGTTTGGGAAATGGATTTTCTCAGAATTCCAAAAAAATAGAACTAAGAAAGTAAAAGAAAGAAGTTTTAGCAAAGGAAAGGGTAAAAGGATGTAAAAAGAATGTTTGAAAATGTGTCACCTCAGGCAACAGCTGGACACAATAGACTATTGAGGATCAGGGTTGCTCATGTACTACCCGCTTGAAAAATTGTTTGGCTGCTGTTTCTTACTAGTGTTTTAATAAGGCATCCTATATATTGCTGATGGGTCACAACCCAAAAAAATCTTTCTTCAGACAACGGCTGGACACAATAGATGATAACCACAACAAACAAATATATTCATAAGTTAATTAAATTTAGTTAACTAATCATGAATTAATTCATTAATTAATCAATTTCAAAAATGTTACAGTAAAAAATATGAAAAAATGAAAATGCTGAACAAAATGGAAAAACTGAAAAAGAATTGGAATGCTTAAACAACAACTGAAAAATACCAAAAAAACTTTACTCAATAGTGCACCATCCAATCATTTCGGCAGATTCAGAATCATTATGGGAAAACTTTACACACTATGTGCATCCCCGTGCTAATCGGCGTCCCACATTATATATGATCTTATATAATATATATATATATATTATATTTGTGTGTGTGGCAATATTAAACACGTTAGTGTCATCGTCTTGCTTCGGAATGGAAACCTGATGCGATGGCAGGGTGTGAGTGTGGACGAATTGTGACTCATCGAGGAGCGCAAATGACCGCGATCTTTTTCTGGTCGCCCATGGCTCAGATTTCTTGGCCACACGGGCCACCTAGAGAAAAGATGAAAGAAGATGAGAGAAGTGAGAGGCTTCTTGCCTCATTCCCTTCACAAGAAATGGTCTGCACCAAGGCTCCACGCCTGATAACTGGAGGGTTCTCATGGATGAAGACCAAATTTATTTAAGAAGTTTATCACGAAAGGTAGCTCGAGTGGGGCTACCTTGAGTTTTGCTTTCCGAAGTAAAGGGGACGTCACAGTCATTGCAGTACCCCACCCCTCCGCCCCCTCCACGAACCCAAAGAGCAGACCCGAAACATTGTAATTTACTGTATAATTACAGTGTTTTTGTGCCTTTGGCATGGAAAAAGTACTTCTTGCAACATGCTGAAAACTGCGTAAATAATTACCAATAAATACCAGTGTTTTTGCTAGGCACTGGCAAAAAACACGGTAAATACCGTGATTTTTGTTACCAGAGGCAAAAACATCCTAAATACCGTGGGGTGAGTTTCCGAGGTGCAAAAAAACATCAGTATTTACGGTGTTTTTTTGCCCCGAGGCCCGAGAGGTTCAAAAAAAACCGTGGAAACACCACCTATTTGACGATGTTCGGCCACTACAGGACTGAGAAAAAATCTGCACGGGTAACAGCGGCAACAACAACAAGAAGAACAAAAACAAGAACAACAAACAACAAACAACAAACAACAGCAACAGTAACAACAGCAGCAGCAACAGCAACAACACCAGCAACAACAACAACAACAACAAGAATCATCAAACAAGAATCATCGAAATTTATGATCAGAGTGTTGCCCGCCGGACCTCAACCAAAAGAATCTCCGAAGATATACCAGATAGAATGCCGGAAAAATAGCAGAAAATATATGAGATAAAATGCGAATGCCAGAAAGCATGCCAGAAAATATGTCAAAAAAAAAAGGACCACTCGAAGAAAGTAATTTGTTCCGAAGGCTTTCATAAATCGACTTCAGACAGCCAAAATGACGCCTTGTGGGGCCCTGCGTGCATCATCGCCATCATAAACAACGGTAACGACATCAAGCATTTGATCTTGGATTCTTTTGTTTCATTTTTTTTGCGCTTTGGCTGTGGTGACGCATTTTGCACCGATACATTTCTACAAACAGGCGACGTTACGCACAGAAACCTTTACAGAGAGCAGTTTTTACGCGCAGATCTTCTTACACACAGAAGTTTGTGCACATTTGTTTTTTGTACACAGACGCCTTTACACACAGAGGTTTTCACGCAAAGAAGGAAGTATTTACACACAGATGCTTTGTACAAATGCTTTTGCGCGCATAAATAAAGGCACAACATGTGCGTTTTTGCACAGAACCTTTTCCACAGAGAAGCCTTTGCACAGAACAGTTTTTACACATGTTTCTCTACACGAACATATGTTTGACACAGAGAAACTTGTACACACAGACTGCACACAGAAGTTTTTACAGACCGCGTTTTTTTGCATGCAGAAACTTTACGCAGAGCAGTTTTTACACAGCAGATTTTTTTTTGCACAGAAGCCTTTGCGCACAAAAACAATTATATATACACAGCAGTTTTTACAGACTGACCGTTTTTACACACAGAAAGTATCAGAAAGTTCTCCGCACAGAAGTCTTAGGCACATATTTGTTTACGCAAAACATTTTTTACATACAGACGTTTTTACACACAGATGTCTTTACACACACAGATTGCACACAGAAACTTGTGCACACAGCACGTGTTTGCACATACAGCCAACTCTTACACAGAGAGGCTTTGTTTCCCCTTCTTGACCACCTACCTTTCGTGTTCCCCCGCGCAAGTGAGATTTACTCGGCTATCCGGAATTTGAGAAGGATCTTGGCGCCGTGTTTGTCCATTTTGGGGAAATGTCTCTTGCCTCTTAGTGCGTTAAGTCAAATTTCTTGATGTCCCCTGTGATCTTGAGTTTAGCAAGTCACCATGTTACTTTTCTGCACGGCAGAATCCATTGGTGCTGCAAACTGCTTGACAAGTCTTGATGATTTATGATTATGACAATTTCAAGATTGGAGGCTGCTGCTATTTTTTTCTGCTGCATTCCAGTTTCAGCCCCAGATGTCTTGCACCCCTGCCTCAGAGGTCAAGTCATGTGCCATTTCCCGAAGTCTTGAATGCACTATGGCTTCTCTCATCACTGGGGCGTTGAACACAGATGATCTGTTTTTGGCCTAAAGCAGTTCTTGGAAGTTTTGATCACGAAAGCTACTTGTAGCTTCTGCTAGCTGAAGCTCCTCTTGCTTTGGAAAGCTATTACCGTAGCAGGGGCTGCAATCGCCAATCACATGAAACATATGAAACTGCACAATTAAATACCCTCCCCCACTGTGTTGTTTTTTGCCGTAGCTCCATCCTCCCTGGGACATCCGCCATATTGTCGCCATGGGCATCATCAGCATCATCAGACTGAATCTCCACTTCCACACACACACTAGACAAGAATGGATCATTATATGATCCGGCAGGAACTGAATCCTGAAACATGCAGATTAGATAAGAAACAAAGAAATTAACGATGCATCTTACGAATAATAGAAGTTCTCCTGAATGATTCGGCGAAAATACAGATTGTGGCAGCCGTGAAGAAATAAATAAATTGACTTTGAGGTTCTTGGGTTGAGCCTCTTCCCATCAGCAGACATGGACAATAGAATGGAAACAAACCCTGAACAACAGGTGATCACAACAACGCAGGTACGTCACTGGACGTCTCCAGTGATATCCTCAGGACACTGCAGAGAGCTTTGTTAAGTGGAGCTCTGCAGGCCTGCTCCACTCCCCTGCATTATTTAAAAAGGAAGAAGAGGGAAGAAAAAAGAAGGAAGTTTTACATCTATCCAGATGTCACACACACACACACACCCGGCAGAGCCGGGGAAACCCTGAAAGGCAAGAGGAAGAAAAAAGCGGACACACGACGGGCCGACGGCCAAAAACAGCGCAGGGGGGAGGGAACAGACGGACCTCCGGAACCAACCTACACGGCCAAACGGACCTGACAAAAACAGAGCACACACCTAAACCCAACGACACACTACGGAGAAGCCAGCAGGAGGGTTATTAGGGACCAATGGGGACTAGTTGGTGAAAAAAGGAAACAACAAAACAGGATTCAGTCCCTAATTTCCTAAATGTCGTGCGATTATTCCCTGCACCGGGACCGTGGTCAAGTCTTGCCCCAATTGGCATAAAACAGCTTTCAAAGTCCAGCGAATTAGGTGCACAACATGTTTCACCTCACCAGAGACCATCAAAAGAAAGAAGACCACACCTGAAAAACGTGTGCCTGCCTGTAACCTTTCACATGGTCATGTTTCACTTCCAAAGCTGGAGCTGCAGTGATCGAAAAAGGACGTTTCTGAATGTTCAGCACGGCTTCAAGCAGGAGAGAAGCTTTTCCAAAGGATTTCAAAGGACAGCCGGAACAGCAGGACATCACGAAAAAAGTTGCAGAACAGTAAGGCCAGCTGTTGCACTTTACTTCAACGAATTACTAGATTAAAATGTGTGAATTCAGAATTCAGGTCAGTCGACATTCACCCTAAACAGGGTTGCCTCAATTGGCCCTATGGCACCATGTCGAAGTCACCATAGGAATCACACTAGACAAGAATGGATCATTATATGATCCGGCAGGAACTGAATCCTGAACCATGCAGATTAAATAAGAAACAAAGAAATTAACGATGCATCTTACGAATACTAGAAGTTCTCCTGAATGATTCGGCGAAAATACAGATTGTGGCAGCCGTGAAGAAATAAATAAATTGACTTTGAGGTTCTTGGGTTGAGCCTCTTCCCATCAGCAGACATGGACAATAGAATGGAAACAAACCCTGAACAACAGGTGATCACAACAACGCAGGTACGTCACTGGACGTCTCCAGTGATATCCTCAGGACACTGCAGAGAGCTTTGTTAAGTGGAGCTCTGCAGGCCTGCTCCACTCCCCTGCATTATTTAAAAAGGAAGAAGAGGGAAGAAAAAAGAAGGAAGTTTTACATCTATCCAGATGTTACACACACACACACCGCACGTTTCTCCTTCTCCCTTTTCCATTCCAGCTGGCTTTCGTTTCTTACCCTTGGTCTCAAGTTTTGTGGTGGTTTATTTGGTGCATTTTGGATTTAAAGTAAACATGATAATTACGTAAGATTATGGAAGGCTAGCACCTACTGTACCAGGAATCCATGTTTCCATGCGGGTGTTATGCCAGTTTTTGTGGATGGTATGGAGGTGTCGATAAGATGGTCATGAACGCATTCTGTTTGAACGCTTTTGGATTTGTCGGCTGACAACAAGAGCCAAGCTTGGGAACGCCTTTGAATCTGTAGAGTTCTTTGAAGCATTGAGTGTGTATAGTCCCAAGAGCCTTCGGGATGAGCGAAAAGATTGTAAGATCATTGCAGGTGGTAATTCAATGATAATGCTGAAGGAAATCCAATGAGTGAAATAAGGGAAGGGCACGTGTACCTACTAGTGGCAACCATGTGTGCAAACCCCATGCACAGAAGTTGGGCTGAGGCAACAGTGCACATCTCGCCACGGGCTCCCAAGGATGTTGAGGTGCACTAACAGTACACTAACAGTACAGACAATCCCTTGTTTGCATCAGCTGATGTGGAGCAATGCAGTACTACCCCTGGGCAAAACCTTGCTTTAAGATGATTTGTGATTAGTGGGTATGGCACGAAGGCTGCCGCATTTGCAGAAACGTTGAGATGATCAGAGTGACACGAGAGAAATTGACTGAGTTGCCATCAAACCCCCACACCCCGTGCAGCGCCAAGTTTGCATCTCCGGGACTGTTTCTGCTAAATTTTAAGCTCAGTTTCACATGGATCACAGCAGGCTTCAAGGATGGTGTTGAGTTCCAACACGCACCAACTTGGAAAGCAATTACCGCTGTGACTGCAGCATGATCAATGCAACTGTGCAGCAAAAAGTCAATAGGTACACCAGCCCACGCGCACACTGACATGCATTATGATGGGCCAAATCTTGCAGTGGGCATTGTGAGAAGTTACACCACGTGGTTTGGGCTGCTGTCCTGTTCTTGACTGCAGCGGTGCTTCACCAATCAAACAGCGCAGATGTTTGAAGATAGGATCCGGCAGGAGAGCCTTGAGATAGTTACTCAGCCAATGGAGAAGAAACGTTCTCCGACGTTGGCATTCATCCCTCAGCATGAGGCAAATGTGGGCTTGGTCGGGGTCAAGTTCGTTGTTTTCAGTTGTTTTCGGATGTTTTCAGCTTGCATTTCCACACACCTGGTTGCTTTTGATATTTAACATCCACCGAGTGCCATGGAGTACCATGGAGTACCATGCTACATATTATATATATATATTGCATTGCAGCATTTTATCAACGAATTGTGCACGTTGGACACGGTTGGGCACGAAGCTTTGCAGTTTGATGTTTCCAGCTGCAGAGTGGAATATGCTGTTTTTTTCTTCCGCGCCCAGGAGGTGCATGTACCCTTTCAGGCTGGCCAGCTTTTGAGAATATGATGAAGGATGATGAGGGATTCTTGAACAGGCAGAAGGCTTTCAAGGGATGCCAGAGGAGCATTCAAAAGCTCAGGAACAAGATCTGACCTGAATGTCCGCACTTTTACTTATAGGAACTAGCCACTGTTCGGATTTCAAGGGATGTGAAAAGGACAAGCGTTGTGTAGGAATACCGATGTAGCATGCAGCTTGGAGGGAAGGAAACCACTTGTGATCACATCAGTTACAGCATCAGATTTGCCATCAATGCACCAACAGATCCCTATACCAGTCCCCGCGAAGAGTTGAGACTTGTCAGAGGTAGAAACTCCAAGAGTTCTGCCAGGGCCAGTGAGTGCTTAGCTGAAAGAATTGCTGCAGTTGTGTGTTTTGTAGGTGATTCATGGTGATTCTGATTCTGCTTTAGGGCCAACCTTTCTATGATGCTTTCGATCCAATTTCTTTTGAAGCTCTTGGTAAACCGCACGTCTAGCACTAGCTGGATTTGCATTGCCAGCTTTGCTTTGGCTCTGACTCCCATTCCTGGTTTGTCACCCCGACTTGGGGTTTCACTCCTTACTGATCCTTACTGGTACAGAGAGTCTGCTTTGCTCTTACTGTACTAGATTGAATTTTGGCTAGGGGCATTTGCTTACATTCTGGGTCCTTTTGGGAGCTGAGGTTGTAAATTTGGGAGCTGCTCCCTTTTCGATGTTAGAGTGACTTGCTTTTGAAGAAAAACGAAGAGACATACACTCCACACAAATACGCGAGGGTAGTCGAAGTAAGCTGGCAGGGATTGCTTTGTTGGCTTGTCAGTCATATCTTGTGCAACCCATGCAGTTTTCAGTTTGTCAGCCAGATTTCCCGCCGTTTGTTTCAATATGTTCCCCTTGGCCTATGAACCGAACAAGCTGATGTGAAGTTTTAGGGCAGACCCTGTGAGATGCCCCTACAAAAAAGGGGGAAACCTGCACCCTGTATTTGCATGTTGTGATTTCTAGATAGAGCTAGTCGCAGCAAGTCCTCTATCAGTACTTTGAATCGAAGGTAGAGACTGTGGATGCATTGTGCCTTGGACCGCAGAAGACCACTGAGACTGAGCGTTTATCTTGTCAGAAGATCTTTGCTAAGTGTTGATCTCGGAGCCGAATTACTTGGTCCAGTCCACCGTAGACGTGAATGCTGGCTTGCTGTGCTTGTGAACTTTTCAGTGTCATAACTTTTTCATACTTTTCCCGAATGCGTAGCGAAGGGTTCTTGTTTTCCTTCTTGGGGGTCTGGGGGTGGTGGACTGTTAGAAAAGGTGATGTGTTGTGACATGTGAAAGTGCATTTCGCG